>CM046446.1:86978685-87418685 GCA_025506515.1 Flaveria trinervia
TTGTAAGTACTTAGATTTATGTTTTTTTGGCAGTCTAGCGAAACTGTCTTCTTGATATTGATATTCCGGATAATTTGATTCTCATGCGTGCTCCAAGAAAACATGACACATATCTTCTTGATATAACTCCAGCGAGTCAAGTCTACTGCAACTTGTCTTCTTTCTAAAGCTTCAACCTTTGAGTCTCTTTTATGGCATCGTCGATTAGGACATGTTAATTTTAAAATAATAAACAAATTACTAAAAACAATCTTGTTAGAGGACTCACTTCAAAGATTTTTCTGTTAACGAAAAATGTATGGCATGTGCCAAGGGCAAACAATACAAGAAACCACATAAGCCCAAACTTGAAAATAACATAACTTGTCCTCTTGAGTTGTTACATACTGATTTGTTTGGCCCAATTAGCGTTAAATCTATTGCTAAAAAATCTTTTTGCCTTGTTGTTACAGATGATTTCTCAGATATTCATGGGTGAGATTTCTTGCACCCAAAGGAGAGGTTGCTGAAGAATTGTAGAAATTAATCAAAAATCAGCAAGGACAATTTAGGGTCTGAGAAGTGACAACGACACTGAATTCAAAATCAGATTCTTGATTCATTCTGTGCCTCAAAAGGGGATTGTGAGATATTTAGTGCTGCAAGGACACCTCAACAGAATGGTGTAGCCGAACGAAAGAATCGCACTCTCATTGAAGCTGCCCATACAATGCTGATAGAATCTTCATTACCCATTATCTTTTGGGCTGAAGCCGTTAACTGTGCTTCATATGTTCTAAACGGTGTTGATTGTGAAGGACAAAATGAAGACTCCTTATGAACTTTTTCATAAGAAAAACCTCTAATTGACTTCTTTCAGCCATCGGTTGCTCTTGCACTCTTCTGAATACTCAATCTCAAAAGACAAATTTTGGCGCCGTGTCTGATGAGTGTTACTTTGTTGGTTACTCTTCTTCTCAAAAGGCTTATCGAGTTTAAACAAGAGAACACGTATCGTTCAAGAGTCGTTCTATGTTGATTGGCAGGAGTCTAACTCTTCTGATGTTCGATCTGAACCATAATGGTTCTTTGACTCCGATACTGTGTTTAATTCTTTCAATCTTCCAGTTTTCAACGATGATGCGTCCATTTCAAATGCTCAAACCAATATTATCTCCTCCATACCATCACCTGTCCATTCCACCTCGTCAGCAAATGATGCCATTTCAGCTGATGTTAGTTCTCTTCTCCATTGCTGATCTGGCACCAACACCTGATTCTTCTTCACATCTATCCCCATCATCTCTTCCTTCATCATCTACATCTATCCCCTCACAACCTATTCCTCTCCCCTCTTCCCATCTAAACCTACACTATCTGTGAGTGAAACTTCCCCTAACATCTTTTCTTCAAATACCGACTACAAAACTTTGAAAGATCATCCTCTTGATAATGTTATTGGATCTATCATTGATGTTGTTCAGACGCGGATCAATATGGTTTGATTAATATCTGTCTCTTTTCTTGCTTCATCTCTCAAACTGTCCCTAAAAATGCACATGCCGCTCTACTGGATCCATGCTGGGTGGAGTCAATGCAATTGAAGCTTCAACAATTCAGAAAGCTTAAATTTTGGACCTTGGTTGACTTACCTCCCACATATGCCTAATTGGTACAAAATGGGTGTTTAAGAACAAACTGGATGATCGTGGTGTGGTGGTGCGTAACAAGTCTAGACTTGTTGTGCAGGTTTTGCTCAAAAGAAGGGATTGACTATACTGGTCTTCGCTCTTGTCACCCGTCTTGAAGCAATCAGGATCTTTCTCGCTCATGCGCCTATAATAGTTCAAGGTCTATCAGATGGATGTTAAGTGTGCTTTCCTTTACGGAGACATTGATAAGGAGATATTTGTGTGTCAACCACCAGGTTTTGAGGATCCTGACTTTCCAGATAAAGTCTATAAGCTTGACAAGTCTCTGTATGGTCTTCATCAAGCACCTAAAATCTGGTATGAGACCCTGACACAGTAGCTCTTAAGCAATGGTTTCTCTCTCATGTACCATCGATATGACTCTCTTAAAAAAGGAAGTGAATGGTGAAATTCTTTTTGTCCAAGTTTATGTTGACGATATTATTTTGGATCTACCAATTCACTATTATGTCGGAGTTCGAAGAGGTGATGCGTCAACGGTTTGAATGAGTATGATGGGAGAAATGTGCTTCTTTCTTGATTTACAAGTTGACCAAAGCAGAATGAATTCTTATTCATCAGGAGAAGTTATTAAAAAATCTTGAAAAATTAAGATGGACGACGCCTCTCCTGAAATGACCCCCTTTACTACTCAGACATGTCTCACTCCTGATGAGAATGGGAAACTAGTTGATCCTCATCTCTATAGATCTATGATCGGTTCCCTCATGTATCTTACAGCAAGTCGTCCTGATATCCTTTTTCCAGTAGGATACTGTGCTCGATATCATCGGCCCCAAAAGAGTCCCATGGGAAAGCTGTCAAGAGAATATTTTGTTATCTCAAAGGCTCATCCCGTTTAGGTCTATGGTATCCTTATGGAGGGAATTTTGATTTACATGCTTATTCTGACAGTGATTCTAATGGTTGCAGGTTAAATAGAAAATCGGTGTTAGGAGGGTGTCAATACCTAGGAAATTGTCTGGTGTTATGGCAGAGCAAGAACCGACCACTGTCTCTCTTTCTATATGAGAATCAGAATATATTGCTACCTCTAGCTGTTGTTCCCAAGTTCTTTGGATACAACACCAATGATGGACTACGGATTAACGTCCTCCACACGCCATTGTTTTTGCGACAATGAAGCAGCCATTGGGATTGCAAAAAATCTTATTCATTATTCCTGAACCAAGCACATTGAAACACGGATTCATGCTATTCGTGATACTCAAGAAAAGGGTTTTATCGATATTATTCCCATTGACATAAAAAATCAGAAGGCAGATCTTTTCATAAAAACTTTTGATAAATCCTGTTTTTATGAATTGATCTCTATGCTCGGATTAATATCCTTTTAAACCTCCTTAAAAAATTAAAAATAATATAATAATAATAATAATAATAATAATAAAAATAATAACTATAATAATAATAACAATAATCGTTATCACCTTATTAACTTTTATCTTCTAAAATAAAATTTTGGGGGAGCCTTACGATAATCTGGGTGTTATATTGAAATGACAAGAAATGATTGTATATCCTCTGGATATGTTAATTTTTGTATGATTGGTACTTTAAATGAGAAATGATAGTAATTGATGTTGTTATCTATTTCACATCTTATTTTAAAAAAAAAGAGAGCACCTGTAATGCTCAAACAAACAGATTGTAACGATATGCTTGATAGACTCAGCCTGACAAATAAAGTAAGCAGCAACATTTTGATTTACATTAAAATATATGCTTACGGATGACTGGATTTACGCGATCATTTTGCCTGCACGAAAACTGAGTCCCGACAAAAATCAGATTGAGAATTGATCTTTCTCACACCATGATACAAATCATATAAGCCCTATTCATAAGTGATGTTTGGTGTATTTATATGTCTTGTGTTGTGCTAATCTCCTCTGCTGTACGATGGTACTGACCTGGAGTGATGATCTCCTCTGCTGTACGATGGTACTGACCTGGAGCTCTCATCGGCACATGATTAAATGGTCATCTCCTTTGTTATACGTGAGTATAGACCTGGAGCTCTCACCTATTTGATCTATTTGTATCACATCATCTAAATGATGATATCATATCTGAATGCAATATTCTGATAATACTCATTTGCACACTAATGCACAAACCTGCTCTGTAAAGATCGTCTAAAATTCAAGAAATCCTGAGATTGGTGAGGGTTTTTGCAAATGATTGTGGGGTCCCACTTTCTAAAGCAACTAATCGAACCTTAACAAATCATATGCTATCTGTTGAAAAAGATAAGGCTTGGGTTTAAGTGGACAAACATCATCACATCGTTATTGATTTGTTTAAGAATTTCAAAATTCATTCAAAGAATGATTAGATTCAGTTATTAGTGTTATCTCATTGCAGATCGATGATGTAATTCATCTTTGTGCTATTTTTATCTTGAGGATGTGAACTCCGATCAATTTTGAGCTCTGTTATGTTTGCATATCTTAAAAAAAATCAGCGAAACTATACTTTCGCTATTTGTTTCGCTAAACGAAATTGTAATTTCGCTTAAAATTCTCATTATAAGCGAAGTCATTCTGATCTGCATTTCGTCTGTCGAAATTGCAACTTCGCCTGGCGCAACTGCTGTTTCGTCTAGCGAAACTATAGTTTCGCAGCATGCGAAACTATTTGCTACATATGTCCTTCTACGAAATTACATCCTTACACTTTCGCACTTTCGTATTTCCTCTTTCTTAGGGCTTTTCCATGTCTGTTTCATTGACTTCGTGATTTTAGGTTGTTGCTTTTGTGTAGTGGTTGTATTCGGTTCGCATGTGAGTTTCGAACTCTGGACACTCTTTTAATCTTGTTAATAACAACATATTCTCTGTTTATTTGGTTGTGCCTCTTTGGTGTCTTCACTGTTCATCCAGGAAACTACCGATTATCCAATGAAACTGAACGAAAGTTCTTTAGATTTCAGCGAAACTGTGAGGTTATTCTATCCAAGCGAATCTAACAGTTCACTGACCAAGCTTCAGTTTCGCCGGATATGGACATTAGCTCGTACAGTTTCGCCCAGTCGAAACTACCTTTCCTATTTAGCGAAATTGACATGTTTTAGCTCGTGAAACTACACTTTCGCCCGCCGAAACTGTCTGCGAAACTATTCTTTCGGCAAGCCAATTTTTTTTTAATTTAATGACACCGGGGAAGCTGTGATTAGGGTGAAGAATGGCAAATAATTTAAAGTTTTTGATCCTATGGAGTTGTTCAGTTTCTGCGATGAAGATTTATTAGTGTTGTGTGAGAATCACATAAAGGCAGAGGCTGGGGAAGAGACTCAGAAGAAGGTAGTCTCTTTATGAATGTGGCCAACAAGATCAGAGGGTGAGGGCAGAGGTGAAGAATTAGCCGAGAGGGTAAGGGCTCAAGATGACCTTAACATGGATATTCAAGATTTGGCCAAGCAGTTTGAGAGGGCTAGTGCTCATCCTGATGGAGCTAGTGATGCAGGAGGAAACCGTAAAGAATCATATGCTGCAGCTTCAGAGGGAGCTGTTGCAGGAGATGCTGAAGATTAATCTAAAGCAACAGAGGTCACTAGAGCTGAAGAGACTAATCAAGCCGAGTGAAGATGGTGAGCTCCAACCTAGGGGAGTATTGAAGATCGTGTATAGGTTGGACTCACCTTAGTTTAGATTGTTTACTTTTACTTGTAATAGGTCTTTTGTTAGTTTCCTTTTGTAAGTACTTTGATTATGTTTTTTTGGTAGTCTAGCGAAACTATGAGCGGAAACTATAAGTTCGCTCACAGTTTTTTGTTTTGTTTGCCTGGCGAATCTACTGTTTCGCCTGGCAAAACTATAGTTTTGGCAATGCAGTTTCGCTGACAGCGAAACTGTCTGCGAAACTATAAACTGCTATATATTGTTTTGTTTCTTCACATTGTAGGTAAGCTTGCAAAACCCTAATCGATTATCATTGTTGCAAGTTACCATTTCAAAGCAGTTAATACACAGAATTATCCTTGTGCTTTATGTTATTGACTGTCATTGATCATAGTCTTCTTATGAATTTGTTGTTATTGTGTTCAATCCTCTTTGTTATTTTTGTTTAGTATATTTGTTGGATATTAAACGCTTCTTAATGTCATTTGCACTGTAATACGATCACATGGACCAACAATAACAAAGTTACGTATATGTAACCTGCCATTACATTCTTTCAGTTCTTAAGTTGCCTTAATATGCTGTTACGTATATGCAACCTAAGTTACATAAACATGTATTCATCTTCTTCCTTCTGTTAGCATCCATGTCGGTAAGATAATCAATCGGTTTTATTAGTTTTTTGAACAACGAATATGTCCTCGTGAACCCGTCCTTCAATCGATTTCATAAAACCCAATTAAAGACTTGATGTTATCGATTTTGTTGGTTTCATCTTCATTCTTTCCTTAAATTCTAACCCTCCATCACCTTAAAGATTTACATGTAAGTAAAATTGTTTACATATATGTAAGCTATACCTTATACAGAAAAAAGCCATAAATGATGTATCTAAAGAAATTACACAAAATAGATCTGTAGACATATGTAAACTTGCATATATATATATATATATGTATGTATGTATGTATGTATGTATGTATGTATGTATGTATGTATGTATGTAACTCGAAGAAGATGAAGATGAACAAACAACCAAATCGTAATATAACAAAGTTACGTATATGTAACCTTCCACTACTTTTCTTTAGTTCTTGAGTTGCTCCAATATGAAGTTACTATATGTAACGTAAGTTACATAAACTTGTATTCATCTTCTTTCTTCTATTAGCATCCATGACGGTAAGATAATCAATCAATTTTGTTAGTTTTCTTAGAGCAGTGATGATGTCCTCGTGAAGCCGTCCATTAATCGATTTCATTAAAACCCATTAAAAACTTGATTTCATCGATTTTGTTGGTTTCATCTTCGTTCTTTCGTTAACCTCTAACCCTCCATCACCTTCTTGAATATAGAAAATGCAAAAACAAATAAAGATTTCCAGGAATTGCATTTGTAGAATGGATTAAATCACCACATTTGGAAGAATGAGGAAGAAGATCAATCCTTTGTTTTACAAGAAAAAAAAATCAACTCGTGAATGAAGAAGAAGATTGATGCATTGTTTGAATTATCTTCATTGTTTAAACATGGAGTAAAATGAGAAATTTTAGTGACCATGATTATTTACTGGAAATACTTTACATAGACAATTACTAAAACGCCATTTGAAAATAATAAATATATAAATAATTTTTTTTGATTGGTTAAAATAGTTTTCTTGGTTTTCTCAAAACTTGTTGGTTTTCTTAAGATCCTTCCTCTATATATATATACACACAATATATAAAGCATATGAGAAGGGTATTTTAAGATAACATTAAATTAAGAACACTTACCTAACTAAATGCATAAGGTACAACCATTTTTAAGAGTAAACTAGTATTTTTTAACATTATTTACAAATTACCCCTTACAATTAGTTACATAATAACCTTATATTACTATAAATTACATAACATTTTACATTATCTACCCATAACCAAAAACTTAATTTGGTTTAAGATTTATGTTATATCAATCTATCTGCTTAAAACTTTTTGATACTACAATCGTAAATGTGTATTTTAAATGTTTTGGTGTAATACAATCGTATATGTGTATTTTTAAACATCTTGATGTAATTTTTTGCTGAACCGATATGTATGTTGTAAGGTACAATAACTTAATGCATAAATGTATAAGTTATCATGCTAAATCCATTTATTTGGTGTTTTAAATTTTAGCTTAGACAATATATAATAAACTTTTATAAAATTTCGATTTTATAAAATTTCTATAAGATTAACAAAATTAGAAACTCGTGTCGGATGTAAAATGTTGTCCCGCCGCATTGCGCGGGCACCCTTCTAATGTGTGTGTGTGTGTATATATATACATACATACATATATATACCCACAACTCTTAAACAAATTCGAAACATTTAAATTACATTAAGCTTTTCATTCCAGGTGAAGGATTTTTTTGTTCTATCTGATAATGAAATACGACTAAGATTTTTACTTCTTTGACTATTCTTTAGATAGGTGTGTTCTTGTTGTTGAAAATCACTTTGGTCTGAGATCCAGAGCTCGCCATATGAACCAACACGTTGTGAGGAAGATTCGTTAAAAATACTTTCTAGTGTTGTGACTGATAATGTGTACATATGATCATGTCAAGAAATCATCATATACATGTTTTAGTGGTGTATATCAACGCTTACTAGACACTCCGAGAGATGAGTGGTAATTTGTAACACTAGTATCATTATGGTCATTAATATATATGTTCTAAAAACTAGCTCTAATACCAAATTGTTGTAACACCAATCGAGAATAAGAACGCGGAATATCAACAATACAAAGATGATACAAACAAGAATAAAGCCGTGAACATGAACTTTCAAATGATTATTACGAATTGAATGATTTTGGATTTTTGGATGCATCACCGATTACAACTCACCATTATTTATAGTGTTTAACTAACTGTAACCAACACTCAACAAATATTGAGAATTTACACTAAGCATCCTACACTAAATCTTCCGAATGGAAGTAACCCTTCGGAAGATTCCCTATTGAAATACACATACTTCGGAAGATATCCAAAGTATATTTCAACTTCCTTCCAAAGCAAACATAACCTTCGAAGAAATCAACTTTGCTTCGAAAGAACTATGCTAAGCTTCGGAAGAAATCAACTTTGCTTCGAAGAACTATGCTAAGCTTCGGAAGAAACATAACCTTCGGAAGTTAACACTTGTTTTGACTTTTAATACTTCACAATCTCCAACTTAAAATCAAAACAAGATTTTAACCAACTCCCAATGCATCCAAGCAAAACTTGAACTTTCCACCAGGTAGAGACTTTGTAAACACATCTGCTGGATTCTCCAAAGTAGACACAGCTTCCACTTTCACCTTCCCAGCATTCACCATATCCCGTATGAAGTGTAACTTCACATTGATATGCTTTGTTCTCTCATGAAACATGTTATTCTTTGACAACTGAACTGCACTCTGGTTATCACAGAATACCACTGAGTCTGCAACTTTGATTCCCAATTCAGAAACAAAACCATGTAACCACATAGCTACCTTGACTCCCTCAGTCAATGCTATGTACTCAGCCTTTGTTGTAGATAATGCCACCACATGCTACAACTGAGCTTTCCAACTAACCAAGTTGCCTAGCACTTGAAATGCATACCCTGTAATATATCTACCTCTATCCAGGTCCTTGGCAAAATCTGAATCCACATAACCAACAATCCTGCCAACCTTCTCATGTTTATGATGCCCAAACACTAAACCATAGTGCTTAGTACCCCTGAGATATCTCAAGATCCATTTCATAGCAACCCAATGAGCTTTACCCGGATTTGACAAATACCTGTTGACCAAACTCACAGCATACCCAATATCCGGCCTTGTACAAACCATTAAGTACATCAAGCTCCCAACGACATTGGCATAAGGTACTTTCTCCATATATCTAACTTCAGCATCTGACTTAGGATAATCAGAGCTTGACAGTTTAATATGAGCACCTATAAGAACTGTTACTGGCTTCACATCAGCCATCCTATAGTTACTTAGCACCTTCTCCAAGTAAGACTTTTGAGACAGCTTCAACACCCTGTGCTCTTTGTCCCTTGTAATCTCCATGCCCAATATCTTCTTTGCTTCAGCTAGATCTTTTATCTCAAACCTTGACATCAACATCTTCTTAGTAGCTTTAACTTCCTCCAAGTCTAAACAAGCCACCAACATGTCATCAACATACAACAACAAATATACAAATTTGTTCTCACTGTATTCCTTAAAATACACACAACTATCATAGCTACTCCTTTTAAACTCATTAGTCAGCATATGTTCATCAAACCTTTTGTACCACTGTCTAGGGGATTGCTTCAGCCCATATAAAGACTTCTTAAAAAGACATACCTTCTCTTCCTGCCCTTTAACCTCAAACCCCTCCGGCTACTTCATATAGATAGTTTCATTCAGCTTCCCATGCAAAAATGCAGTCTTCACATCCAACTGATGTAGCTCCATATCCATAGAAGCAGTCAATGACATCATAACCCTGATAGATGAATGTTCACCACATGTGAGAATATTTCATTATAGTCCACACCTGACTTCTATGTAAACCCCTTAGCCACTGTCTAGCTTTGTACCTAGGAGGTTCACTTTCAGAAATCCCATCTTTCAGTTTAAACAGCCATTTACATGACACAGGCTTGTGACCCTCAAGTTTATCAACCAGTTCCCATGTGCCATTCTTGTACAGAGATTCCATCTCTTCTTCCATGGCCTTACACCATTTTTCACTTTCTTTTCCAGAAACTACCTCAAAGTATGACAACGGTTCATAAATGCTTTCTTCTTCAGCAGCAACAAAGGTCAGTGCAAACAAATCCATCCCCTGTCTAAACCTGAGTGGAGGAATCACTTATCTCCTCTGTCTATCCCTAGCCAACTGGTAATCATATATAATATCTCCCTGGCTACCAGAGGTACCTTGATCAACACCTTTATCATTCACACCTTGCTACTCCACCTCAATCTGAACCCCACTCTGATCTTCAACCTTTGACTTTCTTTTTTCTAGAATGTCTTTATACATGACATTCTCTTGAAAAATAACATCTCTGCTCACTATCACCTTAGGTCTGTCCCCTTCTAGTCTCCATAATCCATACCCTTTAACACCCTCAGGGTATCCTAGAAAGAAACATTTACAGGCCCTAGGGTCTAACTTCCCTTGGCTACATATGCATAAGCCAAAGATCCAAACACCTTAAGTACTCCATAGTCATCTTTTCTTCCTGACCATGCCTCCATAGGTGTCTTCATGTCTAACGCTGCTAATGGAGACCTGTTGACAAATATGCTGCAGTTGAAACAGCTTCAGCCCAGAACATCTTGGGTAATCCAAAACTAGCAAATATGCACCTCACCTTTTCAAGCAAAGTTCTATTCATCTTCTCAGCCAAACCATTCTGCTAAGGAGTCCCTGGCACAGTTCTATGTCTAGCAATACCATGAGTTTTACAAAACTAATTAAACTCATGATTGCAGAACTCCAATCCATTATCAGTTCTTAACTTCTTTAGTTCCTTTTAGTTTTAGTTTCCACAAGGACTTTCCATTCCTTGAATTTACTGAAGGCATCACTCTTATTCTTCAGTACAACAACCCAAACTCTCTTAGAAAAGTCATCAATCAAGGTCATAAAGTATCTAGCACCACCCAAAGAATCAATCTTAGTAGGACCCCATAAATCAGAATGAATGTAGTCTAATACCCCACTTGTGATGTGCCTAGCCTTTGTAAACTTTACCTTCTTGTGTTTACCAAGAATACAAGTTTCACAAAAACCAAAATCACAACTATGCAACTCAGTCATCACCTGTTGCTTTTGCAACTCCACCAGTCCCTGATGACTGATATGACCAAGCCTCCTATGCCATAACATAGCCTTCACACTACTATCACTTGAGGCAGATGACACCTGAGGTTCTACTACTCCAACACTATCCAGTAAGTAGATATTATTCTTCCTTCTACTACCAAACAATACTACCATTGACCCCTTTATTGCCTTAGCCTTACCATCCTTAAGACTAACATGGTAACCAGAACTCTCCAACAGCCCTAAAGACAACAAACTCCTTTTAAAACTAGGAATATACCTTACATCATGAAGATCCACTTCCATGCCATTCTTCATTTTCAGAGTCACTATACCATGACTTATAATCTTGCAAGGTCTATCATCCCCTAGCTTAACTGGTCCAAGATCTTCCATCTTCAGTTCTTTAAAGAACTCTGTAGAGATTAATGAAGAGGCTGATGCAACCCAAACATCCAAAGTCTATCCTGCATGCTGCATAAGTGCATTGAAGTGGAATGCTTAGGAATTTTCACACATGCAACAAAATATTCTAAGTGTGAAATCTTCCGAAGTCAAGACCAATATCTTTCGAAGCCAAAGATGAAGTCTTTCGAAGCCTTAGAAACAAAGTCTTCTGAAGCTTCAACTCATGAAGACAGATTTCTTTCGAAGACTTTTGACACATGCTTTATCTGATGTACTTTTCCATAAAGCTGGAAACCCTTCCGATGCATCTCTGTAATGTCACCAACTTACATGAGTTGGTGAAAAGGTCCATGCTTTTGGTAACTGTACATTGAGGTCGTGAGTCTGTAACTTTCTACTTCTTGTACTTTATCCTTTTTGTAATAGATAAGGATGTGAGCTATGGCATGTCATAGTCACTAGTCAAAAGGCAATCTGCCTTTTGACTCTACACTTGATTTTTTTTATGTCTAGTCAATTGTCTAGCTGGCTTTCAAAGTATAGCCGGTTGTAGGATGTAGTCTAACTATCTCATGTTCTTGTATCTTTCTAATATGCTTTGTAACACTTGTAATAGAACACAGAGAAAACAATATACTACAATCTTGAAAACCATACACTTGTGTTCTTTTGTTCTATCTCTTATATTACTTGTGTTCTTAGTGTCTCATTTGTGGTTAATCCAGTTTTACTGTTTGATTAAGTTTGGTTAATCTCCTCTTTGTGTTATTATGTTGTAAGTGACCCCCTTCACTGGTCCTGCATTTAGTATCAGAGCTTTCCAGGCATTTGATATAAGATCTCACCATCTTAAGATCCCTCTCACACACTACTAAGATTTTCAAATAGCAGCCATTTTTAAGACTGATATGGAAACTGGAACCATGAACAAGTCCCCATTGATCACTCTTGATGAGTTTGATACCTGGTGTTTGAGAATGGAAGGTTTCATCAGGTCTTTTGATTTAAGAATGTGGGAGTCTATTGAAAATGGACCTTTCATACCTAGCACCCCCTCTGCTACTGGTGCTGGTATGATCCCCAAGGATGTGGCTAACTACTCTGATGAAGATAGGAAGAGAGTAGAGATTGACAGAATAGCCATGACAATCCTTCAAACTGCCCTTCCAAACTCTGTGTACAGAGCTTTCAAGAAGTGAAAAACAGCTAAGCAGTTGTGGGATACACTGAAACTAATGTATGAGGGTTCCTCTGAAGCCAAAGAAAACAAGAAGGATCTCCTAAAGCAGCAGTTTGAAAACTTCACCTTCAAAACAGGTGAAACCATGACTTAGCAATACTTCAGGTATGTTGAGATTGTGGATATCCTTGTGGATGGAGGAATTTCTCTTGAGAACAGAGACATTGTAAGGAAGTTCATGTCCTCACTTCCTAGGCAGTGGACACACTACTGTGTGGTGATCAAGAGAATTGAAAATCTTAAAACTCTTACTCTGACAGAGTTATATGGATCTCAGTGGCTACCAGATGGAGATGAACATGCGAGGTTCATTTGGCAACTCCAACAATCAAATGGGTTCAACCCTAAATGTGGTTGAAAGGTATAGCATAGAACCCCAACATCATCTCATATGCTATCCTGACAACTCACCAAAGGGTCCTTTCATCACCTTCCCAGAGACACAAAGGGAGAACTACACTCAAGGAAGCCTATTCCAAGAGACAAGCTTTTCTCAAGCTTTTGTGTCTTTTGATGAAAGCTATGGCAACTCTCTTTTCACTCTTGAAGACCTGGGCTGTATTCATCCAGATGATTTGGAATACATGGAAATTGTCCAGTAGATGGCTCTTCTCACTTACAGAGCCAAGAAGTTCTACAAGAAGACTGGAAGGAAGTTTCCAAAAAATGCAACCGGTGGAAAGTTTGGCCTGGACAAAGGCAAAGTCAAGTGGTTACAACTGTAACTTGATGGGCCACTTTGCTAGAGAGTGTAAGGCACCTAAAACAAGTGATGGCCAAACACAGTCCAGACCTAACTACACTGACAAAGCTCTCCAGAATGAGAAGTCAAAGCAGCAGGTTGCTGTTGCTGTTGTAGAAGGAGGCTTTGACTGGAGCTTTCAGGTGGAAGATGCTTCTCCAAACCAAGCATTTATGGCAGATCATGATGAAGCCAATGTATTGGAACATCTCTGTACACCTGAATACATTTCTAAAGTCAATAGATACAGGTCCTATAACTTGGAGATGAGATCTGATCTTGAGTCCTTAAACATTTTAAAATATGATTTTAGAAAGTCTGAAATGATTATAAACTGAAGATAGAGGACCTAGAGAAAACCATTTCAGTTCTAAAACATGAACACACAGATTTTAGGACTCAAATCAAAGATCTCATAATCAAGCTGACTGAGTGCTAGGCAGAGCTTGTGATCAGCAAAGCCAGGGCAGAAAAGAGTGTTCTTGAAGAAGAGACCTTCAAGAACATGATATCCTCATCCCACACAACAAGGTATGCTATCAAAATAGGCAGGGATTGGGATCCAATGAGATAGCTCCTCCACACACAATCTTATCTATAAGACCTCCTAGGTGTGGAACTTGTGAAGATGAGCTTCCTCTCATAGATCCTATGAGTGAAGAGGATGAAGAAGAGATAGTGGAGAATTCCGCTAAGAAGAGTGAAAAGGAGGATTCGAAGAAGGGCCACTATCCTACTGAGGAGAAGAAGAAGACTGTAATTACTAAGTCCATGAAAAAGAACTTGATCAGAAAGAGACAAATAAAAGCAAGGAAGGCTCAAGAGATCAAGGCTACTTTTGACTCTAAGCAGAAACAAGTTTTCATCTCTGCAGGATTTGAAGTAGTAAGGACTGAAGATATCAATCAAAAGTCTTCTGCTAAGAGTTCTAGTTCTTGTTCAAATCAGGTCAGTGACAAGAAGAAGACTGATCTGCTATGTACCACTGCTGCACAACCTGGACCATCAAACTACAAGAATAGTTCCCAGCCCAAAAGGACTGTCTCAGCATCTGCAAAGATGAAGGTGGAGAAGGGAGTGACCATAGACAGTGTTGTTCCTAGCAAAGGACTCTTGTGAAGAAGAAAATAGTGTGTGTCATGTGTGAAAGTACCACTCATATTGCTAAGGATTGTCCATACGATCCTAAAAGTACTGTCCATATGACCAAGACAAAGACTTCAAAGAGTTCCAAGAAGATTCAAGCTTTGGAAGGAAAATCTGTTTCCTTCGAAAGCTCCAAATCTAAGAAGAAGGCAAGTGGAAAATTATCCTCGGAAGAGAAGTTGGTCTCGGAAGAAAGGAGTTCTTCCGAAGCATTGAAGTCCGCTGCAGTGTCTGCAGAATCTTTCGAAGGTTCAGTCATCAAAACATCCGAAGTTCTAAAAGCTTCTGAAGTTTTGAAGGTCAAGTCCAAGACTCCAAAGGTGGTGTGGAAGTCTAAGAAAGACCAAGTGATTGAGAATTCTCCATCAACAACAGCTAAAGATCCTCTCAGCACAACCACATGATCTATTACTATTGCATTACCTTCTATTTCTCTTAATGAGCCCAAGACAAGCAAGGCTTGGGTTTCTAAATGTAAGTAATCCTTTTCTTTGTGTAGGGACAACTTAAGACAAACAAGAATGTCTGGATCATTGGTAGTGGCTGTTCCAAGCACATGACAGGCAATAGGTCACTACTCCAGAACTTTGAAAGGATTGATGGAGGACCAGTTGCTTTTGGAGGAGATGAAGGTGGTTACATTTTAGGAAGGGGCATGGTCATAAATGGTAAGCTCAGTATTGAAAAGGTAAACTTTGTCAAAGAGCTTGGGTACAATCTTCTGAGTGTATCTCAATTTTGTGATCAGAGTCATAGCATGCTCTTTACTGAGCATGAGTGCATTGTTCTGAAGCCTGGTGTGGTCATTTCTCATGAGCACATCCTGCTTAGAGCCCCCAGGAAAGGGAACATGTACAAGATGGACTTGCAAGAAACATCTCCCTCTGGAGAAGTTTTATGCTTTCTGTCTAAAGCCAATAGTGACGAGTCTTTCCTATGGCATAAACAAATGTGCCATGTAAACTTTAAGAACATGAATAAATTAATTAAGAATGATCTGGTAACTGGAATACCAAAGAAAGAGTTTACAAGTAATGACCATTGTGTTGCATGCCTGAAATGGAAGCAACATAAGGTATCTTACAAGCCTAAGAAAAAGAACTCCATCACTACACCCCTACACTTGTTACATATGGATCTCTTTGCCCCACTAGTGTAATGAGTCTAGGAAGGACCTCTTACTATTTAGTGATCACAGATGACTTTACAAGATTCACTGGGTCTTCTTCCTTAGAACTAAGGATGAGACTCTTGAGATTCTGAAAAATTTCATCTTAAAGATTGAGAATCAATCTGATCACAAGGTCAAGATCATAAGATGTGATCAAGGAACTGAATTTAAGAACCAAATCCTTGATACATTTTGTGATGAAAATGGTTTTACAAGACAATACAGTGCTCCCAGGACTCCTCAGCAGAATGGTGTTACTAAGAGGCGAAATAGGACACTGATTGAAGCTGCAAGAACCATGTTGTCTGACTCTAAGCTGCCCATCACCTTCTCGGCAGAGGCAGTCAACATTGCCTGCTATGTGCAGAACAGAGCTTTAGTGGTCAAGACTCATGGGAAGACTCCTTATGAACTTTGGCACAAGAGGAAACCTTTCATTGGTTTCTCAGGTCATTTGGATGTCCTTGCACCATCTTGAATACCAAAGATCAAATTGCCAAATTTGCTGAGAAATCAAATGATGGACACTTTATTGGATACTCTTCTCAAGCTAAGGCTTATAGAGTATACAATCTCAGAACTAAAATTGTTGAGGAGTCAGCTAATGTGACTTTCAAAGAACACACACCCTGTGTGGTTGGTTCTGGTCCTGATCGGCTATTTGATCTTGATTTAGTTGCCAACTGTTTTGTAACATCTCATATTTTTTTCCATTAATAGAAAGTTAACTTCGTTTATTTTTAAAGGTCATTATTAACAATTAAAACTCACGTGTTATTATAATTATTCTTTTTAGTTATCACTAACTTTAATATATATACAAAAGTTAAAAATAAAAATATATCCAATAATATTAATCATGTTAATATTAACAGTAGTAATAATAATACAAGTTATAATAATAATACTAATAACTATAATGATAATAATAATAATAATAGTAATAATTATAATAATAGTAACAATAATAATATTATAATAACAATAAAATTGATAATAATAATAATAATAATAATAATAATAATAATAATAATAATAAGAATTTTATTAACTAAAACTTAAAACAACTAAGCTAGGGGTTAAATTGTTATTTTTTAATTTTAAATACAAGTTTTGAGCATAAAATATAAAAACAAAACTGCATGGACCAAAGATGTAATTAACCAAAACCCAAAACCCCACCCCCCTTTCACCCCGTTTTTTCTGTAGCCCTCCGGCCACCCACCGACCGAGCTCCGGTGAGGCCAAAAGCCTCGTTTTTTTTCGAATTTCAGCCAGGAAAAGATTCCTAACCGTTCACGAAAGGGTTCGAACCGATTGTTGTGTTTCATTGAAGATCTAACATCGGTTGCAAGAGCTTCCAAACTCGAGTAACCGTCGGGCTCTAATCATCAACCGTTTTGGCATTTAAACCCAATAATAACCTAATTAAACCAACTTGTTCGATCATAAGACAACATCCAATCAATTACAACTTTCAATTTCTCCTGAAACACACAAAATTCACACCTCTGATTAACCATTGTAACCGAGACCTGTTCCACACTCGAACACCAACCTACGGACTCCAAGACCTGAAATTGATAGAGGGCTTTTGCTGAAAAAGGTCCTTCAAAGCTTTCTGTAATGTTAGGACCTGGTATTCGACTGAAATACCTAGAGATCACGTGTATACCAGATCAAATAGTGCAGAATCCTATTTGATTGGCGATCCAATCGGTGAGAACACACGAAGAATCAATCAAGGATTGAAACTAACGTTAGAATCGATAAGGAATCGATCTAATGTGTTCTATGAACTTGGAGAACGATTTGGAAGGTTTCTGGACGGCTAGGGTTCGATGGAATCGTACTTGATCGAGAGTCCTTGTTTTTCACGAATTGAGTTGTATTTATAGGTTGGCACTATTCAATCGTGCGACTGAACCATTAGTTTGGTTCAGTCGTGCGATTGAACCATGCGGTTGGTCATTCGTGCGACTGAGTATTCAGTCGTGCGACTGAGCCATCTTATGTTACAGTCGTACGACTGATCCAATCTCCTGGTTCAGTCGTGCGACTGAGTCAATCGTGTGAAGTTCTTCATGTGTATGGTTCATTCGCATGAGCCATTCGCATGGAACTTCATTCAGTAAGTTTGAATGTTTTAGTTAATTAATATAATATTATATGTAATCATTCAAGTAATCATAAACCCAATCATTCAGTCACGACTCATTAATGAACTATTAAACATTATAACCAACAGACTATCAATATCAGTTCATTAATCATACCAAACAAGATCTATTACATCACATATCACGATCTAGGGACATACATGTATCAACAAACTCCCCCTTGGACCTAGATCTCTCTAATGTCTTGTTTTCTTCATTACCTCCTCATATTTCTTGTACTTGTCCTCTTGTGTGACTCCCGCGTGAATATCAAACGCGAAGCAAAGTCGTATAACATTTTGGAACTGGAGGGCTTGTACAATGTCTTGTGTGTCATAGAACAATGGCCACTTGTATAATGTATAGACATCATTAGCAGACAAGTTGTTAGCCACATTGGGTCGAATACCCTGACAGTATCCATTTGATCCCCTTTGTTCAGAACTATGACAGCTTCAGCAGTTCTCCAATCATAGTACCACCATTTGAAGTGTGGAGTGAAGTCCTGTGGCATTTCCCTGAGAGGGATTCTCGACATAGTGCGAGGAGGACTCCACTTCAACACAATCTTAGGGTTTCCAGTAATGGCATCCATCTCAGACCTTCTAATATACCTTGTAGGTTGTTGAGGTCTGAAGTTAATCCACCTGGTGTGGTACTCTTTCTTGAGGCAGCCTCAAACCAGCCTGACATTTTTCTCGGGTCAGCATACAACAGCTTCAATTTGGCCAGCTGGTTGAGCTCAAATCCTGGTAGAGTCTTTAGATCATGTGGAATCTAAAGTACTCTATGCCCTTTTCCCTCTTAACGGCATAAACGTTAAGATCATCAAAATATGCCCATGCTATAATCCTGCCTGACACCGTATGATGTTTCTTGACGCTGTAGAACTTGGTGTAGGCATCCCTCTTCGGTGCAGCACGTTGGGCTCTGACTTCTTTAAAACATTCAGCCCACTCAGCCTTTCGAATGTATACGTCATCGTTTGAGGCTTGGGCTGTTCCTTCGGTCTTTCCTGCTTCTTGCTCCATCTTGTCTAGTACCTCAAACATATCACTGACTAGGGACTCACCCAGATTGGGGACCACATTACCCTCGTTGTCAGCGTACTGAGGATACTCTTCAGCAGCAATATCTTTAACTTCAACTTCATCAACGTCATGTAGTTCGTCGTCACTAGTTGAATCAACTGTTGGAGCATCCTTGACAATATCATCAGGATTGAGTCTGAACATCTCTGCCAGTTGCTCGTTAGATAGGTCGTGAATTATTTCACCTTCTTCAGGGGTATAACTCACTGACCTTCTGACAATCCCTTGCAGATCAAGAATCATTGTGAGTTGAGACTTGACCTGTTGAAGGGGAGCAATGTCAAACTCATCTCTGTGGTACTTTGGATATGTTTGATTTACACATTTCACACTCAAATCTTAGTAATATATCAAACAAAATGCATTAACTTAATATAAACATTAGTACATGGTTTTTCAATACAGAATACAAAAGTAATTATACATAAAACATTCCACTATTTACTTTTATCCTGAATGCTAGACTCTTCGTGTGAAGGTGCAGAAGCAGAAGCTGACTGATCTTGTCTGTTCTTTGTTCTCTTCTCTGCCCGGAGCTGAGACAGATTCAGCTGCTTCCCTTCTTCAGTCTCTTCGTCTGCACACCACTCTTCGGTTTCTCTTCATCAGAATCACTGTCATCATCATCATCATCAATCATCATCATCAATCATCATCATCATCTTCATTATCTCTGTCTCCATCCTTTATCTTTAGAGGTTCCTCCTTTGATCCTTTCAATTTTAGCAAAATTGGTCCTCTTAGCTTTTTCCACTCCTCTATTTGCTTACCTGCTTCGACACTTTGAGCTCGGAGGTTGTCCAAATGAGTGTTCTGAGCAGCCAATTTCTGGGCCTGCTCTCCTCAATAACTCGATCCTCTGCTTGCAATTTTATGCGATTGTGCAGCAGTCAGGTCGGTAGCTGGCGGATCGAGTGGTCTTTTCCTCATCAGCCGCCAGCAATCGCACCCATTCTATTTAAAGCTGACAGCTGTTCCTCTACCCGATGGAGGTAGAGGAGATCTATAGGTGTGTGGGGGGTAGGCTGAGGGCGCGGTTTGGTGGCTAGTGGTGGTGGTGGAGGTGGTGAATATCGGATCAGGTCTGGATGATAGTGGTGGTGAGTGTGGGGTGAATGATGTAGTGGTGGCTGGGGTCTTCTTTGTGGTGGTCGGTATGGTGGTGTCTGTTGTCGCTGTGGGGATATGGTGGTGGAGGTGTGTCTGCAGAGGTGGTAGTGGTGGAAGGTATGGGGGATGTGGTAGTGATGAAGGTTACCTTACGCTTCTTCTTTTCTGGCCATGGGGTTGAGCCATCCATTTTCTCCTCCTCGTTCCCTTCGAGGTGGATGCTCCCCTTCAATCCCGCCTGAGGACCCCGGAGCATAAGTTGGATCAGTTTCTGTATCTCCGAGCCTCTCGGTGTTCACCAACAACCCTCAACCCATGTTCTGTGGGAACAACTTTCCTTCCCACACTTCGGGTCAGCGGCTCCTCATCAGATTCAACTCATCTTCATCGTGAAGAAACAAAATCTTGATGAAATCCTGCTGACTCAGTTACTTCAGCAGATGAGACAGACACAGAGGGAACAGAGTCAGACAAATTGCCTCTGGATGGAATAGCACCATCCCACTGTCATCCTCCTCTGAATCATCAGTAGGGAGGACAATTGGCTCCACGTCAGAGTCACTGTCCTCGTGACGCATTTCCTCCTTTCCGGCACTACATAGTCTTCTCTGGCAAGATGACCGAACAACCTCCTGACCGGAGGCTTCACTGGCTTTCCCCGGTACACTTTCATCCTTCCCAGGGTGGTGTCATCCTGACCTCCAACCACCGAATCCTCCTGTTCTTTGGCAGGGAAGGAAGCTTCTGATCTATTATCATTTGCATAAACCTGGGTACATATAGAAGGCTTCCTTTCCTTTCCCCTTGATGTTTTCCACCAGATAGGTGAAGATCATCTTAGAGAAGCTGAACGATGGTTCAGCACCAACGCAACGTATGCGTTTTGCATTTGATCCGATAGCTCATCAAACCCACTTTTCTTGAAGCCATGCACTTGAGCAGCACGTGTGCAAGGTACTTAAATGAGGACAGAGGTTACTCTTGTTGAGTACCCCTGAATTGATGTCCCCAGAGTATTTGGCTCTGAGAAAACATCCTCTGACAGTGAGGGGGTGTAGACGGGTTGGGCAGTCACCGTCATCCCCCAATTGAAGTACAACCTAAAGTCTTCCTCAGAAACTGTAATATCCTCGCCAAATATGGAACTTCTTATGCAGTGAGGATCCGATGATATCAACTGTAGCGCCTTCCCAGAAGGCTTGTTGAATGGATCGGTATGGGGTGCAAGGGGTAGAGATGGCATGCGCAATCCGTGATCTTAGTAGAAACGTGATAATGCCAGAGAATTCTGCAACATTTCTGGATGTTAAGTCCAGATGGGCACATATATTATGCTTAGTGCTCATTGTCCATCTACTCGCCATCTGTTACACAAAGATGTAAACATTAGTAACATTTAATAAGAAAGTCATGAACTCATTAAGCTTGAAGAACATCTTTCTGTCATGCGATTGAAGTTGTTGACTGAGTCAATCGTGCGATTGAACCGTGCGAAAGAGGTTCAGTCGTACGATTGAATGGTCCGAATAGGGTTCAGTCGTGCGATGACCCCATACGTATCTCAGTGTGTGCGATTGACCTCAGTCATGCGACTGAACTTCATACGCATGGTTCAGCCATGCTATGGGCAGTTTGGGCCCTCCAGTCGTGCGACTGAAGTTCATCTTGCTATCATTCGCATGAAGACCCACTGTGCGATTCACTTTTCAGTTTCACCAATCTTTTGTTTGAAACCTCTATATCAAGTTCATTTGAGTCGCCATCTCGTCACTAATGACCTAGCAAACTTGATTTTAACGTTTAGCTTAGTTTATGTAGGTTATTAGGGCATTTTTCAGTCCGATCAAGGTTTCATTCGAATAACCCATTTGGACTTAAAATCTTCTGATTTCTACAAGATTAAACGGCAATGTACCTTGATATTTGTCAATCGAAAGTTAGAAGATGAATTGCAATGTGAATAACTGTCTCTAGAGATTTTGGCAGAGTAACGGTAAGAGAGCGATTTGGGGTGCGATTGGGAGTGATGAGTGAGATGCGATCGACTGAGGCCCTTTAAATACTGACCCTAATTTCAATCGGCCGACTGGCCTCATTCGCACAGTTCATTCGGGCGACTGAGGTTCAGTCGTGCGATTGAACCAGTCGTCGCTTTCAGTCGACCGACTGAGCCTCAGTCGGTCGACTGACTCATTCGGTCTCCTTTATTCGCATCTCAATTAACCGACTAAGTCTCAGTCGGTTGACTGACTTATTCGCACCCTGTCATCCCGTCGACTGGCTCAGTTTCATGTCCAGTCGTGCGAATGGGATCCATTCGCATGGTTGGTCCATACTCATGTCCAATCCTGCGAATGGAATCCATTCGCATGGTTGGTCCATACTCATGGTCCAATGGTGCGAATGAGATCCATTTGGTAGATTTTCTGCCATTTTTGAAACATTTTAACCTTTTGAAATAGATATTATAAGCTCTTAACCAATTCAGTCACTTCAGCGTGACCTTTTAAATTTTGAAAACATGTGGCCATCTCAGACATGACTCATTTTTAGGTAAGTTAATTCCCTTCTTTGATTTCCCTGATGTAGTCCGTCAACACACAAATTAAAAGATAAACATAGGAACTTAAACTAACTACACAACTAAAGTTATTTTTGACTTTTTGTGAGAGATAAAACCCTAAGATGGAAATCTAAGGATTTGATTAGGAGTAGACAGCTTTAACTTAGATTGATCATATCTGGACTAACTCAGTTTTGGAATCATACAGGAATATCAAATCATTTTGGGACTTGTTATTAAAACTCTTTGATGCTTAAATTCTCGTGTTCATCCAGAGTCGTTAGCAACTTAAGGAAATCATACTGAAACTCTTAGATTTTCACATCGATTGAACTCTTGAGAATGTAGCCACTAAGATTGTCAGTATGTTTGTCCACTTAAATCCATACACTGACTTTTGACGCAGACTGGTGACTGATTTAGGTTTAATTATTTCAGCTAACATTTGTGGATCCCACACTTATATGGTAATCAACATTCCTCAGAGGTTTTGAGCGTCTACGGGTTTATTACAAGAAGAGACTATTCTTAGAGCTTTCAAAAGAAGCCTGTCCTCAGGTCAGTGCCATCGCACAACAAGAGGCGGCAAACAACATGAATTCTAGAATATCTAGGTTATGCTTATCCTCAGGTCAGTGCCATCGCACAGCAGAGAGGCACACAACCATCTCCTTGTTAGAGCAGCTTAATTTTATTTGACACAATATGCACCAACAACATAAGTCATTAGCTTTATTGCATTTGTCTTTCATTTTTTCTTGCTTTGCTCTAATTATGGTCATCCGCACACTTTTGTGGCATTTAAATGCTCATTACCCCTTATTGAATATATTTGATTGTGTTAACCAGTGACAAGATGGGAAGCCCACAGTCATTTGAACAACTAGTTTGATCTTGAGATCACCAATCAGGTCTAATTGTCTATTGTGTTTGAATCTACCAACATATCATTTGTGGTCTAGCAGCCTCTAAGTCTACTTTCTCTGTGTCATCTTAGGAGTTGCCAGTTTCTATCATTTTCCCTTTTTATATTGCTTAGACTACACAGACTTATACTTTGAACTTTTGCATCTTTTTAAACCTTAAATTTTAAAATCCCTCTTGATTCGATCCTGTGTACTATCATATTCCAAAGGTATTGAATCGTATCACAGACACAATCTACCTTATTTCAGCTATTACCCCTTCTACCTCATTTTTTTTAATATTAACTTGCTGACATATTCTCCCCCTAAAATACTAAAATAATTTCGGATTTATTATTTTTGGATTTTATAAACAACAAAATAACATGAGTTTAAATATAACAGACAAAAGAAAAGAAAAAAAACAGATAACATAAAAAAAATAAACTTTAACGAAACTACATCGGACTACACATTATTCTCAACAGGAATTACCTCACTTTTCTTTTTAACGCCGTTGACCTCTAGCAAGTATTGAAAACGTGGTTTATCAAAGGATTTTGTATAGAGGTCAGCACGTTGAAAATCAGTATTAATTTAACCACATCTATTAAGGTCTTTTCAAAACAGTCTCTTATGAAGTGGTATTTAATACGATGTGTTTGGTCTTAGGATGTTGAACCGGATTTTTGGTTACTGCAATTGCAGCAGAGTTATCAACAAAAATAGGAGTAGACGAGAATTCAAACCGTAATCTCGCATTTGCTGTTGAATCCAAATGATTTGGGAACAACACTTGCAGCAGCAACATATTCGGCTTCACAGGTTGACAATGCAACGATGTCTGCTTCTTACATTGCCATGTAACTAATCTTCTCCCAAGAATTGACACCCTGACTGATGTAGACTTGTAGTTCATTTTGCAGCCTCCATAGTCCGAGTCACTATACGCTGTGAGCTCAAAATCGTCATCATGAGGATACCACAACCCCAGTGTGGGTGTACCCTTTAGATAGCGAAAGATCCTTTTGACCCCGATCAGATGATTGACCTTAGGTTAGCCTGATATCTGGAACATAAACATGTAGCATACATGATATCAGGTCTTGAGGCAGTGAGATACATGAGAGATCCAATCATTCCTCGGTACATAGTGGCATCTACCAGATCTCCATTCTCATCAGGTGCTATATCATGATTCGTAGGAAGTGAGTCCCAGCAGCAGAAGCATTCTCCATGTCAAAGCGACTGAGAATGTCTCCTACACTTGGTCTGATGTAGAAAGATCCCATTAGGTGTTGATCCACCTGTAACCCGAGAAAGAACTTCATCTCCCCCATCGCACTCATCTCAAACTCTTTCTTCATCACTGCTTCAAACTCTTTGCATAACTCTTCGTTCTTTGACCCGAAGATTATGTCATCAACATATATCTGTACAAGCAGTAGGTCCCATCCTTTTCTTAATAAACAGTGTACAGTCAATGACTCCCTGCGAAAGCCGTGTTTCACAAGATGAGTCGAGAGTTTCTCATACCAAGCTCGAGGAGCTTGATGAAGCCCATATAACGCCTTGTCGAGCTTGTAAACTCTATCCGATGATAAGGGTCTTCAAACCCCTCGGGTTGACTTCATAGACTGTTTCCCTGATTTCCCCATGAAGGAATGCACTCTTCACATCTAATTGGTAGACTTTAATCTTCATGTACGAGGCATAGGCAAGAAGATACGAATAGCTTCCATCCTTGCCACGGGTGCAAACACCTCATTATAGTCAATCCCCTCGACTTGGCGAAAACCTTGAACCACCAGTCGAGCTTTATTCCTGATATGACTCCTTGGTCATCCTTCTTACATTTTAGTACCCATTTGGTGCCAATGACTTTAGCACCTTAGGTCTATCAACCAGAGTCCATACACCTAACTTCTTAAACTGCAGAGGTTCTTCTTGCATGGCACTCACCCACGCCTCATCATTTAGTGCTTCACTGACATATTTTGGCTCAACCTGCGAGACAAAAATCGATAAGCACCATCATGAATGTAACCCTCTCCATAACTGAGGCGTAATCAGCTGAGTATAGCTGATTTCTGGTTTGTACTCCTGATCGGACATCTCCAATAACATTGTCAAGGGGATGATAGACGTTTAGTCGTGATCCTGGAGTAGTCGGCACAGTCACCTTCGAACCAAGATTGTGAACATTTTGGTCTGCATCTGAGGAGGTTGGAGTTTGAGGTTCCGAAGTCGAGGGTGCATCACTTGTGATGCTTGTGGACTTTCAGGAACTGGAACCTGTTCCTCCTGACTGTTCTGGTCATCTGCTTCAGTTTCATCTTCAGAGGAGTCACTTTCATCGACTACCACTTCTGACTGAGTAGATGACTCTCCCTGTGTGCTGGATGGAGTATTGAATATCATACATCATCCTAGTAGCTAACTCATCCTCCGAGGAGAGAGAGGGATGTTGAAGGATTTGAAGAATCCATCATAATCGAAGAAGTATGCAGTCCTTTCCCTATAGGTGGTGTGGTATATCTCTGAACGTCGACATTACACCACACTTCTACAAGACCCGTTGAGTTATTGTAAACTCGCTTTTCGGTATGTTGTATCCTAGAAAAATTCCTTCAACTGCCTTCTCGCTGAATTTTCCTTCTTGTGTCTTCTTCAAAAGTGTACACGGTGCGCCAAAAGGTTCAAGATACTCCAAATTCGGTTTGCGTCTTTGAAGTAGCTCATAACATGTCTTTTCGTGACGCTTGACTATTAGGACTCGGTTCAGTGTATAGCACGCATTTGCCACTGCCTCGTTCCAGAATTGGATAGGCAGTTTTTGACGTCTGCCAACATAGTCCGGGCTGTTTCTATCAAACTCCTGTTTTTCTCTCAGCACGCCATTCATCTGAGGTGTAGGCAGAAGTGAATTGATGCACAATTCCCTTTCCTTGCAGTATGCCTCCATCCCTTGATTCTTGAATTCTGTCCCGTTGTCTGAGCGTATTTGTCGAACTTTGAGCTTGTAGAGTGATTCTAGTGGGTTACTAATTCCTTGAATGTCTCCAAAGTTTCTGATTTTGATTTCAGAAACATTACCCAAGTGAACCTTGAGTAGTCATCAGTGACCACATAATAGTACACGTCGCCTGCAATGCTCCTTGTACTAACTGGACCAAACAGATCCATGTGAAGAAGCTCAAGAGGTAGGTCTATTGAATGAACTTTCTTTTCCTTATGAGACTTCTTTGTCTGTTTGCCTTTCTTACAGCTACACAAAAGTCAGGAAGTTGGAAGTTCTTGACATTCACTCCTCTAACTAAATCCTTCTGAATCAAATGATTCATCTTCCTTTGACTAATGTGTCCCATTCTCCGATGCCAGAGATGGAATCCTTCTCAGTAGCTTTAGACAAGAAACACTAAACCTCATGATCCGTTGTGGCAGCTGTTGACAGATCCAAGACATAAGGGTCTTTATATCTTGAAGCAGTCATCAGAATTTGGTCCTCTGGGATCATATATTCTTTCTTCAGCACGTAACACTTCTGGTTATCGAAGATGACTTTAAACCTTTATCACAGATTTGGGAAACAGAAAGTAAGTTGTTCTGAAGGTGTTGAACGTAGTTCACTTTATCAAACTTAACTTTCTGATTTCCCACTTCTCCCTGAGCAGTGATATAGCCTCCTTTGTTTCCTGCAAAGGAAACATGCCCTCCTTTTATTTGTTTGACGTTAGATAAAAGGGCTCTATTTCCTGTCATGTGCCTGGATGCTCCGCTGTCTATAATCCACGTGTTAGTCTCAGCACTATATCGAACACCCTGCACACAAAGTAAAAGAATCAGTTTAGGTTAGGAACCCAAGCTTTGACTGTCTTAGGTTTCCCAGAGGCATCACACATCATAAACTCCACCCATTGACCCTTAGAGGGTGAAGGTAGCTCAGTTCCTTCTTGTCCTCAGTATTAGACACGTAGGTGGATTTTTCTTTCCATAAGCCAGCTTTGTGCAATGCCTGTTTATGATAAACAGTCGTCTGGCTTACAGGTTGGACTTTAGGGTCACTAGCTCTTCTAGGTGGAGTTAAGAACTCCGCTTAGAAGACCTAGGTTTAGAGTCTAGAAGATCAATCTTCTTCCTAGGTGTCTGATAGACATGACAGTAGGACAATGTGTCCACATTCTCCACAGTGTAGCATGACCTGCTATCAACTTTATGAGTAGACTTTCTTTGTGGAGAAGTGCGTGACACTCTAGCAACATCAATCACTTTAGTTTTTGACTCTTGGATGTTTGATGTTTTCTCAGGTGTAACAAAATTTACTGATTTAACCTGTTTTACTTTTTGGTTAACTGGTTTTTGACTTGAAGCATGTGAAAAAGTAACATTTGAAGTCCTTTTAGGTTCTGATTTGACTCTATCTGACCCTGACTTTTAAATTATTTTTTCAAATTCATTTCCAGGTTAACACAAGGCAATTTACCCTTTGCCTTTGAAGTGGCCTCCTTTTGTTCCTTACCAGATTCAGTAGATGAACATGAGGTGTCTGGATCAGTAACAGAGGAGTGGTCACCACATGATCCTTGATGGGGTTATTATTTACTGGTCTAGACTTAGTGTTCATCAAGGTCTCAGGTGGTGGTGGAACCACTTTGTAGCCTAATCCCCCCGTTATTCCTTTCTCTTACTAATGTTGGACTATATGTGAAGAGCTAGTCCAACTATGCAGTTTCTGTTTTAATGAATTAACTTCGACTTCTAGAACTGCCTTTTGTTTCTTAGTGTCTTCTAGGGTTTAGATAGTACCTAATGTCGTTTGCTTGGTTAAAAGCCACTACTTCGGTTTCCCTAAGTTGTTTAGTCAATAGGTCTATCTTTTCTTTATAACAATGCTCATTTTGTTAGTACTCTATTTGCCTCAGTGCACAAACGTAATCTTTTACTAAGTTATCATTATGATCTAATAACCTAGCAAATTTTCATCTATGCTATTTCTAAAAGTGTCACAATCAGAACAAGCATGGTTAAAAATTTGGTCAGTGGTACTTACCTGAGTTGGGTCAGAAGAGTTAGCCATCAGTGCAGCATTAGATGATTCTGGTTCTGTCGACTCTGGCTTTTCTTTTCTGTCTCTGATGTGGAACTTCCTCATTTTCTTGTAACTGACCTCGGCTGCAGTTGTTTCTTCTTCACTATGTGACATTGCAATCTCAACTGCTATATCACCTTCACTCGCAGAATCATCGTCAATATCCTCAACACTGGCAATGTTAGATTCTCCTGGTGAGACAAACCTGAAACTCCAATCCTGTCCTTCATTATCATGAGCAGTTAGTGCTTTTGGATCCTTGTTTGATGAAGTAGAACTAGAAGGTTGCTTGTCCTAGCGAGTAAAGGATGAGAACGGGTTCCCATTCCCCGTCTTCTTTGGCTTGACACATTCTCGTTTGAAGTGCCCCTTCTCACCACAGTTAAAGCAGGTCACTTTACTCTTGTCGAAGCCAAAGGTGGTGTCCTTAGTAGAACCAAGTTCTGTCCAGTCTTTTTCACAAACTTCTTCGCCCTCCGGACAGCACTTGCTAAGGCCCATATTATATCCATTCTTTCAAGCTCCATCTCATCCACCTGCTCGTAGTCCTCATCTGCCAGATGGCAGTTTCCAATCTTCCCAGCAACAAGTCCATCATATGAATGAACCACTGCTGCTAAGAGATCCATATGCTCACGTGCTACTTCCACGGTCACATTACCGAAGTTCTCGATCTTCAGTTTGGTAGCGTTTGCTTCTGATCCAATATGATGGGTACATGATGACCCAGACGTGTCTGATCCAGAAGGAGAAGCATGTGAAGGACCTGACGAGCTAGACACAAAAGTAGTCTGGAGAGGTGCTCCAGATGTCTTAGCTTGAGGCGTGGCGTTGTATAAAGCTGGATTTTGTGTGTACGAAGACTTCTGAGCTCTATACTTCATCCTTAGTGCTTCTTCTCGCAACTTAAGAATGAAGTCATTTATATCCAGCTTTACAAGGATTCCATTCTGTCTCAGGTTAGACACGAATGTAGCCCACTTATCAGGCAACCCGTCTGCAAAGTTGCTTACTTTCTCTTCCATGGTAGTAGCCACTCCATGTGTATGCAATTTGCTCATCAAGTGGTAGAATCTGTCTATGACTTCGTCCAAACTTTCATTACCAATTGATGAGAAGTTATCGAATTCCTTCTTTAACTCCTTTGCCTTGATTGCCTTCAATGATGCATTACCATCATATCTCTTCTCTAGCGCATCCCACAGTTTCTTGGACTGCTTGTTCTCTGAATACTGGTGGAATATGTCTTTGGGGATAGACTGAGTGATCAATGCATAAACTCTTTTCTCTGCATTGTACTTTACTTTCTGTGCGTCTGTCATCCCGCTTAATGTTAGTTTAACTCCATCAGCTCCCACTGGTGTACTATAACCTATCTCAATGGCTTCCCATAGATTAGGATCTACTCCATTAAGGTAGATCTCAAAACGTTGTTTCCAGTGGGAAACTCATCTAAGTTAAAGCTTTGGTGGTTTATTGTGATTCCCCACCTCACTCTCAAGCAACAGCAGATTCTGTATCCTTGAGTCCTTCCCAGCAGTAAAGGCTGACATCTGATCTTCCATGACGAATAAACTTATAATCTAATCATACAAACTTTCACTGATGCGACTGAAGGATGCGAATGAGCTAATCGTGCGTATAAGCTCTGCGATTGGTTCAATCGTGCGAATGAACTGGGCGATCGTTCAGTCGTGCGAATGAATCTAGTGCGTATGAGCTATGGGAACGAACGGTTCAGTCGGCCGAATGAAGGTGCGACTAGGTCCAGTCGTGCGTATGAGCAATGCGAATGGAGTCCAGTCGTACGATGAGTCACTCGTGCGACTGAAGCTGCTGTTTTGCGAAAATTTCTAGGTTTGACGGGTTTCAGCCGTAAAAACTCGAAATTTCACAAGTTCTAATCGCCTAAGTCCGTAGAAACCAAACGTCGATGAGCAGGGAACTTCCAAGATCACTTTTGATGCCAAAGATTGTGTTTTTAGTGTAAAAACACAAACTTTATGCAATCTTGATTGAATCAACACGTAATCAAGAGCCAATGGCTCTGATACCACTTGTTAGGACCTGGTATTCGACTGAAATACCTAGAGATCACGTGTATACCAGATCAAATAGTGCGGAATCCTATTTGATTGGCGATCCAATCAGTGAGAATACACGAAGAATCAATCAAGGATTGAAACTAACGTTAGAAATCGATAAGGAATCGATCTAATGTGTTCTATGAACTTGGAGAACGATTTGGAAGGTTTCTGGTCGGCTAGGGTTCGTATGGAATCGTACTTGATCGAGAGTCCTTGTTTTTCACGAATTGAGTTGTATTTATAGGTTGGCACTATTCAATTGTGCGACTGAACCATTAGTTTGGTTCAGTCGTGCGATTGAACCATGCGGTTGGTTCATTCGTGCGACTGAGTATTCAGTCGTGCGACTGAGCCAATCTTATGTTACAGTCGTACGACTGATCCAGTCTCCTGGTTCAATCGTGCGACTGAGTCAATCGTGTGAAGTTCTTCATGTGTATGGTTCATTCGCATGAGCCATTCGCATGAGAACTTCATTCAGTTAAGTTTGAATGTTTTAGTTAATTAATATAATATTATATGTAATCATTCAAGTAATCATAAACCCAATCAATTCAGTCACGACTCATTAACGAACTATTAAACATTATAACCAACAGACTATCAATATCAGTTCATTAATCATACCAAACAAGATCTATTACATCACATATCACGATCTAGGGACATACATGTATCAACATGTAACACGGATTTGATTATTGTGGCCGTTTGCAACTTGAACCAGTCTTAGCGTAGCCGCGACTGTTGTTCGATTGTTCATTGTCAATTTGATATCAATCGGGTAAGTTTCATACATGGATATGCTCGATTAAGCATGGGAAACAAAAGTCCCATGGTTAATTTGGTTATCGTCATCGTTTAAATGATCAATTTGATTCGAATCTAAACTAGGGTTCATCCAATTTGGGGGTTTTGCTTGGGTTATGTTTATAAGATATTAAAATGGAGATAAACCGCGGCTAAGGCCTTTGGTTTACTGGTTGTAGGCATGGAGTGTGGACTTGAGGTCCCGGGTTCGAACCCGGGACCCTCAATCCACTCCTTTTGTTTTTCTTTCAAATTTAAATATATAAAACTTCTGTAAATTATTAAAAATAAATTTATAAACTTTGTGTATTTTTAAAATCACTTTATTAATTTTTATAAATTTATTTCCCGAATAATTTAAACATTTTATAAAACAATGATAGTATTTAGTTTATATAATATAAATTCTAAAAAAAGAGATTTAAAACTTTACATTATTTTTGACTCAACCATTGTTTGTATGCTATGTTTAAAACATTAGTATAAAAAAATTATTATTATTATTATAAAAGATGTTTAAACTGATATTCAAACCTTATTTCCCATAAGTATTTTCGTTGCTTCATAATAAAACGCTCGACTATTATATTTTATTTTCATAGAATAAAAATAAAATCAACTGTATCATTTTAATGAATTTAATTGTTGAAACCCCCAAATATCAATTCAAACCCTAGCTCCCGTTGAATCGTTAAACTCGTTAGTAACTTTAACCTTGTTAATACATATATATAGGTGCCTTGTGAAGATTTACGTTGGAACGTTGCTTATCTTATTTCTTATTACTCATCTATTATATACTTATTGATCATGTGAGTTTTCCTTGCCCCTTTTTACATTTTTCATACTATTTTGGGGTGAAACATGATACTTATACATCATACACTTATAAACATTTAAGACTTGTAAAGCACTTGCAATTCATATTTTTGTCATGGTTATTTGTGTGTTGTAAGTGATTTTATGAGATACATAGTTTGTTTACAATCATTAACTATTGCTAGCCTGGCGACGTCTTAGATCTTTGGGCCTGACAAGCCTATTTGGTGCTAAAGCCGAGGTATTGCCGGCTCCTGATGACGTATGCTTGTTCATCATGGGAACCAAATACACTTAGCCAATCTTTTATACTTGTAATCAAGTCGAGGTTTGGTTGTAACGATATGTGTTCTATAACCCTACTTACTTATGACCTATGATATGAATTGCTACTTGTAACTTTATCATATTATGTATGAAAACCTTGGAAACTCACCAACTATTTATAGTTGACCTTTTATTTTTATCATGTTTCAGGAAATCCCCAAGTTTAAAGTGGACTTTTGAAGCTTGCAATAAAACTAGGACTTGGACCTAGTTTAATAAATAAAATGTTTATGTAATGTTTTGTTTTGTTTGGAACCTATTTCTTGTTGGAAACTTATGTTTGTTATGCCTTTTGAAACTTTTAATTTCAATATTTACATTTAAATATAGCGTTATGTGGTTGTGAACAATCTTAACCCTCACATCTCGACGTTTCCACCGTCAAGGTTGGGGTGTGACATGTTTTAAAAAATCTTGTGAGAATGCTTCAGGATGTGCAGAAAATCTAAATACAGCTGATCCTGATCTAAGATTTGAGCTGAGAAGATCCTCAAGTCACACATCTTCAGCTCCAGTTGGAACTACTTCTGCAAATGAGGTTTCTATCAGCACTACAATGACAAACTCAGCTGATGCATCTGGGGTGACATCAAATTCCAGCTTAGAGGCTCCTGATGTGCTTCAAATTATACATAAAAATCCTATCAACAGCACATCAATTATTCCTTAATATCTTTCTTAAAATGATGAAAATGTACTTAAAAGTGTTCAATTGTGTTTTTAGGTGTTTAAAAGGGCAAGATGGACAAAAGGAGCATATTTAACAAGAAATTGAAGCAATCCAAGCTTTGGACTCCAAGCATGGGGTCGTGCCTCATTAAGCACGCCCCCATGCCTTGCCAGAAACACACCCCCGTGTTAAATTAACACACTCCCGTGCTTGGACATCTGACAGGACAAAAAGTACTGTCCCCTAAAAGTAGACACGGGGCCGTGCCCCATAAGGCACAGGGCCGTGCCCCACCACCAACATGGGGTCGTGCCCCACCACCAACATGGGGCCGTGCCCCATTTAGCACGGGGCCGTGCCCGGCATAACTTGCACGTACGAGCCGACCAACTTTCGTAAGCATTGTACTAGCACGGGGCCGTGTCTTTTAGGCACGGGGTCGTGCTTAAACACTCCAGAAAGCCTATAAATAGAAGCCTAAGCTCGCCATTTTTGGCAAGCTTTGGTGGGAGAATTACTCTGCTGAATTCTCTCGGGAATCAAGACTTCAAGGTCATTCGGAGGCTCGGGAGGTGCATACAACACTTGGAAGAAGCTTGGGATCACCTAAATGTCATCCATTGTGGATTATCGGTTTGATTGTTCCATTTCACCGATGATCACTTATCTATCTTCTTTGTTATCCATTGTTATGTTAAAGCTCATGATGAGCTAAACTCTATTATCATCCTAATCGGATGAAACTTATGTAATTTGTGATGAACTAATGGTGTGATAAGTATTATGTCAATGTTATGGTGGTCTGGGAAAACTATTGATGGGTAGCATCTACATTTGAACGGGAAGTTATAACTTTATGGTTTGTGATTGTAATTGTCATACAAGGTTGAAAACCGTATGATTAACTTTCATTCGCGAAACCGGTCTTCATAATAAATCCATGGCTAATGAACTAGAAATGGTTATTAGAAATCATATCACTTTAACTTTCTGATCATTTGCGGGTTCCCTTTTATTAGTTCGGAAACTTCAGTAATTGTTACGGTTTTCTAAAATTAATGGTATGTTAGGAAGGAACCTGATCAACTCTCTTTTTAACATTAAATTATGTTTTCAGAAATCGTATGTCAAATAGGACACAAAAGATTTACCTACATTACTAGGGCTTTGATCTGAGCAGTAAAATCAGCCTGACAGGATCAAGTCACTACGGTAGTAGGATAGTCGAGAAATCGCGCCAGCTCATCTTTATAAACATTAACATAATCACATCACCTCACCAATTCATCACAATTACATAAGAGGATTCTAATTAGGATGATAACTTTTATTCCCTGATTTTAAATCCAAACGCTTCAATTCTTATTTTACTTTCTTTTTATTACTGTTTACTTTTAAACCCTAAAAAAATCTTTCCAATACAAAATATCACTTTCTGTAACAAAAACCAAATCTGATAGTCAAACATCAAGTTTGTTGAGTAGGCTCGGTGTGTCCACGAATTGATACTCGGTTTTTATCAACACTATATTACCGCACGACAGGTACACTGCCTTTTGTGTGTGTGGTTTAGTATTAATAACAACCAATTAAAACTGAATCTGTGCAATAAATCTTTATCAAATATATATACTATCCGCAGACCATCAAGTTTTTGGCGCCGTTGCCGGGGACACACGGCAGTTTGAAAGACAAACTAAATTTTTTACTATCTTGCATATAACCTGTTAATATATTTTTGTTTAACTTCATTTTTATTCGTAGGTAGTTTGCCTTAGTTAGTTTAGTTATTTTTGCCTGATTCATTTTAAGCCTTAGTTAGTTTATGCTTTCTTAAGTTAGTGTATGTCAGACTCGTCTAGTTCTGAACTTGTTCCGCCTCTTCCGGAACCCGAACGACTTTTTCGTCAAAGATTGCGCAAAAGATCACAACAAGAAGCATCAGTCATTGAAGAATACATTTTGGAAGATACACCATCCGAAGAAGACATGGCTAACCAAGACGAGGAAATGAAGATGACACACTATGCCACACCGTCAATAGATGGTTATGAGTCTAGTGTTGTCCAACCAGCAATAGCGGCCAACAATTTCGAGATTAAGTCTAGTATTATCCAACTAGTGGAAAACTCTGTTCAGTTCCATGGGTTACAAGACGAAGACCCTAATGCTCATATTTCATGATTCCTTCGTATCTGTGCGACCTTCAAAATCAATAACTGTTTAGATGACGCCATTCGACTAAGAATTTTTCCATTTTCACTTTGAGGCCGAGCCATCGATTGGCTTGATTCACTCCCGCCTGGTTCCATCACCACATGGGCGGGAATGGCTAAACAATTCCTTTTGAAATACTTTCCACCGGATCGTACTGCCAAACTAAGAAGCAGCATCACAAGTTTCCGTCAAGACGACGATGAATCATTACACGCAGCATGAGAGATATAAAGGTCTCCTTCGGAGATGCCCGCATCACAGACTTGATCTGTGGCTGCAGTGTCAAACCTTTTACGATGCGATTAGCGGAGCCCACAAGCAAGTAGTAGACCAAAGTGCGGGAGGAGATTTTGGAAGTGTCACGCCAACAGAAGCATATCAAGCCTTAGAAAGAGCAGCTAAGAAGAGCTTTGCTTACAATCCTTTAAGAACCAAACCCAGTTCTAAAGGTATTCATCAAGTAGACTCTGAAACCCTAATTGCAGCCCAATTAGAAGCTCTAACCAAAAAATTTGAACAATTGCAAAGCGAGCTAAAGAAAACTCCAACACGATGCAACACATGTGGAAATTCACTCAAGACCAATGAGTGTCGACAAGGCGTTATGATGGTTGAAGATGTTGACTACATAGGAGGCCCAAACAACTCATACAATTCAAATTGGAGAAACAACTCGAATTACAGCAATGCTGGTAGTAACCAACAATCATCTGGATTCAATGAAAGGCCACCTTACCAACAACAGAAACCACCATACCAAAGTCCAAGCAGTAGTAACCAAGACCATGGAGCATCATCAATGGAAGACTTATTACAGCAATTGTTGTTAACCACACAAGCCACAGATGAGTACATCCGGAAATCTGATCGAAAAAATGAGGAGAGGTTCCAAAGAAACGAAGCTGACATCAAAAGCAACAAAGCATCATTACAGACCATAGAGCACCAAGTAGGTCAAATAGCACAACAACTCTCTGAAAGACCTCAAGGAGCTTTGCCCAGCAAAACTATGACAAACCCTAATGCTCAAGTCAAAGCCATCACCACCAGGAGTGCAAAACCACTCAAGGTGATGCACCCGCATTACAACCCATCCTTGAAGAAGTAGAAACTGAAACTCCAAGTAATGCGAGTGATAAGCAAAAGCAACCCGTTGTTATTGAAGAACCAGCAAAGAAATACGTTCCACCACCACCTTATGTTCCACCACCTCCATATCTAGGTCGTTTGAGACAACAAAAAATGGAGGCACAATATGGCAAATTCCTTGGGTTGTTCAAGCAATTCCACATCAATCTGCCTTTGGTGAAGGCCTTAGCACAAATGCCAAACTACGCTAAGTTTCTAAAAGGTGTCTTGTCAAACAAAAAGAAGCTGGAAGAGTTATCACACGTAGTTTTGAATGAGGAATGCTCTGCAGTTCTTCAAAACAAACTACCTCAAAAGATGACTGATCCAGAAAGTTTCACCATACCTTGCCTAATAGGAAATCTTTCTGTCAGTAATGCGTTAGCTGATTTAGGTGCTAGTATTAACCATATGCCCTATGCGGTTTTTGAAAAGATAAACTTAGGTGAGCCTAGACCTACCCGTATGAGCATCCAGTTAGCTGACCGTTCTGTTAAATATCCGAGGGGCATCGTTGAAAATCTCTTAGTTAAAATTGACAAATTCGTATTTCCCGTTGATTTTGTGATCCTAGACATGGATGAGGACAAAAATGTTCCTCTTATCCTAGGTCGACCTTTCTTAGCGACTGCTCGAGCCCTCATTGATGTGTGTACAGCCAAACTCACGCTTAGAGTAGACGAGGAGGAAGCTACTTTCGATATAGGCCAATCCATGAAACACCCTCGACATCATGATGACTCACTTTATTACGTTGATGCTTGCGATTCAATCATAAGTTGTCATTTGAAGGAAGCCCTTCAAAATGAAGCTTGTGATACTCAATTAATAGAAGTCACAATCATCGAACCCATCTGTGAAAACCAACTCATTCCAGAACTTGAAGTTGACAAAACATCATTTCATCAAGAAGCATTTGAGATCATTGAGCAAGACTTAGAACCAAAAGCCAAACCTTCTATCGAAGACCCTCTAGTCTTAGAGCTCAAAGAACTTCCATCTCATCTCGAATACGCTTTTCTTGAAACACATCTCAACTTCCTGTCATAATCTCATCCGCCTTATCAATTGATGAGAAGAACAAGTTGCTCAATGTGCTTAAGGCACACAAACGAGCAATTGCATGGAAAATCATGGACATCAAGGGAATCAATCCATCCTTTTGCACTCATAAAATATTGATGGAGGAGAACTTCAAATCCGTCATTCAACCTCAAAGACGTTTAAACCCGAGCATGCAAGAGGTGGTGAAGAAAGAAGTAATCAAACTGCTAGATGCCGGTTTGATTTACCCTATTTCTGATTCGCCTTGGGTCAGTCCCGTCCAAGTTGTTCCAAAGAAAGGAGGAATGACTGTTGTAACTAACGAGAAGAATGAGCTTATTCCCATTCGTACGGTTACAGGATGGAGAGTTTGCATAGACTATCGCAAACTCAATGACGCCACAAGGAAAGATCACTTCCCTCTTCCTTTCATCGACCAAATGCTTGAGAGATTGTCTAGAAAAATGTTCTATTGTTTTCTGGATGGTTTCTCGGGTTATGTTCAAATTCCTATTGCCCCCGAAGATCAAGAAAAGACAACATTCACCTGTCCATACGGCACATTTGCTTATCGGCGAATGCCCTTTGGCTTGTGTAATGCTCCGGCTACATTTCAAAGATGCATGGTAGCAATTTTTCATGACATGATTGAACACTCAATGGAAGTTTTCATGGATGATTTCTCCATCTTTGGAAACTCATTTGAGCAATGTCTTGAAAACCTGGAAAAGATGCTGGTTAGATGTGAAGACTCTAACCTTGTTTTAAATTGGGAAAAGTGCCACTTCATGGTTATGGAAGGAATAGTGTTAGGACACAAAATCTCTCGAGCGGGGCTTGAAGTTGATCAAGCCCAAGTCGACACTATTTCTAAACTTCCGCATCCCACAACCATCAAAGACATCAGAAGTTTCCTAGGACATGCAGGATTCTACCGTCGTTTCATTAAAGATTTCTCAAAAATCGCTCGACCAATGACTCAACTCCCGGAGAAAGACATGAAATTCGTATTTTCTGATGAATGCATTAGTGCATTCAAATTTCTTAAGGAGAGATTGGTAACTGCTCCAATCATGGTTTCCCCAGATTGGACACTACCATTTAAGCTCATGTGCGATGCAAGCGATTTCGCGGTGGGAGCTGTATTAGGACAGAGGAAAGACAAGCAATTTCACCCAATTCATTATGCGAGCAAAACCTTAAACAATGCACAAGAAAACTACACTACCATCGAAAAAGAACTTGCGGTAGTTTTCGCGTTCGATAAATTCCGCTCGTATCTCATCCTTTCAAAGACAATTGTTTACACCGATCATGCAGCCCTTCGTTATTTGTTCAACAAACAAGATGGAAAGCCGAGATTGATCCGTTGGATTCTTCTGCTTCAAGAATTTGATATCGAAATTCGTGATAAGAAAGGAGCGGAAAATCTAGCGGCTGATCATCTCTCGCGTCTTCAGGATTCAAGTCCTTCACGAACTGAGGAAGCCAAAATAAACGACAATTTTCCTCATGAGTTTCTTATGCACATTCAATCCTCAGTCGATGAACACCCTTGGTTCGCCGATTTTGCGAATTACTTAGCAAGCGGAATCCTTCTCAAAGGAATGACTTATCAGCAAAAGAAGAAGTTCTTTACTGATATCAAACATTACTATTGGGAGGATCTGTATCTATTCAGAATCGGTGCAGACCAACTCATTCGAAGATGCGTATACGGAAGTGAAGCAGAACAAATTCTAAGGCACTGTCATGAAGGACCCACAGGAGGACACCATGGAGCAACCTTAACAGCTAAGAAGGTATTCGACTCTGGATTCTACTGGCCCACAATCTTCAAAGATGCTCATAACATGATACGCACCTGTGATGCATGTCAAAGAGCAACCAATATCTCGACACGGGATGAGATGCCTCAGAAACTAGTTCAAGTATGCGAGATATTTGATATATGGGGTATTGATTTCATGGGGCCATTCCCGGTGTCATTTGGCAATCGTTACATCTTGGTAGCAGTTGATTACGTCTCAAAATGGGCTGAAGCTCAAGCCCTGCCTACTAATGATGCCAGGAACGTTGTCAAATTCCTTAAGAAACTATTTTCTCGTTTTGGTACCCCCAAAGCTTTGATTAGTGACTGAGGAACTCATTTCTGTAACAATCAGCTTGAAAGAGCAATGGCACATTATGGAGTTCACCATCGCTTTACAACTGCTTACCATCCCCAAGCGAATGGGCAAGCCGAAGTCACTAACCGAGGTATCAAATGAATCCTTGAGAAAACTGTAGGTCAAAATCATAAGGACTGGTCAATCAAGTTAGATGATGCATTATGGGCTTTTTGAACAGCCTATAAGACTCCCATTGACACAACACCGTTTAAACTAGTTTATGGGAAGTCATGTCATCTACCTGTAGAACTAGAGCATAAGGCCTTTTGGGCACTTAAAGCAGCAAACCTGGACCAAGACCTTGCAGGAAAGAATCGATTCCTACAAATTCACGAATTGGAGGAATTGAGCAGAGATGTCACGTACATCAGAAACTGAATGTACCACGAGTGGGGGGATATCCCACCACAAAGCCCTTGAAACCCGTATCATTTTCGGGGCCCCGACACAGTTGTTTTGTGCCAATCTATCTTTTAATTTATGTCGTTTTGTTTTTATTTTGTGTGCTTAGGATTTTAATGCTTTCAATAAATTGGTGACATTTCAGGTGATACTGAGGATTCTAACAACGCGAGGGCAACCAAACACAAGTGAAAAATTAATTATTTTTAGGGGAGTTATTTTGTTACCCTTTTTCGATCATGAATATTTTACTCACATTGAGGACAATGTGAATTTTAAGTGTGGGGATGGGAGTAATGCATTTGTCAAAAGTCTCGATCATGAATATTTTGCTAAAGAGGTCCAAATTAAAATTTTTAAGAAAAGATCACTTATCAAATAATTTTTATGACAAGAAATCATAAAAATTTAATATAATTTTTGATAAACCAAATTATAAATATACGTTTTCGGGAAATAAAGAAGTAAATCCATGACGTCCAAATAAAAATTGAAAATGTTTTTTGTGATATTCTTAAAAGCAATAATCTAGTAAAATATTTAATCATGTAAAATGAAACACTTTTACCCAATTCCATCCGTATGTGAGTTTATTTTTGAGCCTTAAACAAACTTTTGCAAGTTGCAATTCTACTTTCATTCTGGATTTAATTGAGGGTGCCATATGATACGTGTGATCAGAACTTGTTTTGGGTATACATTTCAAGACCTTAATTAGTATTTGTTGCATAAAAATGAGTTAGGCACTAGGAAACCTTAACCATTCAAGCTCAACCATTGTCTTTAATTTTCCTTACCCGAACGTCAACCCTAGTTAGCCCTGTTGAGCTTAAACGTTTTTATCTTTCAATCACCCGAGTCACCAAGTCATTAAACCAAAAAGCCTTCAACAAAACCCGTTTTCGTTAAAGACACGTTTTTGGCTTATGTCAAAAAAAAATAATTGGTCTTTTACCGGCAGACCTTAAAGAACTGGAATGTATTCTTTTGATTTCAATTTGCTTTGTTGCCTTCATCACGCAAAACCGGGACTTCCCCCGAAATCCGCGAACAAATTTTCAATCTCACGTTTAACGCAAGAAAGAAATGGCGAAAAAAGGAACAAGTTCTGCCATTTTGTGGGATTTTAAAAAGTGCTATAAAGAGACGGGCGAAAAGATATGAAAGATGCCCGAATTGTGGAAATTGGTCCCATAATGGAAAATGCAAAAAGAATCAAACTGAATCTCAATACGAATACACAGAATTAATCCGATGGGTGCTATTAGGCTTCAAGCTGAACGATCCTTGAGAAAGGATAGTTTTGTGTATCTTCGGGTTAAAGATGAAGTACGATTCTTGAAAGAAAAATACGGTCTTGACAATCTGACCTTAAACGAGTCCTCAAGCTAGCATATCCCTTCTAGCTTGAAGTATTGTATAGGGAACCTTTATTGCTTTCCTTGTAGTTATGTTAGAAAAATAAGCCAAGACCGTCATCTTTAGCAATTAGCCACTCTTTCCAAATATTCCATACCCGAGCCCGAGCCAAGTTACAACCCATCAAAGACCTAATAATTTATGCAAATAAATATCTAAGTAGGTGGAGATTTGATCCCTTAACAAGCATATGATTTCACACATATTCATACTAGGCAATTGAGTGTATTAGTCATACTTAATCTTGATTATGACTCCACATATTTAGCCGAGTGTGAGTGCATCTTGTGAGAAGTGTGGATTTTTACATGATAATAATCTTTACTGACCAACCTATTGCTTGCTAGGATATCATTTTACATGTGCTTAGAATATTTATATTTGGATAGTATTTACTTACATACTTCTCGAAAGACATGTTTATAATTTGATTTATTTGGTTTTTGGTGGAATTGTCATTTTAAGTGATTTTTGCTTGAGGACAAGCAAAGTTCAAGTGTGGGGATGTTTGATGTGCTTCAAATTATACATAAAAATCCTATCAAAAGCACATCAATTATTCCTTAATATCTTCCTTAAAATGATGAAAAGGTACTTAAAAGTGTTAAATTGTGTTTTCAGGTGTTTAAAAGGGCAAGATGGACAAAAGGAGCATATTTAACAAGAAATTGAAGCAATCCGAGCTTTGGACTCCAAGCATGGGGTCGTGCCTCATTAAGCACGCCCCCATGCCATGCCAGAAACACACCCCCGTGCTAAATTAACACACCCCCGTGCTTGGACATCTGACAGGACAAAAAGTACTGTCCCCTAAAAGTAGACACGGGGCCGTGCCCCACCACCAACACGGGGTCGTGCCCCATTTAGCACGGGGTCGTGCCCGACATAACCTGCACGTACGAGCCGGCCAACTTTCGTAAGCATTGTACTAGCACGAGGCGGTGCTTAAACACTCCAGAAAGCCTATAAATAGAAGCCTAAGCTCACTATTTTTGGAAAGCTTTGGTGGGAGAATTACTCTGCTGAATTCTCTTGGGAATCAAGACTTCAAGGTCATTCGGAGGCTCGGGAGGTGCATACAACACTTGGAAGAAGCTTGGGATCACCTAAACGTCATCCATTGTGGATTATCGGTTTGATTGTTCCATTTCACCGATGATCACTTATCTATTTTCTCTGTTATCCATTGTTATGTTAAAGCTCATCATAAGCTAAACTCTATTTATCATCCTAATCGGATGAAACTTATGTAATTTGTGATGAACTAATGGTGTGATAAGTATTATGTTAATGTTATGGTGGTCTTGGGAAAACTATTGATGGGTAGCATCTACATTTGAACGGGAAGTTATAACTTTATGGTTTGTGATTGTAATTGTCATACAAGGTTGAAAACCGTATGATTAACTTTCATTCGCGAAACCGGTCTTCATAATAAATCCATGGCTAATGAACTAGAAATGGTTATTAGAAATCATATCACTTTAACTTTCTGATCATTTGCGGGTTCCCTTTTATTAGTTCGGAAACTTCAGTAATTGTTACGGTTTTCTAAAATTAATGGTATGTTAGGAAGGAACCTGATCAACTCTCTTTTTAACATTACATTATGTTTTCAGAAATCGTATGTCAAATAGGACACAAAAGATTTACCTACATTACTAGGGCTTTGATCTGAGCAGTAAAATCAGCCTGACAGGATCAAGTCACTACGGTAGTAGGATAGTCGAGAAATCGCGCCAGCTCATCTTTATAAACATTAACATAATCACATCACCTCACCAATTCATCACAATTACATAAGAGGATTCTAATTAGGATGATAACTTTTATTCCCTGATTTTAAATCCAAACGCTTCAATTCTTATTTTACTTTCTTTTTATTACTGTTTACTTTTAAACCCTAAAAAAATCTTTCCAATACAAAATATCACTTTCTTTAACAAAAACCAAATCTGATAGTCAAACATCAAGTTTGTTGAGTAGGCTCGGTGTGTCCACGAATTGATACTCGGTTTTTATCAACACTATATTACCGCACGACAGGTACACTGCCTTTTGTGTGTGTGGTTTAGTATTAATAACAACCAATTAAAACTGAATCTGTGCAATAAATCTTTATCAAATATATATACTATCCGCAGACCATCAACTCCACAACCAGATAAGGATACCTCAATTGTGGAAGACAACAATGGTGGTGGTGACAGTGATCAAGAATTTCTTGATGCTACTAACCACACCATAGATGGCAACATCAATGATATCATACACTGCTTGGATCAAGTTTCTCTTGATAAGTGTGCTGATGTGGTGGGAGAAACATCTATGCCAGATATAAATTTCTATAATTTAGATCTTTCTTAGCAACTTGCTGTGATCCCTCAGCTTAGGATCCACAAGTCTCACCCCACCACAAATATCATTGGAGATATTGTCGTAGGGGTAAGAACAAGAGGACAAACCCATGAAGCAAATGTTTGTCTTCACTCTTGTTTCCTATCCTAGATATAGCCAAAGAAAGTTGATGAAGCTCTAAAGGATGAAAGTTGGGTTGAGGCTATGCAACAAGAGCTGCTTCAATTCAATAGGCAGAAAGTTTGGAACCTTTGTCCTCTTCCTTATGGGAAGACTACCATTGGAACCAAATGGGTGTTTAGGAATAAGAAAGATGATAGAGGCATTATCATCAAGAACAAAGCTAGACTAGTTGTTCAAGGATACGCACAAGAAGAAGGGATTGACTACACTGACGTCTTTGCTCCAGTAGCAAGACTGGAAGCTGTTAGGATATTCTTGGCATTTGCTGCATCCAAGAACTTCAAGGTCTTTCAGCTTGATGTAAAATGTGCTTTTCTGTATGGAGTGATTGATAAATAGGTATATGTCAAACAACCACCTGGTTTTGTAGATCCTGATCATCCTGATTATGTTTGCAAGCTTGACAAAGCTCTTTATGGGCTGCATCAGGCACCCATGAAGTGGTATGAGATACTGTCTGAGTATCTTTGCAAACATGGATACATGAGAGGTACTATACAAGAACTCTCTTCATCAAAGGATAGGGAAATGACATTTTGCTAGTTCAAATGTATGTGGATGACATCATCTTTGGTTCAACTAATCCAAAGCTCTATAAAGACTTTGAGAAGCTGATGAAAGACAGATTTGAAATAAGTGTCATGGGGGAACTCAATTTCTTTCTGGGAATTCAAGTGAAGCAAGTTGAAGATGGCATCTTCATAATTCAGTCAAAGTATGTTCAAGACATACTCAAGAGATTCAACATGACTGATTGTAAGATTGCTAAGATGCCCATAGCCAGAAACCACTCCCTTGGACCTGATCTTGAGGGGGAGTGTGTAGATAAACACTTATATAGGGCTATGATTGGGTCTCTCATGTATCTTACTACTAGCAGGCCTGATATTATGTTTGCTACATGTATCTATGCAAGATATCAAGCCAACCCTAAGATGTCTCACCTCATCATTGTCAAGAGGATTTTTAGATACCTCAAAGGTGCCTTAACACTTGGTTTATGGTACCCAAAGAATCCTGACTTCAATCTGTATGCTTATACATATAGTGATTATGGTGGTTGCAACATGACTGCAAAGTCTACATCTGGGGGATGTCAGTTCCTTGGTGGAAGGGTTGTCTCATGGCAATGCAAGAAACAATCCTGTGTCTCTGCATCAACTGTTGAAGCTGAATACATTGCTGCTGCAAGCTGCTGTGCTCAAGTGCTTTGGATTTAGAATCAGATACTGGACTATGGACTAAACTTCAAGGAGACTCCCATTCACATAGACAACAACAGTGCTCTCTCAATCACAGAAAATCTTGTGCAGCACTCAAAAACCAAACACATCAATATCAGGTATCATTTAATTAGAGATAACCATGAAAAGAGATTAATTAAACTAGTCAAAGTTCACACAGATGAACAATATGCTGATATGTTTACAAAGGCTTTTGATGAATAGAGATTTAAATATCTAATATCAGCTATTGGGATGATTAACTTTGAGTAGGTTTTTCTTAAAACTAATTCTTATTATTTCTTAAAATATGTGTGTCCTAAGTTGTCTAGTTCATCACTTTTATAAGCTCATGTTTTCTCTGAATAAAATTATCTTTTTGAAGACTTTCCTTAGATTTTTGACAATTTTTTGATCCTTTGGAAGGTATGCTTTTAACCTCGGAAGTAAATCACGCCTTCAAAATAAATAACTGTCTAAGAAGATTTATCTTTGGAAGAGGTTTCAAATTTATCTTCCGAAGCTTAAATACTTGTCTCAGATACTTATTCATTTTTAAGGACTATTTTCTTCCGAAGCAAAATTAACTCTCAGAAGCTTTGTGTTTTATATACAAAGCAATCAAGTTTTGATTTCTCTTCCGAAGCAAAATTTTCAAAACTTTCAGGAAATTCTTTCGAAGTCATTTTAGCTTCGGAAGCTTTTTAATTAAAACTTCCGAAGATAATTTACCTTTGGAAGCTTTTTGACTTCCAAGAAAAAACTACTTTTTGAGGAAAAGTAAACTACTTTTTCAGAGGTGGGACTGACATTCGGATTTCAAAGTTTATCCTCTTTCATTAAACTTTATCAGAAATCCCTCTCACATATATACCCAATGGTTTCCCCCTTTTTCTATCATCTGTTCTTCCTCTAAACCTAAAACCAAAATTTCTCTCTGGAATTTATTTTTTCCTTCTTTCTTCATCTTTAAGCTACTTCACAATGGCCAATCTCGCTCACTGAAATGATCCTAACTTTACCATGCAGCTACACAAGCAAAATAATCAACTTACTCTGTTAAGCTCTGAGAAAGATCCTCATTTCTCAGAGGTTTGTCGATTCTTAACTTTGTCAAACTACTTCATCTCCCTAACCATTGATCCTCCACTCTATGAGGATCATCTGCTTGATTTCTGGAAGACCTGCTAAGAGGTCATAATGGATGGGGAGAAGGCACTGTCTGCCATAGTGCAGGGGAGAACAGTCTTCATCACTCCGGCCATCATCAACATGCATCTTCAGCTGGATGATGAAGAAGGTGAGGTGTTCTTCCCAAAGGAAGCTATTAATCATTCCTTTGAGCAGATAGAATATAAGGGAGATTTCTCTGTAAAGACCTTTAGGAAAGGGATGGTCTCATCCCAATGGAGATTCCTGCTCCATGTGATCATCCACAGCTTATCAAACAAGCATGGTGGATGGGATTAGATTCCTGAGGATCTCTCCTTCATCATCCATGGAATGATTCAAGGGGTCAAGTTCAGGTATTCTCAGCTTGTTTATACCAACTTGCTTGCTAACTTAGACTACTTAGAATATTACATGTTTCCTAGATATGTCCAGTACATTCTTAACTGTGAACTGGCTCACAGTTAAGGGAAACAGGTAACATTCTTAAACTGAGACAGATGAAGCCCGGCATCTTTAAAATACTGAGAAAGCCCACTGTTGGCTTCTCTGGGGTAGAAACAACCCTAGTCCCAAAAATGTTAGAGCTCATTGCTCAAGGTGACAATCTAGCAACACAAGCTAGTTTTGAACCCACACCTACTGTTTTCCTACCACCTCAACAGCCTCAAATTACCCTCACTTACCAAAGAAAATCCAAATGAACTCCTGCTCAGACTATTCAGTCTGTGGAGGCCCCCATATACTTACCTACACTGGAGGAAGTGGACACTGGAGTTCCCATTTCTCCTGAGGAGCAGACCACTCCCATCTCTTTAAGGATCAGTGCTGAGGTTCCTCATGCTCAACCTGATGAGCTCATTAGCCCAACTGCCTTAAGCCATCACTCTGAGTCTCAACACTCAAGTGATCAACCTTCAGGGGACATTTACCATCCTCAGCCTATAGATCTCAACCAACCAATTCCCAACCTTGATTTCTATACTGATGAAGATCTAGGTTTCAGTGAGTACCATGATTCTCTCTTCTTTTCCCCTACTCAAAGAGAGATGAGTGCTTTGAGGCTCCTATTTCTAGTCCCCATCAGTCACCTACTACTGAGGTGAACACTTCTGAACCTGTTCAGGATGTCCATATGGATGAGGCTCTTACTTTTGAAAGTGATTACATCATTAAGACCTCAACCATGGCAACTTAGCCCACTGTCATCTCAACTAAGACTACCAGTGAGTAGAGGAAATCCAGCAGCCAAGAACCTAAAGCTGGTGGTGAGACTAAGGACTTTGGTCCAATCATCTCATCCCCCAATGATTCTTCTGATGAAGATGAGGGGAATCTAAGACTAAAGATGCACAAACTGTCTAAAACATGCACTTATTTAGTCTCAAAGGTCAGTTACCTTGAATCTCAGGTGACTACCTTACACAACAGGATCAATGATCAGCAACTTGAGATTTCTTATCTTAAGAAAAAACTAGCTGGGAGACCCTAAGAAGAGCTCAACCAGGAACACAAGAACCTGTGGATGTGATTGACCTATCTTCCAACTCACCTATACAAGTGGGTGATGCTACCAAAAAGGGAGAGAAAGTCATTATAGCTACAGAACTTGGGAGTTTTTCAGAGAGAGTGGACATTGACGACTCACCATCCTCACTTGCAATTGTCCATTCTCAGCAACCTCCTCAAATTCACATTGATGTGGACTACACAGACTCCTTCATACAGAGTTTTTTTGAGGATGGGATACCAAGGGCTATGTCATCTTCACCATCTTCCAATCACATCATTGGGTGGAGGTATGACAACAACATGAAAGTCCTAATCACCATAAGAGTTCAAGGGTAGCAAGAAGTCTTAAATTTTCAGACTTTGAACTACTATGAAGGTTTGGATCTAGTCAACATGTCACTTGTCAATCCAAGCAAATCAAGACAAGCTGACAGGCTGGCTCAAAGAATCCAAGACAGGATCACTGCAGAGTTCAGCTTCAGAAGGAGACTTAGGCAATCAGGCAATGCCATCAGTCAACTGGATGTTGAGACAGACCCTAAGATTAGTTTCATAGGGGAAACCTTGACTGAAGGCCCAGTGGCAGAACCTGAGAGCCCTGTCTCATCATCATCAACTGCTGCAAAGATTCATATTCCTTTTGAGACACCTACTGGTGAAGGTACTTCTCAACCTCTCTCTGGCCAGAGCTCAGAAGCTGCATCAAGCAATGAAGGCCAAAGCTCTCTCCACCCTGAGTCACAAAGGTCTGTGAGTGACAAAGGGAAAAGAAAGATGACATCTAAGGAGATTGAGGAGGAGGAGAGAGAGAGAGGAAAAGGAGGCTGATGGGAGAAAGTTCCTCTTCTGAGTCTATAATACTCATGGAGTTTGCTATCAGGGCTGCCCCCCAGACCAGATACTCAAAATGATGAGTTAAGGGCAGTCAGGATAAACTATCTGCAGACAAGGAATTATGACATAGAAACGTCATTTCTCTCCCCTTAGAAGAGTTAAATGAACTGGTTGACCTGGAAAGGTCAAGGGAGAAGAAGGAGGCAGAAGATGCAGAACTTCTACTACAAATCAAAGAAGAGAGAAGAAAGAAAAGATTGTACAAATACATGCCTACCCTCTCCCCAGTTCAAGAAAGTCCTGCATAAGAGGATGTGGTTCAACAAGAACCTCAAGTAGATAAAGAAGAAGATAGGATCAAGATGATCAACTACTTGAGTGCCGCATGCCTCTACCAGGCAGAAGCACTTCTTCCCCTGTCCTATGACTATGTTGAGTTTGAGTATCTCAAACAACTTGAACTTGTGATAGTCAAGGAAAAAAAGACAACCAAAAGAAAGCTAAGGGAAGAAGCTGCTAAATCAAGAGCCATCGTCCAGAAGAGTATGAAGAAGTCTGCTGACAGAAAGAGGATGATGAGCTTCTTGAAGCTGTATGGATTCTCTGGAAGGAGACTTGGCCCCATGTCTCTATCCACTATGGATGAGCATATCAGGGTGATCAAACAGAAGATAAAAAGTGGAGAGCTCATTGATTTACACTCCCCTCCAAGTCAAGCCCCACCTGAAGTGGAGGTTAAGATTGAACAACTATAGATAACACAACCTGGACCTCCTGTTGAATCTTAGCAAGCTTCATCTTTTGATCCACAGCAGGGTCAACCTCCCTCTCCTTCTGAACTTGAGAGAGAGGAAGTCCCAACTGAGAAAGACAATGAAAATCAATCTGGTACTGCAGGCCAGTCTTTTCAATTAAAACATGTAAAGAGAATGAAAAGGATGGCTTCTAAACCAAAGGCAAAAAAGAAGAAGACTGCACCCTCTTCTAAACCCTAGGATTAGTCAGAACATCCTGAGGATGTGCAGCCAGAGGATGCTCAATCAACTCCAATTTCAGTAGCTCCTCTAGCATCAAGAAGACCCATCTTGTCCTGGACATACACCACAAATCCAAAAAGATGGCATGTCATTAGAGAACAAGGCATTGAAGACATCTACACTTGGCAAGATATGTTTCAGTTGCCTCTGCATGATCTCTTTGATATGAGAAGACATTTTGACAGTTTGAAGGATTCTGATCATCTCATGAAGAAATGGTTGGTTATCATTCTAATGAGAACTGTTGATATCTGAAGTCTACTAAGTGTTTTAGTAGCATCAGCCTAGGGGGAGTTTGTAGAGATTAATGAAGAGGCTGATGCAACCCAAACATCCAAAGTCTATCTTGCATGTTGCACAAGTGCATTAAAGAAGAATGCCTAGGAAGTTTCACACATGCAACAGAAATATTCTAAGTGTGAAATCTTCCGAAGCCAAGACCAATATCTTCCGAAGCCAAAGATGAAGTCTTCCAAAGCCTCAGAGACAAAGTCTTCCAAAGCTTCAACTCATGAAGACAGATTTCTTCCGAAGACTTTTGACAAATGCTTTATCTGATGTACTTTTCCATAAAGTTGGACACCTTTTCGCTGCATCTCTGTAATGTCACCAACTTACATGAGTTGGTGAAAAGGTCCATGCTTTTGGTAACTGTACATTGAGGTCTTGAGTCTGTAACTTTCTACTTCTTGTACTTTATCCTTTTTGTAATAGATAAGGATGTGAGCTATGGCATGTCATAGTCACTAGTCAAAAGGCAATCTGCCTTTTGACTCTACTATCCAGCTGGCTTTCAAAGTATAGCCGGCTGTAGGATGTAGTATAAGTATCTCATGTTCTTGTATCTTTCTAATATGCTTTGTAACACTTGTAATAGAACATAGAGAAAGCAATATACTGCATTCTTGAAAACCATACGCTTGTATTCTTTTGTTCTGTCTCTTATATTACTTGTGTTCTTAGTGTCTCATTTGTGGTTAATCCAGTTTTACTATTTAATTAAGTTTGGTTAATCTCCTCTTTGTGTTGTTGTGTTGTAAGTGACCCCCTTCACCTGTCCTGCAAACTCCTTCATCGGTGTCATATGAAATGAACATCCTGAATCCATAATCCACTCATCCTCCTTGTTACTGCTTGTGACAGACAACACATCTGCACTTTCATATCCATCAGAAGGATCACCATGTGCATGTGTCCAGAATGAGTCTTTGATCCACTTGATTCACCCTTCTTTCTTTTCAAGTCAGGACAATCTTTCTTGAAATGCTTTTCCGATCCACACACATAATACCTCCTCTTGTACTTGGACCGAGACTTCGAGACACTTCTCTGCTTGAAGTTTCTTTGTTCAGATCTTCCCTTGACTACCAAGCCCTCTTTACCATCTTCCTTATAGTCAGTTCTCTTCTTCAATTCCTTTAAATTAAGAGCTGCCAACACTTCTTCTATAGTAAGCGTATCCCTACCATACATCAATGTATCCACAAAGTGCTCATAAGAGGATGGCAAAGATGTCAAGAATATGATTGCTTGGTCTTCATCATTTGATTCAACTTCGATGTTTTCAAGATCTAACACCAGCTTGTTGAATTCATCAGTATGATCTTTAATTGACTTCCCAGGAGCCATTTGGAATGTGTACAACCGTTTCTTGAGATACAATCTGTTCGCGAGAGACTTCATCATGTATAGACTTTCCAATTTCTCCCAGACCCCTGCAGTAGACGTCTCCTTCGATTCTTCTCTGAGTACTCGATCCCCCAAGTTCAAGATGATTGAACTATGTGCTTGTTCCAGCATCTTCTTCTTCTCCTTGTCTGAGATTGTATTCGGCAACTTGGATTCTCCTGCCAAGGCATCCACCACTCGTTGGTGAATGAGTAATGCCTTTATCTTCAACCGCCATAACCCGAAGTCGTTTTTCCCGTCGAATTTCTCAACTTTGAACTTCGTAGACACTGCTGTTGTCGCCGATCAATCTATGATTGAATCTTAATTCTCAATTGAGCCAATAACCAGGCTCTGATACCAATTGTTGTAACACCAATCGAGAATAAGAACGCAGAATATCAACAATACAAAGATGATACAAACAAGAATAAAGCCGTGAACAAGAACTTTCAAATGATTATTACAAATTGAATGATTTTGGATTTTCGGATGCTTCACCAATTACAACTCACCATTATTTATAGTGTTTAACTAACTGTAGCCAACACTCAACAAATATTGAAAATTTACACTAAGCACCCTACACTAAATCTTCCGAACGGAAGTAACCCTTCGGAAGATTCCCTACTGAAATACACATACTTCGAAAGATATCCCAAGTACATTTGAACTTCCTTTTGAAGCAAACATAACCTTCGAAAGAAATCAACTTTGCTTCGGAAGAACTATGCTAAGCTTCGGAAGAAACATAACCTTCGAAAGTTAACACTTGTTTTGACTTTTAATACTTTACAGCTTACTAGCCACTCCGAGAGATGAGTGGTAATCTATAACACTAGTATCGTTATGATCTTTAATATATATATGTTTTAAAAACTAGAATGTGTGTGTATATAAACTTCTAAGTAAACTAATAAGCTTTACAAATATACGTACTATAGTGTTAGTAAGCTTTACAAATATGCACAACGTAGTGTTAGTCAACTTTACAAATATAAACAATATCATCCTACATGTTTTAAAATTTTGTTGAAAATAGCAGATGAAATTAAACTTGCATTACTTAATAAATAGTAAGAAAGATACCTAGATGAATGATAATCTTCTATTGATATTTAGAAGAATCATTCAAACCAATTACAAAGGAACAAGGTAAGTACACAAAAGAAAATCTTTATGGTAAAGTACTCTCTTTGTTTATACGAAGGGACGGTGCGCTTGCTACGAACCTCTTAACCTAACATGGGATGGTCCGATTGTAATGTGTCATACATATATGACCTTGATACATGAACGATCAGAATGCAGGTTGTAATGTATGTATCCTATAAAAATCTCACTTTTTGATAAAAATTTTAAATATGAAAGAATAAAATAGTAAAAGATTCGTTTGAAATAAGGGGTAACTTTGTAAAATAGTAACCAACTTTCAAAAGTGTTCCAACTAATAACTCAAGTTTTAAAAATGTTTCAATTAAATCACTTATTTTTATATTTTATACAAATTAAAAGTCATAACATATTTTTTAGCATGTTATATTTTTGGATTCAGTTAGAAAATATTTTTTTCTATCTTTTGATGTTGATATAGAACGTTGACGTAATTTTAGGCACTTTTTTTTTTAATTTTTTTCATAATTAACATGTTTTTTTATTTTTTAATATAATTTTATATATTGAAAATTCTAACTCTAATGTTTTTTCCATCATTACTTTCTTGTCATAATAAAATTTGGTAATGACTCGATTTCATCGTTTGAACGTCCAATTTAAAAAAAATATACATGAGTGACTAAATTAAAACAATTTAAAACTTAATTACTATCATGTGATATTTCTCTTTTTAAATAATGAATCAAATAGTAAAAGATAAAAACATTGAGGTTATAAGTGTCAATGTTGAAATATGAAAGGGAGTAATGATAGATGTGGTTTCCCGATGCAAGTAAAAATCGTGAGTGGAATCAAAACATAAACAACACAGAGATTTATGATTAGATATTAGTTTGATGGATGTGCCCAACCTACCCCCTATTGCAGAATCAGATAGGCATGAGGAGGGTATTTATGTCCTTTCCATATATGTGTGTGGTCAAAGGGTGGTCAATAGCCAATAGGTTCACTAGCCATGTGAAGGGTATTAATGTCCTTTCAATAATTTCCTATGTATGGTCACTGATGATACGTTAAGAGTGTGTGTGTGTGTGTGTGGGCACACAATCCTCTGCGATATTGTACTCTCTTTCCGAGTATTACGCCGGTTCAGTTGGGGGGTCATGTACTATCTATCTTATTATTATTGTAATTACTATTTCTTCACATTTTAGGGTGAAATACAACTCAAATTAACAATCTTTAAGTTGAGTGTTTAAAACTATTTACTATAGAATAACCTATTTTATTATATAGTAACTTAATAACCAAATTGAGGTTTGAGTCATTGAGGTTTTGTGTCTAGTAGTAATGCTAGAAGGTATGTTGTTAGATACGGCGTTTGTTAGAAGTATGTGCTCTTTAAAGGTAATAAGACTTTTTATTTTGGGGATAAACAATGTTTGATGTTCGGTGATTTAGATGATGGCATTTTATTTGTGTAAATATTATCAAATTTCATAATGCTGATCTTCAATATGAACTGGTAATCTAACAACTAGCACCACACCAACATTGAATCTTTATCCTTTTTTTACATGATGGATGTTTTTTTAACTGTATTATTTTTTGTCTTGAAAAAGCTTGGTGTGTGATGGTCGATTTGTGAAGACATCATTGACTTAGCTTTACAAGGTAATCAACTAATCATGCAAAATAAACTAAGCCACATATGATCTGTGTAGATATATTTCAGTTATAAGGTAAAATATCACCTTTAAGTAAAATACACATGTGGTTGGACACGGTAAACTTTTTAGTAATCTGAATGAGGTATTATCATACAAGAAAAATAAACATGTAATCATTTAATGATCTCATTATATAAATAATTTTTATAATATATCATTCTCGAAGAGTCACATGGTTATTAGGGAAACTTAAATCGTTTATAGTAATTTCAGGTAGTAAAGCAGTATATTGATTGATTTGAAACTTTATTGTTAACCAAATCATCAAATGAAAATTAGTTCACCTGTTATGGGTGATCATGCCTGTTGACATGATCAAATATTAGTCTAAGAAAAAAAAATGATATTAGATTACACCATCGCTATCTTGCATAGTGATAGTTCGGGAGAGATCCTTAATAATTATTGTACTTTTGGCTGATTTTAGAATCTCTTCCAATTATTGATGTATCATCTTCAACTTATGTTAAGAGTTTATATTTATATATTCTTGTTTCTTAACAAGAAGTTATTTTACTATTTGACTTGATTTTAAATATCATTTTTCATCATTTAACATGTTTATATGAATGATTTTGGGTTTGATCTCATCTTGGTTGGATGTCATGTTACCATTGTATCAGGCGTCATTGCATATAATCCATTGGTTGAGGATTTCACTTTCGAGAGTTTGAAAAGGAGTTGTCTTCATCACTGGGTGGGTGATTTGAAGAACAAGAAACAATGTGATTTTAATACTTAGACCATCACCAACAAAAGACTCTAAAAACACTAAAAAAAAATGCCTGGACACTAACATATCAGAAAAAACACCTATTTTTAAAAAACTCTTAAAAATCTCTCCGATAAGTTGTTTCAAAAACATCAAAATACATTGACACATCATCACTTTTTTCTTATATTGATTTCTAATTACCAACACATCATCAAAAAACAAGATGCTCTTAGTATAGGAAAGATGCTTCATTTGATGGCGTGGTGCACCTTCTTTCAACTAGTATAGCCATAGAAAAAGTAATTGTAACATTCTTGGATAGAGTGGAATCTTTTACTTATTTTTGTAATTTTTTTCATCTAGCATCTTCTTGGATGCGTTTTAATTATATGCATAATTGGTCGTTTAAAAAAATGTTTTTAATGAAGGGGTTGAAGTTCTTAGAAATCTTATGAATGCAAAATCGTTTCGAATGCATAATTTTAACTTGTATCCTTAAGGGAAAATTACAAAAAAAACATATATTTATTTTAGATATATTTTCTGTTTATTTCTTTTAGTACTTTTCAAACGCCAAATTTAAATGTATAGAACTTCGACACTAAATGTTAGTTAGTTGTCATTTGACTTGTTCTAATGAATAAGATAATAAGACATCATGATATCTAAGAAAATACAAGAGAACAAAAGGGAACGGTGATCAAATTGTCAAAATGGTATCAAATTGTTATTTAAAAGAGGGAGAACTTTATAAGGGCTATTTCACATTTGATCAACTCACATTACCAAATTGATCATTGATCGAGGAACTCCACTCACACCTAACACTCGCCCATGCGTCTACCATTGCTACATTTTTACACACTCGACGCTATTCCACTTTATGTTTAAAACTTAAATAACCTATGCATAATTTAATTTTTCTAATAAAAATTAAATCATATAGTTAATATTCTTTATTTATTTTAATCAAAGTATCGTATATAAATTTATTTATTATATAGTTTAACTTTGGTATCTTTATAAATAGGTGGTGTGCAATTTAAAAAGTTTGTAAATAGCAAAACGTGACATTATAAAAGTTCTAGTGTTTTCTGTTTGAACAATAAATTATAAAAATTGTACACATATTTAAATGGCACTTGATGTCGACGTCACAAATTAACAAGGACCGGTAAGAACAACAGTTCTAAACATATAATTTGTACTTGACAATAATGACATAAGTGTGAATAACAAACTTAAACTTCAACCCCCTATTATAAAGATACTAAAGTAAAAATATAAAAAAAGAAAAAAAAAAATATATATATATATATAATATATATATATATATATGTATATATAATCAGTAATACTATAACTAAAGATAAAATTTTTGATTTTATAATGTAATAAATAGTAATATATGTGAATGTTATACTAATAAAAATAAAAGCGAATGGCATGTGTACAATGCGGGTATGGTGTGGTGGTACAAAATCTGGCACATGTATGATATGGTGGTACAAACTCTTGCCTGGGAAATGCATTGTGTCACAAAGTAACTAGTTCCCGTTTTGATAAAATAAAGTCAAAATGTTATTTTGAAAATTTTACTTAATTAGTTAAATGATTGTTTTAGTAATCTGATACTTCTACCATGAAACATAATTTTGGTTCACAAGGCAAGGGGTGTCTCTTTTCTTCCCTAGTGTGAGTGTGTGACGCGCCTAATGTTTAAAGATTGTGTCTACACAAAGTATGCTTAAAAGCTCATGTCCCCGTGGGCTACACCCGTTGTTCTCATTGAGAGCCACAATTATCAAGGAAAGTCTTACACTTGGGCGCTTGCACTGTTGATGTAATACAAGTAAGGGGTTGTGTCGCTCCCCTCGTGAGTCCAGGCAGAAAAAAAACAATTAACATAATCATAAGCATGATGAAAATCCTTGAGCATGGGCAACTAAGGGCGCCATATGGGGTCTCGAGAGATGACATTATGACAAGTGGTAGCAGAACTCGGTTATGACCCGTAGGCGGACAGTGTGTTGACTTACACCAGATTCTCTTAATACATGGTTAAGAATTAGTGGATGGAGTAGATTAAAAATTAGATTAACTTAAAGAGTTTTTGCTGCCTAGGTTTGGGGCTAGTTTTGATTGATTCGAAAGGGCGACTTGCATTGATGGTATCGGACGTCAACTCAGTCATTAAAGTATTTACACCTTGGAGCGTACCAAATATTTTCATGGGAGCGTCACGAAGACATGAAGTTGCAAAGTAATTTGTAGCTCTGCTTATCCTAATTGCTAGAATCCAAGGTAGGAAGAGCAGTCGATCACGTTCAAGTATTTGGTATGTCAATATTATTAAATTGACAACAAACTTCAGTTCCTTTAGCTTTAAGTTTGGTCCTTCAAAGTCGTAATATTTAAAAATGGTATATGACCTAGATTTTTCTAAATGCGTTGTCGTCCTCGACCCCGGTTGGATTTAATCGAATTGAAACACAATTTGACATCACTGTCATTCAAAGTTCATGGACTAACTATGCATATAAGTACTGTAAAAGAAATTACCTAGATTTTTCTAGGAGTTCTGTTTGGTTTCGTAATGTACTGTAGTTGCTTTATTTTAGTTGAGTTCGGCTAATGTGATTACTATTTCATGTAATGTAATGGATAAATGACTTTGCTTACGATCGGTGTTGGTTTTGCATATTGGTTCACATTATCTTCATGTGTTAAAGATGTTTATGCACTAAAGATGAGTATGAATATTGGTTCAAAATCTGTCAATACACATTGGTTCATTATTTTATAGTTGTAAAATAACTAAAGATGGTAAAAATGGTTTTGCATAATGGTCCAAATGATTCCATGCGTACATGAAGGTGACAAGAATGAAGCAACGTAAAAACACTTTTGAATCATTATACGCATGTAAAATCATAATTGCCTCTCATGTGATAGACAGTATACTTGACTTAACTATGAATTTTGATGAATGTTATGACTGTTTGACAACTTTTGAATGATTAAATATTGAACCAATAATAAATCTAACTATTAAGAGCTAGTATATCGTTTAACTATTCAAATACAAATGTCTGACCTTCTAGATAAGAGGTCTTAACCATTCAACATTTGACCTCTTAACCATTCAGCACTAGTATAATGTTTAACCATTCAGAGACAAATATCTAAACCATTCAGACATTACTCGTGAAACAAACAAGCTGAACCATTAAATATTAAACCATTCAGATATCTGAACCATTAAAATACTGATTAAGAAACTGTCAAACAACAGTGTAAATAACAATATGTCTGCAAATATTATTGAAAAAACATTTCATGTAGTTATTAAAACTAAATAACATAACATACAATATTATATATTAATAAAATACGTTAATTTGTAAAATAAATTATTAATAAAACATGTTTTCTTCCACTATCATGTCAAAACAATTATATATATTTCTAATCGTAGTAATAGTTCTGACCTAAAAATTACAAATCAAACGTCAACATCGTGGTAGTTATAGTGTATGTTGACTGCATAATGTAGGCCAAAACATGATCATTTTTGAAGATATATATTTTTCATTTTTTTGTGATATATACATGTATTTTAAATTTTATATCTTTTACTTATCACTATGATTTGAAATGAAACATGTATATCTTTTTAGATCTTCACAGTTTAAAGATGTTAAAGCACCCGTACAATAATACACTAGTGGTACATACATGCCTCTTTTTTGGCTGATGAGATAGATACTTATAATTTGGATTACCTCTACATGTGATATCATGAGAACGCGTCACATGCCTGAGGTCGGGTGTTTACAAACCATTAAAACCTATCAAACTACTTAAACTAAAGTAAAATGGTTGTTTCGTATTCATACAACTTGGCTTATAGTTGAAAATCATGGTTTTACTGTTTGGCTCACAATATAAGACTTGAAAGCAGGCGTGTACGTTAATGAATTTATTTTGTTTATTTTAAATATGCAGCTATGCATATGTGTATAATATTAGTGAATCACTTTTATTGTGTTTAAATATCTAACACAACCTAGTAGTTTTAAAATTAAATAACAAGGAACATGTCAAACCATCAAAACGATCCTCTTTCACAGTCTAACCAACCCAACCGATTTGTTTTGTGGTGTTACAAAAGTTTAGAAACAACTCAACGTATAAATTTTTTGGAACAAGTTGAAGAAGAAGATGAATACTCGAGTTGATGCCAAACTAATTGGAATTGAAATATTCTTATAGCAAACTAAAATTAGAAAAATGATATTTTAATAATTAAAATAACTTGTTAGTCGATAATAATTTAATTCTATCAATTTAACAAATGATAGTTTTAATTTTTCACTTTCATTGTCAAAACCACAAAATCCCCTAGACAATACAAGAGAATCATAAACATATTACATATTATCAAATTTCAACTCCGTACTATCTAATGTGACCAATCCAACTTATATGAACCTGATCGATTCTTAATCCAAATGAACGTGTTTATTTTGATAGATATTTTGTTGTGAAGCTTGCCATTTTACCAGCAAAATAAATTACAGAGTAAAATGTTATTTTTATCCCTGACGTTTTGTTGAATTTGTCATTTCAATCCAAAAACTTTTTTTCTATCATTTCGCTTATTACAATACCAAATGTTGTCATTTTTATCCACTCTACTAACTCCATTAAATATGAGTCTTTTAGTTTTTTTTGCAACACTAATTATCCAATTATAATAAACTGATCAATTAATATTCATTTAAAACTAAAAAACATATAAAGTGACTAGTGAGACCGGACGTTTCGATTTAAAGATTTTGATTAACTCTAACTTATGTTGTTCGATTGTGGTCTGTTGTGAGATTTCAATTGATCTACATGTTTTGTTCAATCGTGCACTGTTGTTTGATTGAGATCTATATTTGTCATATTTTGTTTGATTGAGGCCTCTTGTTGTCACGTTCAAACAAACATGACAATACGAACGTGACAACAATATACCTCAATCAAACAAATCGTGACAACAACAGCCCTCAATCCTATAGCAGATCTCAATCGAATAAAGATATACGTTAGAACAAAATCTAAAGATTAATTGAAATCTCACAAGAGACCTCAATCAAAGAACATGGGTTAGAGTTAATCGAAACTTTTAAATTAAAGCACCCGGTCTCACCAGTCACTTCATGTTTTTTTACTTTTAATGGAATAATAAATGATTAATTTTTTATTTGAATAATTAGGGTGTTGAAAAAGACTAAAATACCCTCATATTTAATTGAGATCTTAATAGAGTTAGTGAAGTGGATAAAAATGACAACATTTGATAAACTACAATGACTGAAATGACAAAAAAAAATTTGAATTGAAATAATAAATTAAACAAAACGTTTGAAATGAAAATGTCATTTTACTCTAAATTAAATTGAGTAAATTACTATTTTCATCCCTGAGGTTTGATGAAAATCACAGGTTCAGTTCAATAGTTCATTTATTACATTGACGGTCCAATAGTTTCAAGTTTTGTTTCAATTTCACCCAAGTTACTAACACCGTTATAATATTCCATTAAGTTAGTATAAATTTACAATATTACCGTTATGATTATACATAAAATAATAAAAAAAATCTTTATCAAATACTATCATCTTTATCATCTTGTCATCTTCATCATCTAAATCTAAACTGTCACTCCCCAACCTTGATGATAGAAACATCGAGATGTGAGGGTTAAGATCGTTTACAGCCACATAACGCTATTATTAAACCCAAACATAATAATCATAAGTTTCAAATGTGACATTACAAACATAAGCCACAAATAAGGAAATCAACAATGCATAATAAGAAATAATTTAAGTCCATCCATTTTTTTAACTAGGTTCATTTCTAGGTGTGATTAAGCTTCAAACATGGCTATCAAACTTGCGTGTTTTCTGAAACATGTTAAAAATAAAAGGTCAATATAATGTTGGTGAAATTTCCATAGTTTTCAATACATAAGTATATAAAATATGACAATTCATGTTATAAGTTAGTAAGCAAAGTAACTAGGGATGTAAGACAGATGCACAATCAAACCTTGACAGTTTACAAGTTTCCACGTTTACAAGTTTATACAATTAGCTAAGTATAATTGGATTAACCAAATAGGCTTTTCAAGCCCATAGATCTATGACGTCGCCAGGCTAGCAATAGTTAATAATTGCACATATAATCGCCAATACATGGTAATTATTATAGTTCAACTAATCACAACAAATAATTGAATTGCCCAAGTGTTTACAAGAATCAAACGTTTTACAAGTGCAATGGTTATAATATAACATGTTTCACCCAAAGTGTAAAAATACGTATAGAAATACGTATAGAATGACGATTAATAAGAAATATTAAATAACGCTCCAACGCAAAGCCTTCACAATGTACCTAAGTATCTAAATATATTTACAAGATTAAAGTTTAATTATAAGAAGTTTAACGAATTAACGAGAATTAAGGTTTTGGATGGAAATTAGAGATTTTATTATTATATTAAATATTAAAAATAAAAATATGCTAGTTAACCATTTCAGTGTAAAGAAGTTGTAGGAAAACCATTGTAATAAGGTTAGTTTACAAGGTTTAATAATATTTATAACCTTTATTATAACTCTCATTTTAGACAATAATATATACTTGTTAGTTGAACAAATAATGATTTAGTGAGTTATAATAATATTTAGTGTCTAGTAAAACAATATTTTAAGTATAACTTATAAGAAAATACCCTAAATATATTATTGTACAAATACTGATTCAATAAGTTAAACAATATTTAAAGTTTAATTTATAAGAAATAAAACTAATTATATTATTTTCTAAGATATATAATAAAAATATTAAGATATCTATGAAATAAATTAAAAGAAAAATAGTAGGATGTTTTTAAAAAAATAACAAGTTCACAAATTGATTTTTATAAATTTAGAAAAATCCTGAATTAAAACAAGGCTAAATCAACCCAAAAATATGAGTTGAGAGGACCGGGTTCGAACCGGGACCTCAATGTTGGAATGCAAGTGTGTAACCAGTAAACCAGAGGCCTTAGCCGTGTTATATCTTGGTTTTAAATTCTCTTAAACCAAATTAATAAAGTGCCCCCAAACCCTAAGAAACCTAGAATGTAATCAGATCAAATTGAACATCAAAACCATAATGATAATGAAATCAACATTGGGGCTTTCGATCCCCATGTGATTTCGAGTCTAAGTACTCGCCTGATTACCCGTATTGATGCTAAACGAGTGAGAACAATACACCGGTGAAATGCGACCGAGTGTTCAATGTGTTTGATATGAAATTGTTGATGTTAATCAAATTAAATGCCTCTGAGGCTTCAAAGAACAGCCACAAATCGAAACCCTCGATCAATTTCAGGTTAGACAAACCGGAGTAGGGTATTTGGTTGTGTTGCAGGTTTGACTAAAGATGGAGGTTGTTCGAAAGGATTAAGTGTGTTTCTGGTGAAATTAGAAATGTTAATGGTTTAGGAATAGTTAAATGATCGTTTATGTTCGATTAATTAGATTAATATTAGGTTTTAATCATTGAACGGTTAGATTATTGATTAAAGTTTCGGTTTCAAGTTCGATCACCTCTTAACCGAGTTAATACCCAATTAAACCTTGCATTTAGGTTCGAAACGTGTTCTGGAGACGATTGGAATCGTTTGAGATTTGAAATTTGAAGAGTTTATGCGGTTTCGGGGCTCGCGGACTTCGACCAAATATGGTTGCGGCGGCCGTCGGATTTGCGGGGAGAGAGCAAGAGAAATAGTTAAAGTTTTGGTTAATTGCACAAATGGTCCCTCAACTTTGAAATTCTATTATTTCATGTTTAAACTTCCATTTAAAGTTTATTAAATTGACAAATCAACCCCTTTAATTTTCTTAATTTAAGTTTTAAATAATTTTACATTTAATAACTCTAATAAATTGATATTATTTATAATTTTATTATTATTATTACTAATTTTATTATTAATATTATTACTTGTAACACCCGTTATTTTAAAAAACAAGAAATGAAGAATAAAAGAAAGAAAAACAATAAAGTTCAAGTGGAGGGACTAAAAGTGTCCAAAAGGACAAAATCTTTCAAAAGTTGGTGTAAAGGTGGGCATGGCTGCCCACCCTCCCTTCACATCACACTTTCTTTCGGTTTTAATGAGAGAGAGCTTCGAGTTTCGAAGAAAAGAAGAAGAAGAGAAGTCGAATTCAAGGTATGAATTCGTGGTTTCTAAGTATTTATGACGGGTTTTATCCCGATTATATGCTTATGTGCTTATGTGTTTGTGTATGTGCTCGGGTGTGTGTGTTGGTGATGTTTTTTTTAGGTGTTTGAACTCGGTTGCAAAGGTTAGAAAGGAAGAAACACCCAAGTTGCATCAGGTGAGTTCTAGACCCCGGTTTCTACTTGTTTTAAACTATCTTTGGGGCTGAAAATGTATTAAAATGATTTTACAAAGTTTGTGTATGTTTACCCGTATGTATTATGCATGTTGGATGTTGATTCTTGAATGCTTATAGGTTTTTCATGTTTAGAATAGTCATATTAAGCTTAAAATAGATGGGTTTGATGACTGGGTTTGAAAATATACTAGAAACATGTTACACAGAAAGCTCATGCGCCTAGTTAAGGCTCATGCGCCTGAAAATGCCTTAGAAGGATTGAAGTGTAATCCATACGCCTAAACAGTAGCTCATGCGCCTAAAATTTCCTTAGAAATGTTTAAGCATAGCCCATACACCTGAACAGTGGTCCATGCGCCTAGAAATATTAGTCGAATGACTGTAGGGCCATGCGCCCCAATAGTGCTCATGCGCCCAAGTGGCCCATGCGCCTAAGTGTTCATACGCCTGAATAGTACCTATGCGCCTAGAATTAGGCTGGAATTGACTAAGTGTCCAGACGTCCAGGATTCCCCATGCGCCTAGGCACTCATGCGCCTGCATAGTGCCCATGCGCCTGAAAGTTGTCCATGCGCCTGTATAGTGTCCATGTGCCTGCATAGTGCCCATGCGCCTGCATAGTGTCCATGCGCCTGCATAATGCCCATGCGCCTAAGGACTTAGAATATTTTTTGATTTTTGGGGAAAAAGTGTAATATAGGCTTTGACTTGGGAGATTCCCGGGGGCTATGTAAGTTGACTTTTGAAGTCATTTATGTTGTGATGATGTGATGTATGAGTGTATGATATGTTCCTTATGATGAATGTTTGTCTTTCCTATGGCTTTACGTGTTATGTTATGAATAAAGTATTATGTACGTAAAGTGAAAGATAATGAAAAAGGATCACGAAGTAAGAATGCATGCATATTGAATGACGAATGAACGAAGGAAAGGCTTGCAAGCACATATTTGAGGTGAGCAACCCAGCTGTTGCAACAGACTCGAACAGCGTGCTATCGTAAAGTTGCCATGGGGTGAGCAACACTATGATTGCAACAGACTCGGATAGCGCACTATCATTAAAAGTGGCAATTGGGGTGAGTGACCCTATGGGTGCAACAGACTCGGATAGCGAGCTATCATGAAGTTGCCATGGGGTGAGCAACACTATGGTTGCAAAAGACTCGGATAACGTGCTATCATTAAAAGTGACAATTGGGGTGAGCGACCTTATGGGTGCAACAAACTCGGATAGCGAGCTATCATAAAGTTGCCATGGGGTGAGCAACACTATGGTTGCAACAGACTCGGATAACGTGTTATCATTGAAAGTGGCAATTGGGGTGAGCGACCCTATGGGTGCAACAGACTCGGATAGTGTGCAAACAGTTATGCTTGTTAAAGAGGTGAGCGACCATGTTGTCGCAACAGACTTGAAAGGACGAACGTATAAATGGATAAAGTTAACGAATGTAATGGAAGATAATAATGATATTATCTGTATGTACGTATGATGCGTGATCACGAACGAATGAAAAGTACAGTTTGATTCTGAAAGAAAGTAAAGAATGGTTTTAACGATTAAAATGTATGTTTTATTATAAAACTAAAACTCACTCAGCAACGCTGACTTTTATACGTTTTCAGTTCGCAGGTAAACGTTGCTGAGGATGGCACGAGGCAGCCACTCAGCTCTTTTGGATGACATTCTTTTGTTAATGTTTTTGCATTGTAATACGAACGAATGATGTTTTGAAATGAACACTTGTATTAGCTTGCAAAAGCATATGTAATGATATGAAAAGTTATTTTTTTATGTTTCCGCTGCAATATTTTCGTAAAGCAAATGTAATTATATGTTTTATGTGCGATGAGGATCCAACTGTAAGTGTCCAGAGAATGGGGCCTTCCATTACTATTAGTTAGTTATTATTATTAGTATTATTATTATAACTTATTATTATTGTACAATTTAATACTTTAATTACTAACTTTCATAATTTAAAATTTAATGACAACAAAGAAAATAAACATAGATAACCCATATGTTTCATAAACGCCTACAATAACCCTTACAAGAATTTAACAAAGCTAACTTTCAATTAACCCAAAATTACAAGATGTTACAGTCTTCCCAACTTAAGAGAATTTCGTCCCGAAATTAAAAATGAACTAAACGAACAAATGTGGATATTTGCCTTCATATGGTCCTCATGATTCCAAGTGAGCTCAGCTCCATACTTATTCTACCAACGAACCTTTACGATTGGAGTAGTTGTGGTTCTAGTTTTCTTCATAATGCAATCCATAATTTCAACAGGTTTCTCAACAAAGTGCAATGACTCATCAATCTGGATGTCTTCCAGTGGAACATGCAGACTTTCGTCAGCCAAACACTTTCTCAAATTTTAGACGTAGAACACATGATAAACTCCACTAAGGTCGGAAGCCACTTTCCCAATCCTTTTTAGGACTTTGAAAGGTCCTACAAACCTTGGAGCCAGTTTATCCTTCTTCCCAGAGCGAACAACACCTTTCCACGGTGAAACCTTAAGAAAAACCATGTCGCCAACTTTGAACTCCAACGGCTTATGACGCTTATCGGCATAACTCTTTTGTCGACTTCTTGCCACTTCAAGGTTCTTGCGGATTGTGGAGACTTTATCGGTCGTCTCTTGTATGAGTTCAGGATCAGTGATGAAGTTTTCTCCAACGTCAGTCCAGCAGATCGGTGATTGGCATTTATGACCATAAAGTGCTTCGAATGGTACCATATTGATACTCGAGTGATAACTATTGTTATACAAAAATTCTGCGAGCGGTAAATGCGTATCACAGTCACCACCAAAGTCAAGCACATAAAGACGCAGCAGGATCTCGAGGGTTTGAATTGTTCGTTTGGTTTGACCACCAGTTTGAGGATGGTAAGCCGTACTTAAATCCAATTGAGTACCCAATATTTCTTGTATAGACGACCAAAAGTGTGAAGTGAAATGAGCGTCTCTGTTGGATATGATGTGCAAAAGCACACCATGACGACTCACAATTTCGTCAATGTAGATGCGATCCAGTCTTGAAACTTTGTAAGTGTCTCGTATGGTATGAAATGTGCCGTTTTGGTCAAACGGTCAACAATTACCCGTATACTATGATGACCACGAGGAGTACGAGGCAACTTGGTAATGAAATCCATGGATATATGTTCCCATTTCCACATAGGGATTTCGGGTTGTTCAAGTAAACCACTTGGTCATGGGTGCTCGGCTTTGACTCTTGCACATATGAGACACTTGGAAACATAAGACATGATATCTTTCTTCATTCCAGGCCACCAATATTGGCCACACAGGTCCATGTACATCTTATCGGAGCCAGGATGAATGGAATATCGAGTTTGATGAGCTTTGTTCATAATGAAGTGACGAAGATTATCTCAATTCGAGATCCAAATTCTATTCAAAAAGTACCACATGCCGTTTGGTTTTGTCTCCAGTTGTGACCGAACGTTAAACACCAAATCTTCATCTTTCCTTTCGTTGGTTAGCGCTGCTTGTTGAGCCTCGCGAATGCATAACTCGAGATCACTATCAATCCTTATGTTTTGAAGCATGATAGTAGCCTCGTTAACATCCACATGAATGTTGGTATTAAATATCCCTAACGTATCAAACCATTGCCTTCGATCTTAGATTTCTTGAAGTGAGACAGTCTTGGTGTGGACCTTGCGACTCAGCATGTCGGCTACAATGTTCGCCTTTCCAGGGTGATAATGAATGTCATAGTCGTAATCGCTAATCAACTCGATCCAACGTCTTTGTCTCATGTTGAGATCCTTTTGATTGAACACGTGTTGGAGACTCTTATGATCAGTGTAGACTATGCATTGCGTCCCATAAAAATAATGTCACCAGATCTTCAAAGCAAAAAAGACAACACCAAGTTCAAGATCATGGGTTGTGTAGTTCACTTCATGAACCTTCAATTGTCTTGACGTGTATGATATGAATTTTCCCCGTTGCATAAGAACACAACCAAGACTTTGACTAGAAGCATCATAGTACACAATAAAGTCATCATTTCCATTGGGGAGTGTTAGAATAGGAGTGTTACACAACTTGTGTTTCAATGTCTCGAAAGCCTCTTCTTGTTTGGGTCCCCATTCAAAGTCGATTCTTTTGGTTTAGCGCCGTTAATGGTTTAGCAATCTTCGAAAAACTTGCTATGAACCTACGGTAATATCCCGCTAAGCCCAGAAAAGAACGAACCTCAATTGGGGTTGTAGGAACACACCAGTTATTCATGGCTTCTATTTTAGCAGGATCAACATGAATTCCTTGGCTATTCACCACATGTCCTAAGAATTGAACTTCTTCTAGCCAGACCTCACACTTGGAAAACTTGGCGTATAATTGCTCCTTCTTTAAAGTTCGAGAACGTGTCGCAAGTGTGTCTCGTGATCAATTTTCATCTTGGAATAAATAAGAATGTCATCAATGAACATGAGCACAGACTTATCCAAATACGGTTTACATACTCGATTCATGAGATCCATGAACACGGCAGGTGCATTGGTCAAGCCAAAATGCATAACCATGAACTCGTAATGTCTATATCGAGTACGAAAAGCGATCTTTGGAATGTCATCATCGTGGACACATAATTGATGATACCCAGAATGTAGATCAATCTTCAAGAATTAGGTTTTTCCTTGAAGTTGATCGAAGAGATCATCGATTCGAGGAAGAGGGTATCGGTTTTTTATGGTAAGCTTGTTGAGTTCTCGATAGTCGATACACATACAGAATAACCATATTTCTTCTTCACAAACAGCATGGGTGCACCCCATGGTGAAGAACTAGGACGAATGAATCCCTTATCGGTCAACTCTTGCAGTTGACTAGCCAGTTCTTCCATTTCAGACAGTGCAGGATGATAAGATGATTTAGCCACAGGGTTTGCACCAGGGATCAAGTCAATCTAGAATTCAACTTCTTGCACGGGAGGTAATCCCTTAAGATCCTCAGGAAACACCTCGGGAAAATCTCGCATGACAGGAATGTCTTTACCTTTGGCTTTCGTATTAACTACATACGCCATGAGAGCTACCTAGTTCTTACTTAAGCACTTTCGGGCCTTGATGCAGGACATAAGTTTGAGCCCTTGGGATGACTTCTCCCTAAAGACTTTCAAAGTATCACCCGTCGGTAAAGGAATTGAATGCACTTCTCGAAACATAGAATTTCCGCGCGTTGCTTGGCTAACCAATCCATGCCGATAATAACATCAAAGCTTCTTAGTTGCATAGGAATAAGGTCGATGAAGAACTCTTGTTCATTAAGACTCAAGGTACAATCGCATAGTACGACGCCAACGACGATCGATTTTCCATCGGCGACTTCGACCGTGAAGGATCTTTCCAGAGTAACATGCGGCTTAGAAAGTATAGGCTCGAACTCCAAGGAAACGAAACTCCTATCTGCACCCGAATCAAACAATACAGAAGCATAATGACTATTTACAAGATACATACCTGTTTGGTAATAACCTATTATTGGTATGATGAACACATATAGGAATTTTTATAAGACAAAGAACGATTAAAAGAAGTTCAACGATGTACCATTCACCACATCGTTGTTGGCTTGTGCTTGATTGGCGTTGATGTTAAAAGCCCTTCCACGAGCCGGTGGCACAGTTCCCGCATTGCAAGGACATTGTGGACGAATATGCCCAGGTTCACCATAGTTATAACAGGCTCGGTTGGTAAGCATTGTAGTGTTGTTTGGTGCGCGAAGGCATGTAGCCACCAAATGACCGTACTTCCCACACAGCGAGCAGAGTCGGCATGGAATGTTGCTCGCGTGGTGGTACTTACACGTATTACACATCGGGTATGGCCTAGCATAAGCTCTAGCCATGGGGGCTTGGTTTGCAATCAGCACTTGTCTTTGAGGAGCATTTTGTGCTGTCACAGCGTAGTTGCGTGTCAGGGTGAACTTACGCTTCTTGTTTTGACAGGATGACTCGGCCTTTACCTCCCTTGTTGCCTCGGGTGTCACCTTTGCAGCAGTCTTGGCACCTTTCATCGATATAGTGCTAGCCCAAATATGATTCTCAATGAGCTGTCGGTGATAGTAATTGCCTCTTCCAAGGTTGTGGGCCTACTACCCACCACGACATCTTGGATTTGAGGTGGTAACCCTTAATAAACTTCTCAATGTTACGGGGCATAGTGTCCACCATGTGTGGTAGAAGCATACTCAACTCGTGATGCCGAGTGGAATAAACAAATGATTTCCACCATCTTGCTTAAGATTCCAGAATTCTTCCTCCATTTTTGTAACTTGATCCTCGGGCAGAACGTTTGGATCATTATATCCATAAATTCTTCCAAGGAAATGCCAAAGCAGCTTCAACCCCTGGGTTTATCTTTTCACTATTCCACCATGTTAGTGCCCGTTGTTGTAGGACACTTGCAGCATAGCGAACCTTGTACTCATCGGGGCACTCGCTAATGATGAACATGTTCTCCATACTTTCAAACCACTCGAGAAGTCTAGTGGCTCCTTCTTTTCCACTAAAACTAGTGGGTTTGCACGAGTTGAAGTGTTTGAAAGTACAGGTGCGATTGTTCCCATGTTGATTGTTGTTATTCTCTCCATGAGCATTGTTGTCACCACCGTTATTGTTCCCATTGGTATTGTTATTGCTATTGGCTATTAAGGTGCTATTAAGTTCAGCAACCATTGAGGGGAGCACAACAACCATTTGACGGACGATCATTGCTGCAAGCTTGCGGTCGGAACTTCCACGCTTTCCATGATGACTAGACATGCTAGATACAAAATGCGTTAGTCATGGGAATGAGGATTTAAAGGACAGTAATTTAAACAAGGATAAGTTAAGAGTTGTAAGGTACATGGAATGATTCCATTTGGTAACGTATTACCATTTGGAAACGTTGACACGTCAAGGTGAATTGACCCATTTGCCTTGGAAACTTATGTATATCGACCATAGTTTATCACTCATCCCAGAAATCCCCAAGTAAGCATAACTAGTCCCGTAGGATTTATGCGAAATGCATACCTTAGCCCGAAGGCCTTTTGCCAGGAAATCTAGAATACATGTGTCTATGTGTCACACAATATTCCTTAGGTTCATGAAATCAAAACCTTGATAAGATTTGTATATATTGGATATAAAGTCTAAATATCCAAGTCATAAACAATAAGTATACGATCCCACTTGTCGTCGAGAATAAGATTAAGAGGCTTCATGTTCGGGGAGAATCAAAGAGTCAAAGATAAGTTTAGGGGAGACAGGTAACAAGGTTTAAGAAGTCCTATGCTAAGGCATCAAATTGCACATAAGAAGGCATATCATTATATAGCATGCAAACTATATACTCTTACAAGAATAGAAATATAATTCTATAAAGTTCATGCACACGCTATAGTCTAGGCCACAATTTCTAATAACCTAAATCCCTATAGTTATGGGCTCTGATACCAATCTGTCACACCCCGACCTTGACGGCGAAAACGTCAAGATGTGAGGGTTAAGATCGTTTACAGCCTCATAACACTATTATTAAACCCAAATATAATAATCATAAGTTTCAAATGTAACATTACAAACATAAGTCTCAAATAAGGAAATCAACAATGCATAATAAGAAATAATTCAAGTCCATCCATTTTTTTAACTAGGTCCATTCCTAGGTGTGATTAAGCTTCAAACATGGCTATCAAACTTGTGTGTTTCCTGAAACATGTTAAAAATAAAAGGTCAACATAATGTTGGTGAGATTTTCATAGTTTTCAATATTAAGTATATAAAAGATGGCAATTCATGTTATAAGTAGTGAGTAAGGTAACTAGGGATGTAAGACAGATGCACAATCAAACCTTGACAATTTACAAGTTTTCACGTTTAAAAGTTTATACGATTAGCTAAGTGTACTTGGATTAACCAAACAAGCTTGTCAAGCCCATAGATCTATGACGTCACCAAGCTAGCAATAGTTAATGATTGCACATATAATCGTCAATACATGGTAATTACTATAGTTCAACTAACCACAACAAATAATTGAATTGCCCAAGTGTTTACAAGAATCAAACGTTTTACAAGTGGAATGGTTATAATGTAACATGTCTCACCCTAAAGTGTAAAAATATAAAAAAAGGGGTATAGAAATACTCACATGATCAAATACGTATAGAATTACGATTAATAAGAAATATTAAATAACTCTCAACGCAAAGCCTTCACAATGTACCTAAGTATATAAATATATTTACAAGATTAAAGTTTAATTATAAGAAGATTAACGAAATAACGAAAATTAGGGTTTTGGATGGAATTTGGTATTTAGAGATTTTATTAATTATATTAAATATTATAAATAAAATATGCAAGTTAAGCATTTCAATGTAAAGAAGTTGTAGGAAAACCATTGTAGTAAGGTTTAGTTTACAAGGTTCAATAACATTTATAACCTTTAATATAATCCTCATTTTAGACAATAATATATACTTGTTAGTTGAACAAATAATGATTTAGTGAGTTACAAAATATTTAGTGGCTATTTTATAAAAAAATATTATATATATATATTATTTGAACCAATAATAATTTAGTAAAACAATATTTTAAGTCTAACTTATAAGAAAATACCCTAAATATATTATTTGTACAAATAATGATTCAATAAGTTAAACAATATTTAAAGTCTAAGTTATAAGAAAATAAACTAATTATAATGTTTTTTTGAAATATTTAATAAAAATGTTAACATATCTTATGAAATAAATTAACAGAAAAATAATAGGGCGTCTTTAAAAAATAACAAGTTCACAAATTGATTTTTATAAATTTTTAGAAAAAATCCTGAATTAAAACAAGGCTAAATCAACCCAAAAATATGAGTTGAGGGGGCCCAGGTTCGAACCCGGGACCTCAATGTTGGAATGCAAGTGTGTAATCAGTAAACCAGAGGCCTTAGCCGCGTTTGTATCTTGGTTTTAAATCCTCTTAAACCAAATTAATAAAGTGCCCCTAAACCCTAAGAACCCTAGAATGTAATCAGATCAAATTGAACATCAAAACCATAATGATAGTGAAATAACATTAGGGCTTTCGATCCCCATGTGATTTAGAGTCTAAGGACTCACTTGATTACCCATATTGATGCTAAACGAGTAAGAACAATACACCGGTGAAACGCGACCGAGTCTTCAATGTGTTTGATATGGAATTGTTGATGTTAATCAAATTAAATGCGTCTGAGGCTTCAAAGAACAGCCACGAATCGAAACCCTCTATCAATTTCAGGTTAGACAAACTAGAGTAGGGTATTTGGTTGTGTTGCAGGTTCGACGTAAAGATGGAGGTTTGTTCGAAAGGATTAAGTGTGTTTCAGGTGAAATTGGAAATGTTAATGGTTTAGGAATAGTTAAACGATCGTTTATGTTCGATGAATTAGATTATTATTAGGTTTTAATCATTGAATGATTAGATTATTGATTAAAGTTCCGGTTTCAAGTTCGATCACCATCATAACCGAGTTAAAACCCAATTAAACCTTGCAGTTTCGGGGCTCGCCGGAGGTTTGGGATCGTTTGAGATTTGAAATTTGAAGAGTTTATGTGGTTTCGGGTCTCGCCGGACTTCAGCCGGAGGTGGCCGCGGCGGCCGCCGGATTTGCGGGAAGAAAGAAAGAGAAACAGTTGAAGTTTTGGTTAATTACACAAATTGTTCCTCAACTTTGAAATTCTATTATTTCATGTAAAAACTTCCATTTAAAGTTTATTAAATTGACAAATCAACCCCCTAACTTTCTTAATTTAAGTTTTAAATAACTTTTAAATCTAATAACTCTAATAAATTGATATTATTTATAATTTTATTATTATTATTACTAATATTATTATTAGTATTATTACTATTAGTTAGTTATTATTATTAGTATTATTATTATTATAACTTATTATTATTATACAATTTAATACTTTAATTACTAACTTTTATAATTTAAAATTAATGACAACAAAGAAAATAAATATAGATAACCCATATGTTTCATAAACGCCTGCAATAACCCTTACAAGAATTTAGTGAAACTAACTTTTAATTAACCCAAAATTACAACATCCCATCCACTACCACCACCACCACCATTATCATTCATATCCAATGTTTTGGAGACCGGATCGGACCAGCCGGTTTGACCGGGGATCGGTCCGATGGCGGTCCGGTATGCTATGGTTCGGTTTTAGGGGGTCGAACCAACCGGTTCGTCCCGAACCGGTGGTCGGACTAGAAAACCGGACCGGTTCGGTCCGATTTTTTTCTATTTTAATGGGTAAAAACAAGGTGTTAAACCATAAATTAGTACATTGGATATACAAATATAGTTAAATTTTATATATAACTATAAAAATGCATATATAAATTACTTATAGTTAATTACATATATAAATATAGTTAAATCTGGTACAACCGGTCCGACCACCAATCAAGTAAGGCGTCCGGTTCGACGTCCGATCCGATTCTGAAAACATTGTTCATAACGAGTCCACCTCCACCCACCACCACCATTATCATACCCAACAATATCACCATCATCATAGTTTAAGACCCCCCACCCCCAACCCATCTCTCTTTCTCTCTATCTCGTCTAGAAATCAAGAACCATCGGCCACCACCCCAACCCCTAGGCTACCTCCGACCACTATCACCACCTCCACCTCCAGGGCATTTCGACCGCCACCTCATGCCACCACTCCAGCCTCCACCCCTTCTTTCTCTCTCTACCACCACCAGATCGACAGATCCCCCTTCGATCACTCTATTTGGCAACACCACCACCAGATCCGCCCCATCACTGGCGTTTTTAGATGGTTAGTGGCCGGATTTTGGTGACGGCCGGTGGTTTTAGACGGTGGTGGCGAGCGATTGTTGTGGTTGTGGTCACCTAGGGTTGCCGGATTTGGTGATGGTCGGTGGGTTATAGGTGGTGACAGTGCACGATGGCGGTGGATGTAGTCACCGGAGGTGATGGTGATCTAGGGGTGCACATTTGTGTGTGTGAGAAAGAGAAGAGAGAAGAGAGAAGATAAAAAGAAAGAGAGAGGAGGTAAATGGGTTGGGTGGGGATGGGGATGGGGATAGGGATGAGTGTTTATTAAATTCAGAAGCAAAAATGTTTTTTTTACTTTATTTAACAGAATAAACACTAACGGTGTTAGTAATTTGAGTAAAATTAAAACAAAACTTGAAACTATTAAACCGTTAGGGTAATAAATAAATTATTGAATTAAACCTTTGATTTTCATCAAACCTTAGAGACGTAAATAGTAATTTACTCAATTAAATTTATACCTTCAAAAGTAAATATCCAAATACAACATGCCACAAATGAAAGGAAATTACATATATACCCTCGAAAGTGAGTTTTGAACTGTCACCAATCAATAAATTCGTGTTATGAATTATGACCATAACCATACGACACGAACAATTACTGATAGTCAGTAATTTCGAATAATTAATTATAATATAGAAGACGAAATAAAATGAAAAGGATAGATTTTATTGGAAGGCATTGATGAATTGACATCATGGTCAATGAATTCCTTTTCAGGCTTTGGTTTAAATATACCGACTGTCAATATGAAGGCATTTAGTAGCACTGCAATGCTACTAAATTCTCACTTTACCTTTTTTACTTTTAGGTGAAATAAAACAGTATTATATTTCATTTTAAAAATTCTATGATAATGTCACAAAAATTAATTCATATATTTGTTTTTGCTTGTAATTTGTAAATATAGTTTTTATATATATAAAGTGTAAATTAAGTTTTGGATGCATAATATACATGACAATGATGTGTTAAGAGCTTCTAATCAAATATCATACTGAATGTTGTTTGTAGTGGATTGATTGTTTGAAATTCATAAATGGCATTTGTTTGTAGAACGCAACGACCGATTATATCGAGAAGGTTATTGAAAACCTCTTACAAACATTTTATTGAAAATCTGGTACAAAAAAGAACATCACATCTAAATTCAATATCATATGCTGTTTTGATAAATGTACATTAGCATTATTTGTTAGAGAAAGGTTATAAAGATATTATTTATGTTCACTAGGTAAAAGATGTCGTTTAAAGAAGAATATGTAAATTTTGTGTTATGTGATAGCTAAATACTAATATATTCATATAAAATGTATGCATGTCTAGAGAATATGTGATTATTTTGATCTAATGATCGAGGTAAATTAGAGATTTGATAATTAGTTTGTAATGACCATTTGTTATAAGATAGTTCATATAGAAAGACGAACATCTATTTTGACATCAAGAGAATATCTAATTTTATTTTATGTGGTACTCAAATAATATACGTGGTATTGTTTTTGAGACATTTGATGCATTTAGAATATTAAAATTACCGCATTTTTGAAAAATTAAACAACTAATCCAATCAATTAAAGTATTAAACCATAATACTTTAAGCATATCAACAAGACGTTAATAACCTTTCAATCAATTGAACTATTATAAATATAGGTGGACACTTGATCACGTTTAAAAACATTGATATGTTTGCTATGTTTTCATACATCTCAAATGGTATACCTTTTCGCTACCCTTGGAAGCTACTATTATAAAATATTGCAAATATATATCTTTACGAAGTTTCTAAATCATCAAAAACAAAAAGTATTTTGATTGAGGGTTGGGTTAATATAACATATATGAATCAACATACGACATCAACCTAGCTTAAAGTTGGGTCAGACTTGACATGACCTCGAATACGGATTTTGTGTTAGCTAACTGATGTGGATACAACCTCTTTAATATGAATCTCCTTTACACATTATTAGTTTCAAATTACAAATGTACACCAAAACACACATATGTTTGTATACTTTATAAAACAATTGCTAGGTGTGTAACATGCTCGACTTGTACGTTTCTAAGTTTAAACATAAGATAGCCGTAGTTTTAGTCATTAAGTTTTGACCCGCGACCAACTTGTTTAGGTAAACTTGTTTGTGGTTTGCTTGAGACTAAGCTAAACACATTTAGACTAAACTAAAATCCACAAATTTTATGTTATATTTGAGTCATGTTGCCACAATAATTAAATAAGGTAATATTATAGTAGAAAGAGTATTTAATTTAAAAAGTCTAAATATGATTGTGGGTTTGACACACCTACTTATTTTGTTTTCAAGAGGAGGGTATTTGGACATTGTATTTAATACGTCACCTCAATCTGGCTTATACGTTCATTATGTCAAACATAAGTTCATTGTGTCATATATTTTACATCATTTGTAATATATAATTTATCATTGTGTTTTACGTTTTATATCGTTTTGTGTTATTTTTGTCATTATTTCATTAATTATATAAACTTATTATCTATCTTTTGTTTTACAATTAGAAATACACAATGATATTTTGACCAACGTATTTTTGAAAATTCATAGCATTAAACATAACACAATTTGTTATTTTGTTATTGTTTTTATAAATTATATAAACGTGTTGTTATCAATTATTATGTTATATAATTAAATGTACACAATGATGGTATTTTACCAATGTATTTTGTACAACTTATAATGTTTAAGATAAGAAAATAAAAATAAAAAAATTAAATATTATGTTTTTTGTCATTGTTTTTAATGTATTATATTAATAAGTTGTTAATTTATTGTATTTTACATACTAGAGATATACAACAAAGTTATTCCACCATTATACTTTTTTTTAAATTTATCATTTAAAAAAATATAATACTATTATGAATAACGCACAATTACTAACTAATAGACAAAAATAAAATGCATGAAGGACATAACGATGAACATAAATCATATGAGTTTGAAAACGTAAGAAAATTTATTATTCTTTTTTATAACAATAATGTACTTGTTTTAGAGATAAGAAATGCTTGTTTTTATGGTTAAAATTTTTTCTGTATAGTTAATTTTAATTTTACTCCAAGTAACCATTTTCCTTCGAAGATTAAAAAAATTACCTTCAAAGGTTTTATAAGTTGTTTTAATTTCAATTTCAATCCAAAGACCACACCACCATTAACGACCACCAACGTAAAAAAACTCGTATAGAAAATTGAAAAAAATAAAATAAAGCTGCTCTAAGAGAAAACGTAACACTAAGGACACACCACCATTAGACGTAACATAGAACATATAAAACAATAAGTAAGCTGATTTTGAACCTGTGCGTTGTGACGACCGTTAAATGGGAAAAAAATAAACGTAAAAGTGTTGAACCACATACGTATGCTGCGATGTTTGACTCGCAAAATGTAGACCGAAATGTAAAGCATAAATTTTTTAAGATATAAAAATTATTAGGACCAAAGTTAAAAGTAAAAAATATATATTTGGGCTAAATTGTAAAAGATGTAAAAATATTGGTTGAAATAAAAAAACTAAAGATTAAAAATAAATAAGATAAAAAATGGTACAGCTCCTATAACATGTTGTACAACCTATAATGCATAAGAAAGTTAGTAATTAGTATTTTATATAACTGAAACAACTTATGAAGCTTTTAAAGGTAAATTAATATTTTTAATATTTTGAAAAAAAATAATTATTTTGTCAAACCTATAGTAGCAAAACCAAACTTAACTATTTTATTAAAAAATAATATCGTATATAAAAGTTATAAACGCTTAAAAAATGAAAAAAATTGAAAAAAAATGAAAAAAGTCAATACAAATTATTATACCTATAATACTCCTCTAACAAACTTTTTTTTCTAAAACTTGATCTCGACCATTGATTAAAAAGATTAATGGTTGTGGTTACTTTTTGTATTTTTTAATTTTTTAAGAGATTGATGGTTTGTACTTTTTAGTTTTAAGTATTTTTATTGAAACTTCCCTTAATTTGTATACCCATTAAACATATAGTTTTTAACATAAGAATAAAATAATATCTTATTCCACAATATTTATAAGGTATTTTTTTAACTGCATTTATAAGGTATTTAACTTCCTCAACAATCAAAAATAAAATACTGGTTTATTAATACTAAAACTTATTTATAAAACTTGAAAATTGTGCCGACTATGGTGGAATTCAGCGAAGATATCATTGCTTAAACGAAAAGGAGAGCTTTTAAAGTACGTGCACAAATGTAATGTTCGGGTGTTGAAGGACAATGCCACGAACCAAGGTTTTGACTTTTGTGATTACCAATTTTGACCTTTTCACTCCTCCAAAAGTCTCTTATATATTATTATTTTTTCTACTTGGTTATCGAGTGAAATGTTTCTTTTACTATTATGTCAAAAGCTAATGTGACTTATTTGATATAAAATCAAACAAAATATTTTGAAGAAGACATCCCACTACTCCACTAGGTAGACTAAACATACATATGAAGTTGTCTAGTTATTATGTAATTTTATCGCATGAAAGTGACGGGGTGGATAAAAATTTAAACTCGTCGGCGAATATCCACTAGTTCACATGTGAAGGAAAGACCGTTTGTGTTGGTGATTGTTAACATTAAGGTATCAAAAATAAGCTTTTGCACATGTGTGAGGAAAGTTTTAGTCGTTTAGTCCATGGTATAGTAAGAATTGTGGTGTAAATAAAGTTTACACATATAAGGTTATGAGAAAATTGTACTTAGAGTTAGTTTTACTATATTGATTGTGTGTTGATCAATACAAAACGATTGTTTAAAAGAGATATCATGTTTTTATTAAACCTGGACATGTAAGATCATTGTAATTTTTCCATTAAAATTATATTAGTCATTGGCGATATTATGCAAAAGTTTAATACTAAAGCTGCCATTTTAAGCTAAGGAGAGTTAAACTCATAAGAACTATTATGAAGATAAAAGGAAATTTATGTTAATAAAGTATAACATGATATATTATTCACATATCAAGATAAAAGATAAACATCCTATACTTCGAGCAACAAACATTAATGTATATACAAGTTAGTAGATTAGGGAAAATCAAGTTTAAAGAAATCAAAACTATAAAGAATTATGTACAAATATCAATCTAATTCATATGAAAAAAATGTGTGTTAAAGGAAAGATCTTCGGTTAAAGCACTAATAAGCTAAAAGAAAATAAAAAGAGCATGCAAGAGTGTCTGAGAATGATATTACAACAGTTCAAAATTTGTAAACAATGTGCTCAAAATTTGTTAGGTTATAGTTAGTTCTTCGTTTGTAATTAGGGTCTATCCAATGATTATGCTTGTTATTTCAATTATAGTACTATATAATGAAGATATTACAATTGTTTAAAATTTGTAAATGATGTGCTCAAAATTTGTTAGGTTATAGTTAGTTCTTCGTTTGTAATTAGGGTTTATCCAATGATTACGCTTGTTATTTCAATTATACTACTATATTTGAACAAGGAAAGACGATGACTAATTGAGTTAAGTTTTTTGTAGTTTGGTCACTAAACTTTGGCTTCTTTTCTTTAACAAATCTTTGCTATTTTATTTGGGTGGTCTCCTTATTTCTTTCGTTTTGTAGAAAGAGAAAGAAGAGAGGGTTGTTGTATCGCCGTCACTCACGACTACCTTTGGTTATCGGTGGTCGTTTACCGTCGCCTTTGCTTGTGACGATGGTGGCATGTTCTCCCCTTTTCGATTTTCATGTTATGAACATGGTCTTTTCGTCGGTGGCCAAATATTGTTTGGCCTCCATTTACGTATGACCTCGGTTGCGCTGATGGTGGTTTGGTCTAGGGTTTGGTCATCGTTTACTACAACCCTGGTTGCATTGATGGTCTCATTTGAACCTTTTGGGGCATTTGGTGGCAATACTAGCATAGCCGACAGTTATTTCATCTGAGAATGTCGTCTTTCGCTGCAGTGGAAGTTAAAATGCCTTAGGTTCTGGCTATGTCATCTCTCTCTCTCTCTCTCATCCATGCTACTTTAACTTTTTGATGCTCTTAAGCTATGTTTTCAGAACCGGATCGGATGTCGAACCGAACGCCTTACTGGTTTGGTGGTCGGACTGGATTTAATTATATTTATATATGTAAGTAAATATAAGTAATTTATATATGTTTTATATATGTATTTTATAGTTTTATATAAAATTTAACTATATTTTTATATCAACGTACTAATTTATGGTTTAACACTTTGTTTTTACCCACTAAAATCCAAAAAAATAAAAAATACCAAAACCGATCCGAACCAGTCCGAGCAGCGGTTTGGGACAAACTGGCCAGTTCGACCACTAAAAAACGACCCGTCTCAGACCGGACCGGTCACTGGACTGATCCCCGGTCGAACTGGTCGGACCGGCTGGTCCGATCTGGTCTCCGAAACATTTCTTTTAAGGCCTTTACCCATGTGATTTCTTATATGTATGTTTATGTTGAACCAAGAGAAGGATGAAGTTACCATAAACTCTATGCTTAGTATTCATCCACAAATGCCAAAATTTCCTAAGTATGGAACTATGGTGACTTAGCACTTGTATAGCCTGATGATCTGTTGATTCACTACTGCATTAGGCAAGACTTTCATTACCGAAGAGTTGTGGCGACACCATACTTCTACAATTGTTGATCTTCTAAAGTACCAATTTCTTGTCATTTGTTGTACATATGTTTATAGCTAATAGTAATGCACATTTGTGATATGCCATAATGTATAGAACAAAGGCTAAAACATGCCATTGATCCTAAACCTAGAATAGGTGATTAAGATTTATTACAGTGTTAGCTTTTATAGTATAATAGCTAATACTTGTATAGTTATAGGGCAAGCTTGTTTGCCCACTTGTTATATTATTTTATTACTATTTGTAATAAGAAAAGGTATAAAGTGAATACTATAAATCCAGGTTGATCACACTTGAATCAAATCATGAAGATTATAGATCAAAATATGATAATCACAATTAAAACCCCTTTGATGTTTAATTAGATTGCAATATATGTTTACAAGTAATCCCTCAATCTATTGGTCATACAATCATTAACCTAATTCTAATTACAATTACGCTATTTATAGTGTACTCTAAGTTCCATATTTACACATAACCCCCTAGACTATATAACTAGACTAAAACATGACTCAAACATAGTAAAATATATTTTGTTCACACAAAATATATTTATTACAATAAAACTCCTAGTCATATTAAACTTCAACGTCTCGTCTCGATTCTTCGTCTCCAATGTGTCGTGTTTGACTTTTGCGTTGACTTTGACCGTGACGTTGACTTTGTTGATAATATAAACTATCTCGTACAGCTCCAACAATACTCCCCCTTAGTCTATCATTATCAACGTCTTTACGCAAAATCAGCACCGAGAAGTCAACAATAGAAAGAACTTCAAATTGAAGTTTTCTGAATTTGATGAGAAAGATTATTCATCTTATAAGCTCCCCCTATTTATGTGCTCCCCCTTTTTTAATGCAACCTTTGCAAGGATATTAGAACAACTTTCCCAAATCTCTAATCTTGAGTGCTTCAAAAGATGTAAGAGGAGGATTCCTAGCTCGGTATCTTCTACAAACTTGAGGAACATGTTCTCTGATCAGGTACACTGCTCAACTGATGATCGACCATCATTTACAGAAAATATCTGAAACACATTCACTCACATAATCTCAACATTTCTAATTAGATCATTTTATTTTAACAAAATAAACTCGTGTTTATTTGTGTTTGAAAACAGGCGAATCCGTGTTCGTTTGTGTGCAATTTCTATGAAAAGCATGAAAAATATAAAATTGTAATAGCATAATATGGAAGACCTAAAAGAATTTTGAAATGAAAATTTATTATAATTTTTTTTATTATATACATTTATTATAACATATTTTTTATCTATTAATTAATTTTTTTTATAACCGAGAGCTGAATCGATCATGAGATCACATCCTCAAGATATACTTTAGCACAAAGATGAAATTAGTCATCGACAAGCAATAAGATCATATTGATAACTGAATCTAATCACAGTCTATGAATAATTTTGAAATTCTCAAACAGATCAATAACGATTGCTGATATGTTTGTCCATTTAAACCCATGCCCTATCTTTTTCAACAAGCAACAAATGATTCGTTAAGGTTGGATTAAATACTTTAGAGTGCTAGGACCCCATAATCATTTGGCAAAAACCCTCACCCAACCTCAGAATTTCTTGAATTTTATTACGATCTTTATAGAGCAAGGCATGTGCATTAGTGTGCAAGTGATTATCAACAAAATATTGCATTTTGTGATGAATTTATTGTTTAGATGATTTGACACTACATAGACCAAAATGGTGAGATCTCCAGGTCTATACTCGCGTATAACAAAGGAGATGACCATTTAATCATGTGCCAATGTGAGCTCCAGGTCAGTACTATCGTACAGCAAAGGAGATCATCACTTCAGGTCAGTACTTCCGTACAACAGAGGAGATTAGCACAAACACAAGACACATAAATATACCAATCATAGTTCAAAGATATGGATTATATGATTTCTACCATGGTGAATGAACAATCAATTCTCAATCCAATTTTTGTCGGGACTAAGTTTTCGTGTAGGCCAAAATGATTGGATAAATCCAGACATCCTTAAGCATATATTTTAATTTAAATCATTATGCTATTGTCTACTTTATTTTTCAGGCTGAGTCTACCAAGCATATCATTAAAGAATCTATTTGTTTTTCTTTTATTTATAATTAAAAATAAGATGTAAATCAGATCACAATATCAGTTACTATTATTTCTCATTTTAAAACGCAAGTCATGCACAAACAAATAATTCAAAAAGATATACAATCATTTCTCAGTCATCTCAAATAAACTTCCTAGTTCTTTTTTTATTTTTTATGTATTACTTATATACTCTCCCCCTAAAATTTTATTTTTGTAAACCTTTTTTTGTTTTTTTGTTTTTTGTTTTTATATATTTTAATTTTGTTTTTATAAAACTGTACAAAATAGAAATTTACCGAAGAAGGTCTTCTAAACTACACTGATATGAATATAAGAAATGAATTCTCAGAAATATGCAGTGATTGTGAAGTGAGAACGGTGATTGTGTAGATAAAAATCCAGATTGTGAATAAAATACCATAACCTTAACCTGTTTGTTCCGCCTAAAATTTGAATTAGGAGCAATCTTTGTCAGTAAATCGAATTACTAACAATCCTCCGGAATTACTCCTGCACTCATTAACAGATTAGTTTGAAAGAGGAACCCAGGCCATCGTAGTTCTGGAAGTTCCTTTTTCATCAATACAAGAAACCTGCTTTTGCGCACAAACGTTTAAACAATCCGGGATATCTGTATCCTTCTTTTTAATTTGTCAAATTTGTTTCGGTTCAATTAATTGGGATTTGAATGAATTAAATTTGGAAATCATTTTCTGTTTAAGACCAGAAGGAAAAGAATTTGGTTTTGAACCTTTGGTCATTTTCATCTTTGAATCATGTGAAACCGACTTCACATGAAAAAGTTTAGATGGAGGGTTTTCATCCAACCATTTAAAGATGTGTGTTTCTTGTGTTATTATTTACTCAAAGTGTTTGTGTTTGTTAGCAGACAGTTAACTTGAATTTCGCATTTGCTAACTGTTGATCACTAGACAAGTCTTGTTTATTTATGATCTAATCCAACAATTTACTTGGTCCTTTATTACAAGGTGTATTCTTTGTTATTTACATTATTATGAATAGTTTGATTTTGGTGATATGTGATGATTAAGACAACCTTATTGTCATATGAACCTTAACTCTTTTGGATCTTTAGGGATGTGATTGTGGCCTTGCTTTCATTTGAGTTTGCATTCAATTTTGTTTTGGGTGTGTAAGGGTTAATATTGTTTGATGTTATGTGCTAAGGGTTGTGATGATGAACACACACTCATTTGAGCCTCTAACCATGATCCTAGTTTTGTTGTTGGATATAGTTTCATTGAGCCTTATTGTCATATGATATTATGTATTAATAGTTGTGATGATGACTACACACTTATATGAGTCTCGAACCTTGATTTTGTTGCAATCATCTTATTTTTATTTTGGTGTTGGCTCTAATGATGTGCGTATGCGCAAATGAGCCAGTGTTTGATAAGCTGATGCTAGATCATAAGCATTTTGGGTTTGTGATGAACATTGTTATTTGGTATTGTCAAAGGCTGTGATGATGTGCATGCACTAATATGCCCTTTAGTTTTTAATTTTGGTTATTTTTTTGGATGTTAGTGACAAAGTGTGACTACATTTGGTGTTTTTGTAGTTTGGGACCTATTATTGTTTAACGTTGTTAGCTGCTATGTTTTTTTCAAGCATACGAAAACAAGTTAAACCATCTTATTCCTCCTCTTCCTTATACATATATAGTCCAATACTCTTAATAAGTGATAAAAATAAAAAGCAATATTGTTAGATCTTTGTTTTGGCCTTTGATGATTTTGCAAATATGAGCCTTTAGCGAAATCACAAACCTTAACATCATATTTTCTTTTTAAAATTAGGTTTTAAAGGTTTACCTATGATTAAATTCAAATGGAGAATCACCATGACTGTCGCAATGCAAATATAGGGAAATAACCTAGTTATGTGTGTATTATGCAAACAACCATGTAATATATAATTAGCGATTATCAATAGAAGTTGTAAGCTTGTTACACTTTGTGTATATCACCAACGTATTCACCCTGTTCTACTCTAGCCATGTGCTTTGTATATTTATTATTGGGAACATAGAATTGAACCATCATGTTAGAGATATCATAATCATTGTATATAATTTAAAGTTTTTTTTATCCGGGTGTGTTTGTGGATATGAGTAGTTCATATAGGTAATTTCTATACCACTATTTACTTTTTGTAACTATTAGGAAAAATATTAGGCTACTTACATCCCTATATGACTAGTTAATAGTTAAGAATCAACATATGCTCAAGTATATTTTCTGGTGATAAAATGATGTACTTTCAAATAAGTTCTTTAGTTTAAATTTTATAAAATGTAGTTATGATGATTTTTAAAAATATAGTATATAAAGTAAGGAGTGTACGTAGAGTAAAGAGTGTGTGTTTGTTAGAAGTTAAGAAACAACATGAATTATTATCATCCAATATACTCATTTTACAACACACGTGACCGGGCTATATAAGGCTTAATAATGACTTACAACCTGGTACGAGTAACTAAAATATATATTAATCCATCAGAGTGGTTGGGGGCGTGCATCGGCTTTCGCCCTAGGTGAGGTAAGGTAAATCGAACACCTTCGCAAGTCACGTTGCTTTGGCAATCAAGTTTGATTTAACGTTTAGTGTCCATGAATAATGCCAAGAAAACTATTAGTTTCTTGACTCTCTTCTATCCCACAAAATGCTAGGATAGTATAAAGCAAGAAAGATAGTGCAGTAAACTTTCAAAATAGTTTTTGAGTTCAAATTATATGACATTATATCATCCACATTATATCATTGGATGATGGTTAGAGTATTACCAGAGTCGAGATTAGATATGAGATGCAAGCAAAATGTCTACAAATGTCTTTTTATGTTAATTGTAAATAATTAACATGTGAAAAAACATATTTTCATCAAGTATGACAAACATCTTACATAGAACAAAACTAACTCAAGATAGATGCTTTTGTTATGATTAAATTTGACCTCTTGTTTAAAAATATCTAATTATTAAAAATACAAATTATAAAAATATAAAACTAATTAAACATTGAAGATTCTAATTCTTATTTCTTAATTTATAAATCATGTCATTGGAATATATGAAATTCCAATTTTAGGGATATTTTGTAATCTTACGACGATAAATCCTCTAAAACTGGCTCTATTCTTTGTAAGCATTCGAACACAAAATCATGATTTTTCGGTCTCTTTTTGTCTTTTGGTCAAACGATTACATTGGTTAATAATTTAATTTCTCATTTTTTGTATCTTTGTAATTAATTAATTTTACGTGGAGACGAGTAGTTGATATTCGAGTATAAATCTGGAGTTTACTTTAAAAAAATATAGAGAAGATACCCTATAATGTTTGGGTCTCCTATAATTTACTTTTTATATATTTACGAGACTATTTCTATGCTTTCAAAATCGAGTTGTCAAATAATAAAAAAAACAGTTAAATAAAATAACAATTACTTTCATAGCAGTTTAAAAGCTACTTAAAACAACAGTATACTTTAACTTTTAATCAGTTATTGACTTATTGCAATAATATAGTGAATCATGGTTATATATATTTTGTAACAATAAATAAAGATATAGTTTACCTTATTACTGATAACAAATAAAGATATTTCATTATTTTTCATAATTTATAAAACATGATGTTCTTGTTTAAAAAAAACAAAATTGTTACCAGTATAAATATTTTTTAACAATTAATTCACGCAACCATATTGAACTTATTCCTTAATCTTTAATCGTAACTAATTATATAATTAAAGTGCATCATTTTAACACATTGGTACTAGTGGACAACATGCCTTTTGGTGCCGGTTTAATTTTATTTTTTAAAACAGTTTTTAATATACTCTTAGTTACTTATCTATATCTATCTATATCTATACATAATATAATACTAAAAGAGTAACTTAAGGAGACAGTTGTAATATTTTAGGCCCTCTAAGTTTGTTTTTCCTGCATATCTCTTTTATTAAATAGTTACCTAAATTAAACACTAAATAATTTTAATTAATGTTATTTCTTAGAAAATAATTTTTTATAAAATAAGAGTTTTCTAAAACATCAAGCATTTTTAAAAATATGAAATATATTAAAATTGATATTTTTAAAAAGTAAACTTTTTTATAACCTAAACTAATTAAAATTAGGAGTTATAATAAAAAACTTTTTAAAATGATATTTTTAATACGATTTGTTTTGTAAAAATGGTTACATTTTTTGAAAAAAATAAAAATTAAAGTTTAAAAATTAGTATTATTATTTTATTACTTGTAGATATCACTTATAATTATTACTCATTTGTAATCTTAATTATATTTTATTTTAAAATATAATTTTATATTTCATAAACTTTCATTATAATTAATATTTTATATTTTTAACTTGTGTAATACACGAGTTTACTAATGTTAGTTTTATATAAATACATTCAACAAATAATCAATTTTATTTTTTCAACCTGTAATACAATCATTTAGTTTTATTTATGTTTTTGTATTATTTTAATAATCAACTCTTCACTTTTCGTGTAATATACGGATAACTAAAGCTACTATATACTGTATACTAATCTTATCTTTAGTTTGCAGGATTTAAGATTTTCATATTTACGATAAAGAAGAGACACATTTCCATCATAATGACTCTTTATTCCATCTTGAATATTTAATAATTACTTAATAATTTTTCTAAATTATGATCATATTTGAACTTATAATAAAAGAAGTACTTCTATTTCTCCAGCTGGATACCTTTATATGTGTGTAATCTAGCCTTTCACACCCTTACCTCGATCCCATCTCTCTCTTCCCCTACTATAATATATATATACTCACCATGGCCCCTTTGATTTCACCACCCATCACTAAGAAAACTACATTCACTTTGAGCTTATAGTTTATCTAAATTTGTGTTATATACACACACATATATGTATCTATATCCGAGATACACACAAATGTGTGGCAAATGAATGATTGTTGCCATGATGGTGATGATGAATGACCATGATGATGGTGCACATATAGAGTTCAAAAATCAGTATGAAAGAATCTGTCAAGCTCAGGAGGGATAGCGCCCGTATGAAAATACATATAAATTATGTTTATGTGGCGCTATCTATCCTGAGCCTCACCGCTTCTTCTTGCTACTTAGATCACTAGCTTACATAGCACATTTCTTCAAGATCCTCATGGTATGGTCTCTCTCCTCACAAATAGAGACATAGATATACATACGCATATATATATATACATATATATGTTCATATACATATACATGTTTATATATACACACATTACACTATCATATATAGATATGCACGCAGGAACATGCATAGGTTTTGTACGGAAAAAAAAGACAAATGATGAAAAGTTTCAGTAATACATAAATTCTCAAATATGCAATTGTAAGATACAAAGATAGTCTTATTTAAGAAAACGTTCAAATACATTAAAAAATCGTTTATTTATCATAGTTTATAGTATTTTGAACTTTTAAGGAAATGATAATGTGCGTATAAGGCCGTACTTAACTTATTCATTTTCATATTTGTTATCATCATATCACTAATAAACTATTTTATAGGTTATCCAAAGATTGTATTTAATTTCATCTACATTAACATGACTAAAACATGCTGAACAATAAAAAAATCATAACCTTTTAACCGCTTAGTAATTATGATCCTTTACACTTTTACAGAATAGAAATCTGAAAAGGTAACTAACGTAATTTTATTTTTTGAAACTTTGGAAATTGAATTCTTCTTCTAGTTAAATTTTAGAAATTTAATATAGATAAAATGAAGGATTTTAGTAAAATAAATAAACAAACTAGTACGTGTCCGTTTTATATTTAGACCATGTGTACTGCAGCGTCCTAAGAGATAATGTGAAAGAAGAGACACACGAGGTCTTTTGTGGTGACAAGAGAGACGATATGAATTTTTTTACACAAACGAGTAAGGATGAAAAATATGACAGTGAAGAAAGAGTGATTTGTTTTCTATTAATTAGTCATTTTATTTTTCTAAAACTTAAGATAGGTACGTATGACATATATTTGATACATCTATCTTAATTAAAAAGATAAAATCTTGACTGATACGTGAGTCTTTGTGTAAGCAGAATAATTAGTGGCAGTCGACAATTAATGCTATCTCTGATACATGAAAATAGATGTGCAAAACAAGTTATCTGATATTATATACTATTAAATTCAAAATATCTTTTTCTTCAAACAATTCTTTTGAGAAAAGTTTGGAGAACCTTGATGCTATTATACATTGTGGTTATTGTTACATAAATTTTTAAGATTTTAGTAATATACAAAAGTTTTTACTCTTTAGTTTATAATAATGTGTGAATTAATTGACTTGGGAGGATATTAAGTTCTTTTTTTTTTATTTAAAATATGTTTTTGTTTTTCATGACAGACTTTAATTAAAATGGATGTTGACTTGCTTCCCCACTTCGTTTAGGTCACGTCTTCTTCATTATATATTTGACTCTTAATGCATCTTACTTTCTAATTTTCGATTTTATTTATATTCGGTACTTTTAAATCTTTATTATAATGGAAATAAACTTATACCGTCACGTGTCCTCTTTTATGAAGTAAAATTTTGATTTTTTATCCATTTATTCTTCTGGTTCATTCTTTCATTATATCCAAATTATAATGTTCCAATTAATTTTTCCGTGTAACGGTATGATCTTTCTGCTTATACTAGTGGTATTTAGTCACAAATCAAATTCGGGTTATGGTTTTTTAGTGTTGGTTGTATTCTTATCACTTGTCTATTGATTTAACTGCAAAATCACAACAATACACCCAACATTAAGAAACCATAAAACCAAATTTCAATTAACAACCCCTAAAAAATACTTTAACCAAATTCGAACTAGTAAAGAAAGACACACCTCAAATAAAATAGAAAAATGAGACCTACAGAATTGTGAAAATGAAAGTGGAAATTTTTGAAAAATGAACCCTTGAGGAACTAAATTTTGATTGAAGAAACTAAAAATAGATGTTGATAGTGGTGACAGGAGTGTTGTCGCCTGTTGATGACGATGAACACCAATAACCACATATTAAAAAGTAATTTAAATTTTACTTTATACCTCATAAAGAACAATGTCTTCTTGTCACTCAAATTTATACTTCTATATATATATATATACACACACGCACGCACGAATAAGTCATGAGTTATTTATATATTTATTTTTAAACGGTAAAAGAATCTTACCCTTACATTACATCATATTATATTATTGTTTGAGTTTGAACTCAAAACCTGTTTTTTAAAAACAACTTATATCTAGTGAGCTAGCCTCATAATAACTAAGTTATGAGGTTCATATAAAAGCTTGACTAGACTTAAAAGAGTAAATGAAAATATTAATTATATTATTATAACATTTAAGTATGATAGATCGATAGTATTGGCCTATGTATGGCCGAACGTGCACTAACCGTCCATAAATTATCCGGCTGGAAGTGTGTCCATGTATGTTTACTTAATAAATAAACGAAAAGACATTTTTTATTTAATTTAATGAACATGAACACATGTGTGTTCATTTATTTACCTTTGTTTCTTTTGTTCATCTATATATGTTTGTTTATTTGCATTCTTTGATTTTTCTTCATCTACGTTCTTTAATTTATGTTTCGTTTGTTTTACATTCGTTAAATATTTTTGTAAAACATATCTGAATCTTGTATTTGTTACTAACATTATACGAATTTATTTTTTCATACATATAGCTAGGGCTGTTCAAACCGCTCGTCACTTGACGCTCGCTCGACGTTCGTTCGGAATTTGCTCGAAAAATGCTCGTTCGAATTTTTGCCTCGATTGTAAACGAGCCGATCGGCTCGGATCGGTTTGTAAACGAGCCAAGCACGAGCAAAGGTCCGCTCGGTTCGGATCGGCTCGAATTAATATGCATATATAGTTAATACGCAACACTCTAGCAGATTTGACATATTATATACAAATATACAATTATATTCATGCATACTTGATCAATCACTCTAATAAGAGTTCTACATTAAACATAGAACTGAAATTCTAATCCGTTAAGAGATATTTTTTCGATCATTTCCTGTTTTCATTGTTATCGTTCTTTAAAATATGTTCTCCGCCTTATCGGCTACAGCCTTAGTCTCATCGTCAGCCATAATGTATTGTGACCCATGAAAATATTATGTAATAAAACCTTATTCGCTGCGGTATAAATCATATGACACACTAGATAGTTGTGTTATATAAATTGTTCGCCGCTCGCTCGAAAATTTAATGCTTGAAAATGCTCGTTCGATTTTCCGCTCAGTTGTAAACGAGTCGATCGACTCGGTTCGGTTTGGAAACGAGCCAAGCACGAGCAAAGGTCCGCTCGGTTCGGCTCGGCTCGTAAACACCCCTGCATATAGCCCGTGATAAGCCCAATATAGTTTCATATTTACATTTAGCAGCCCAACCCATTTGCCTAATCCTTTTCCTGCCTACGTGGATACTACATTACTACTACATCGCAACTTATCATGAAGATGGTGGATTGGTGTTTTGTAGTTTGTTTTAGGCTTTAATTTTTGATCTATTTGTTTTCTTTTAAAGTAACTTTTAATGATTGTTATGTATGGACATCAAAATTGTATATTAAATGATGTTGGTTTAATCATATTTTTAGAGTAAATTATATGGATATAGTACATGTGGTATGTACGTTTTGTAACTTTAATAATCACTTTCAATAAATTACAGATTAAGGTCTGAACTATATTAATAGTACATGTTGGAAGTCCCTAACACTAACAGGGGTTAAGTTTCACTAGTTTCACTGTACAATCCTTAGAAAATTACCAAAATGCAACTAGGTGTCTTATTCATCTTCATTATCACTCCAACACCATCATCATCAGTATCACCCACCACCACAACCAACTTATCACCTTCACCATTGACCACCCTAACCAATACTTACCGTTAGCCATAAAGGCTGTCAAAAACCATCGCAACCACAACCATCCACCATCGTAACCTAAACCCCCTTCACCACCTTTGGGAACCCTAAACTGCCATCACAAACCTACTAAACCGCCAACATATTCTCGACTCACACCATAAAAATAATCGAAAACCAACGCCACAGTTGAAAACAACCACCGTTATAGCCATCTTCACCACCACCATCAACCACCGACTCATACCACTTGCGTAATTGCCTTCACCATCATCTCAATCGAAGGCGGTGGTGATGGTTGCAGGTGGGTTTTGGAGGTGACGGATGTGATGGTTAAAAGGTGTGATGATGGTGTGGGGCGTGATAGGGGTAAGATAATGATGGTTGATTTTGGTTCTAGAGGTGGTCACTAGGGATGCCGATAGTTGTGGTGTTGGCAACCGACCTCAAAGTCGGCTAGTGGTGATGGAGGGAGACGTGGCCATTAATGTATATGGTGACGAAAGCTATGGTGATGGTTCTTGTGCCTGGTACCCACCCTAATTGACACCCTCCGACCAACAGCCATAGCCGCAGGTTCCTATTGTTGGGTATTCTACCTAAGAAGAATTTGAAGATTTCCAATATATTGAAGTTGAAGCCTTGAAGAACAAAAGCAACAAAAAATATTAGTTTAGGGTTTATTTTGTAATTATTGTAATTGTTAGATTAGTATAAATAGCAACATATATCATTCATGTAAAGGTGAATAATTCTCCACCAAGGGTGGGAATTAATTCCATCAACAATATCATTATATCATCATCCTCCATGTATGATGATTTCAACATCAAAGCAATAAACATCAAACATTAAACATATTATGTTCATCATGTTTATAATCGTTATTATTTTAGCATCAAATCATTCAAGTTTTATTATCATCAATATGAATCCTAAGATCCAAGCTCATTGTTCTCGTTCATACCGGAATACACACCTATTGACCTTCATTGTCGTCTAGCGTGGTTGTTTCCGGTGGTCAACTGAGTTTCCCGGTGGGTGTGATGGCGAAAAAAGTTAAATTGAGGTTATAAATTCTTATTGGTGGTCTACATGTTCAATTGGTAACGGTGGTGATGGTAAGGAGGTGTGAGACGGTGAAGAGGTGATTAATGGTTGGTGGTGGCTGTATTCTGATTCTTTGTGTAGTGAAATTGTAGGTGGAGGTGGAGTAGCGGTTTCCATTGTCACACCCCAACCGACGACGGAATCATCAGGGCAGACGAATGTGAAACGATTGTTTATAGCACCTGGAACTAATAGTTGAAATAATATTAAATATCATTTTTATTGAACATTACAAGACAATTAAATCATTACAATACAAACAAGATATAAACACAACATAAGATTTTCAATTAAACTAAGTCCAAGTCCTATATGAGCACGAAAAGATCTACAAGTATTAAACCTGAAACATGTTAAATATAAAGGGTCAAGTTTGAAAGTTGATGAGTTTCCATGGGTTATTATAAAATATTTACAAGTAGCAATTCACGTCAATAGTTATGAATTATGCAAGTTTATAGAACACATATAGCTACAATCAAACCTCGACAGTTTACAAGATTACAAGATTACACAGGCCCATAGATCTATGGTGTCGCCAGACTAGCAATAGTTATTGATTGTCAATGTATAATGTCTCTCATATAACACTCACAATAATATCAATAACCATAACAAAAAGTAAAGATAATTGAATGTGCATTTACAAGTATCAAGATGTTTACAAGTGTAAGTTTATAAGGTTAACATGTTTCACTCTAAAAGGTGTGAAATAAAGTAAAAAGGGGGCATGGAGAACTCACATGGGAAACTCACAAATATAGTTATGGTTGTAGAGTACATAAGAAAGCTTGAATGTCAAGAGTCAATGATGATGTCCTAATGATAAAAAACAATAACTTGAGATCGGAATTTATTACAAGAAGCTAGGACTGCAGGACCATTGAAGGGTTGTCAAATACAACATAATAACACAAAGAGGAGAGTAACTAAACCTAATCAAACAGTGAACTGGATTAACCACAAGTAAGACACTAAGTACACAAGTAATTAAGAGATAGTACACAAGAGCAAGATACACAAGGAGATGGTTTTCAAGATTGCAGTATATTACTTTCTCAATGTTCTATTACAAGTGTTGCAAAGCATAAAGATAAAGTTACAAGAACATGAGATACTTATACTACATCTACAGCCGGCCATACTATGAAAGCCAGCTGGATACAATTGACTAGACACAAAACAAAATCAATTGTAGAGTCAAAAAAGGCAGATTGCCTTTTTGACTTTGTGACTATGATATGCCATAGCTCACATCCTTATCTATACAAAAAGGATACAATACATGAAGTAGAAAGTTTACAGACTCAAGACCTTAATGTACAGTTACCAAAAGTATGGACCTTTTCACCAATCATGTAGGGTGACTTTACAGAGTTGTAGCAGAAAGGGGTCCAGCTTTATGAAAAAGTACATCAGATAAAGCATGTTGTTAAAAGTCTTTGGAAGAAATCTGTCTTCAAGTGTAGAGCTTCGGAAGACTTTGTCTTTGAAGCTTCAGAAGACTTCATCTTTGGCTTCGGAAGATATTGGTCTTGGCTTCGGAAGATTTCACACTTAGAATATTTCTTTTAGTTGTGTGAAACTTCCGAAGCATTTTTCTTCAGTACTTGTGCAGCATGCATGCAGAAAGACTTTGGTTGCTTCAGCCTCTATACATATTCTTTACAAACTCCCTATAGGCTAATGCTACCAAAACTCTTGAAGACTTCAGATATCAACAGTCCTTATTAGGATAATAACCAGCCCTTTCTTCATAAGATGATCAGGATCCTTCAGACTGTCAAAGTATCTTCTCATGTCAAAGTGATCATGTAGAGGCAACTGAAACATGTATTGCCAATTGTAGACATTCTCAATCCATGATCTCTAATAACATGCCACCTTTCTGGATTTGTAGTGTATGTCCAGGATAGGATGGGTCTTTCTGATGCTAGAGAAGCTATTGGAATGGGAGATGATGGAGCATCCTCTGGCTGCACATCCTCAGGATGTTCTGACTCATCCTAAGGTTCAGAAAAGGATACAGTCTTCTTCTTCTTCTTCTTCTTCTTAGGCTTTGGTTTAGAAGCCATCCTTTTCTTTCTCTTTACCACTTTTAACTGAGAAGACTGGCCATAACACCTGATTAATCTTCATTATCTTTCTCAGTTGGGTCTTCCACTCTCATAGATTCAGATTGAGAGAGAGTCTGACCCTGCTGTGGATCAGAAGATGAAGCTTGCTGAGATTCAGCAGGAGGTCATGTCTCTAGTTGTTCAACCTTAACCTCCACTTCAGGTGGAGCTTGACTTAGAGGGGAATGTAAGTCAACTAGCTCTCCACTTTTTATCTTCTGCTTCATCACCCTTATATGCTCATCCATAGTGGATAGAGACATGGGGCCAAGTCTCATTCCGGAGAATCCATACAGCTTCAAGAAGCTCATCATCCTCCGCTTGTCAGCAGATTTCTTCATGCTTTTCTAAATGATAGCTCTTGACTTAGCAACTTCTTCCTTAGCTTTCTTTTGGTTGTCTTTCTTTCCTTAACTATCTCAAGTTCAAGTTGTTTAAGATACTCAAACTCAATATAGTCAAAGGATAAAGGAAGAAGTGCTTCTGCCTGATAGAGGCCTGTGGCACTCAGGTAGTTGATCATCTTCATCCTTTCTTTTTCTTTATCTACCTGAGGTTCTTGTTGAACCACATCCTATATACAGGGCTTTCTTGAATTGGGAGAGAGTAGGCACATGCTTGTATAATCTTTTCTTTGTTTTGTCTTCTTTGATTTGTACCAGTAGCTCTGCATCTTTTACCTCTTTCTTCTCCCTTGACCTTTCCAGGTCAACCAGTTCATTTAGTTCCTCCAAGGGGAGAGAGATGACATTATCTATGTCATAGTTCCTTGTCTGTAGGTAGTTTATCCTGATTGCCCTTAACTCAACATTCTGAGTATCTGGTCTGGGGGCAACACTGATAGCAGACTCTATGAGTCTTGCAGACTCAGAAGAGGAACTTTCTTCCCTCAGCTTCCTTTTCCTCTCTCTCTTCTCCTCCTCAATCTCATCAGAAGTCATTTTTATTTTGCCTTTGTCACTCACAGACCTTTGTGACTCAGGGTGGAGAGAGTTTTGGCCTTCATTGCTTGATGTAGCTTCCAAGCTCTGGTCAGAGAGAGGTTGAGAAGCACCTTCACCAGCAGGTGTCTGAAAAAGGAATTGATCTCTGCAGCAGTTGTTGGTGATAAGACATGGCTCTCAAGTTCTGTCACTAGGCCTTCAGTCAAGGTTTCCCCTATGAAGCTAATCTTAAGGTCTGCCTCAACATCTAGTTGATCGATGACATTGCATGATTGCCATAGTCTTCTTCTAAGGCTGAACTCTATAGTGATCCGGTCTTGGATTCTTTGGGCCAACTTGTCAGCTTGTCTTGATTTGCTTGGATTGACAAGTGGCATGTTGACTAAATCCAGACCTTCATATAAGTTCAACGTTTGAAAGTTGAAGATCTCCTGCTGCTCTTGAACTCTAATGATGATTAGGGCTCTCCTGTTGCTGTTGTACCTCCACCCAATGATGTGATTGGAAGATGGTGGAGATGACATAGCCCTTGGTATCCCTTCCTCAAACAGACTCTATATGAAGGAGTCTATGTAGTCCACATTAATGTGAATTTGAGGAGGTTGCTGAGAATGCACAATTAAAAGTGAGGATGGTGAGTCCTCAGTGTCTATTCTCTCTGAAGAACTCCCAGGTTCTGTAATTGTAATGACTTTCTCTCCCTTTTTGGTAGCATCACCCACTTGCATAGGTGAGCCAGGAGTTAGGTCAATCACATCCACAGGTTCTTGTGTTCCTGGTTGAGCTCTTCTTAAAGGTTTCCCAACTAGTTTTTCTTTGAGATATGAAATCTCAAGTTGCTGATCATTGACCTTGTTTTGCAAGGTAGTCACTTAAGATTCAAGGTGACTAACCTTGGAGACTAAATAAGTGTATTTTTGAGACAGTTGTTACACCTTTAGTCTTAAATTCCCCTCATCTTCATCAGAAGAATCATTAGGGGATGAGATGATTGGACCAAAGTCCTCACTCTCACCACCAGCTTCAGGTTCTTGGCTACTGGATTTCCTCTGCTCACTGACAATCTCTGTTGAGATGTCAATGGGCTGAGTTGCCATGGTTGAGGTCTTAATGATGTAATCACTTTCAAAAGTGAGAGCCTCTTCCATATGGATATCCTGAACAGGTTGAGAAGTGTCCACCTCAGTAGTAGGTGACTGATGGGGGCTAGAAATAGGAGCTTCAGAAGCACTCATCTCTCTTTGAGTAGGGGAAAATAAGAGAGAATCATGGTACTCACTGAAACCTAGATCTTCAATAGTGTAGAAATCAAGGTTGGGGATTGGTTGGTTGAGATCTAAAGGCTGGGGATGGTAACTGTCCCTTGAAGGTTGATCACTTGAGTGTTGAGACTCAGAGTGATGGCTTAAGGAAGTTTGGCTTATGAGCTCATCAGGCTAAGCATGAGGAACCTCAATACTGCTCCTTGAAAAGATGGGAGTGGTCTGCTACTCAAGAGAAGTGGGAGCTCCAGTGTCCACTTCTTCTGTATGGGTGAGTGTATAGGGACCTGCATAGACTGAATAGCCTGAGTAGGGGTTCGTTTGGATTTTCTTGGTAGGTGAGCGTTATTTGTGGCTATTTAGGTGGTTGGGATGTAGAAGGTGTGGGTTCAACACTAGCTGGTGCTGCTAGGTTGTCACCTTGAGCAATGAGCTCTAACATTTTTGGGACCAGGGCTATTTCTACCCCAGAGAACCCAACAGTGGGCTTTCTCAGTATTTTAAAGATGTCGGGCTTCATCTGTCCCAGTTTAAGAATGTTACCTGTTCTCCTTAACTGTGAGCCCAGTTCACAATTAAGAATGTACTGGACATATCTAGGGAATATGAAATATTCTAAGGAGTCCAAGTTTGTAAGCAAATTAGTATAAACAAACTGAGAATACCTGAACTTGACCCACTAAATCATTTTATGGACAATGAAGGAGAGATCCTCAGGAATCTGGTCCCATCCACCATGCTTGTTTGATAAGCTGTGGATAACCACATGGAGCAGGAATTTCCACTGGGATGAGACCTTCCCTTTCCTGAAGGTCTTGACAGAGTAGTCTCCCCTCATAACCCATCTGCTCAAAAGAATGATTACAGCTTCTTTTGGGAAGAACACCTCACCTTCTTCTTCATCCAGCTAAGTGCATGTTGATGATAGCCGGAGTGATGAAGACTGTTCTCCACTGCATTGTGGCATACAATGCCTTCTCCCCATCCATTACAACCTCTTGGCAGGTCTTGCAGAATTCTAGCAGATAATCCTCATAGAGTGGAGGATCAATGGTTAGGGAGGTGAAGTAGTTCGACAAAGCTAAGAAACGGCAAACCTCTGAGAAATGAGGATCTTTCTCAGAGCTTAACAGAGCAACCTGATTATGTTGCCTGTGTAACTGCATGGTAAAGTTTGGGTCATTTCTATGAAGAGGGTGGCCATTTTGAGAAGCTTAAGGATGAAGAAAGATGAAAGAAAGTAATTTCATAAAGAAATTTTGTGGTTTTAGGTTTGGAGGAAGAAGCAGATGATAGAAAAAGGGGGAAACCGTTGGGTTTATATGTGAAAAAGATTTCAGATAAAGTTTAATGAAAGAGGATAAACTTTGAGATCTGGATGTCGGTCCCACCTCTGAAAAAGTAGTTTACTTTTGCTCAAAAAGTAGTTTTCTTGGAAATCAAAAAGCTTCCGAAGGTAAATTATCTTCGAAATTTTTAATGAAAAAGCTTCCGAAACTAAAATGACTTCGGAAGATTTTTCTAAGAGTTGTGAAAATTTTGACTTTGGAATAAAATCAAGACTTGAGAGTTTTGTTCAAGAACAAAACTTCCGAGAATTAGTTTGCTTTGGAAGAAAAAGGTCCTTGAAAACATATAAGTGCCAAAGAGAATTTTAAGCTTTAGAAGATAGTTTAGAAATTTCTTCCGAAGGTAAAATACTTGGGCAGTTGGTTGTTTTAAAAGCATAAATTTCTTCTGAAGTTAAAAACATAACTTTTGAAGGATCAAAATTTTCATAATTCTAAGAAAAGTCTTCAAAAAGTTTTTCATCCAAATAAAACAAGAGCTTATGAAAGTGATGAACTAGACAACTTAGGACACACATGTTTTAAGAAATAATAAGAATTAGTTTTAAGAAAAGCCTACTCAAAGTTGATCATCCCAACAGTTGATACAAGACATTTAAATCTCTGTTCATCAAAAACCTTTGCAACCACCATAATCACTATCTGTATAAGCATACAGATTGAAGTCAGGATTCTTAGGATACCATAGACCAAGTGTTGAAGCACCCTTAAGGTATCTTAGAATCCTTTTGACAATGATAAGATGACACATCTTAGGGTTGGCTTGATATCTTGCATAGATGCAAGTGGCAAACATAATATCAGGCCTGCTAGCAGTAAGATACATAAGAGACCCAATCATAGCCCTATATAAGTGTTTATCTACACACTCCCCCTCAAGATCAGGTCCAAGGGAGTGGTTTCTAGCTATGGGTGTCTTAGCAATCTTACAATCAGTCATGTTGAACCTCTTGAGTATGTCTTGAACATACTTTGACTGACTAATGAAGATGCCATCTTCAACTTGCTTCACTTGAACTCCCAGAAAGAAATTAAGTTCCCCCATGGCACTCATTTCAAATATGTCCTTCATCAGCTTCTCAAAGTCTTTGCAGAGCTTTGGATTAGTTGAACCAAAGATGATGTCATACACATATACTTAAACTAGCAATATGTCATTTCCCTGTCCTTTGATGAAGAGAGTTCCATCTATAGTGCCTCTCCTGTATCCATGTTTGCAAAGATACTGAGATAATGTCTCATACCATTTCCTGGGTGCCTGATGCAGCCTATAAAGAGCTTTGTCAAGCTTGCAGACATAATCAGGATGATCAGGATCTACAAAACCAGGTGGTTGTTTGACATAGACCTCTTCATCAATCACTCCATAGAGAAAAGCACACTTCACCTCAAGTTGAAAGACCTTGAAGTTCTTGGATGCAGCAAATGCCAGGAATATCCTAACAGCTTCCAGTCTTGCTACAGGAGCAAAGACATCTATGTAGACAACTCCTTCTTCTTGTGTATATCCTTGAACAACTAGTCTAGCTTTGTTCTTGATGATGAATCCTCTATCATCCTTCTTGTTACTAAACACCCATTTGGTTACAATGGTAGTCTTCCCATGAGGAAGAGGACAAAGGTTCCAAACTTTCTGTCTTTTGAATTGAAGCAACTCCTCTTGCATAGCTTCAACCTAACTTCCATCCTTTAGAGCCTCATCAACTTTCTTTGGCTCTATCTGGGATAAGAAACAAGAGTGAAGAAAAACATTTGCTTCATGGGTTTTTCCTCTTGTTCTTACCCCCGTGACAACATCTCCAATGATGTTTGTGGTGGGGTGAGACTTGTGGATCCTTAGTTGAGGGATCACAACAAGTTGCTAAGAAAGATCTAAATTAAAGAAATTTAGATCTGGCATAGATATTTCTCCCACCACATTAGCACACTTATTAAGAGAGACTTGATCCAAGGAGTGTGTGACATCATTGATGTTGTCATCTATGGAGTGGTTATCAACATCAAGAAAGTCTTGATCACTGTCACCACTGCCATCATTGTCTTCTGCAATTGAAGCATTTTTATCTAGTTGTGGAGCCTCTGAGCTGGAATTTGAAGGCATACTAGATGTATCACCTGAGTTTGTCATTGTGGTGCTGATAGAAACTTCATTTGTAGAAGCAGTCCCAACTGGAGCTGAAGATGTGTTACTTGAAGGTCTTCTTAGCTCAAATCTTGGATTAGGATCACCTGTATTTAAATTTTCTGCAGATCCTGAAACAGTCTCACAAGATTTGTTAAAATAGTTGGTAACTAAATCAAGATCAAAGAGCCAATTAGGACCAGAACCAGCCACACAGGGTGTGTTCATTGAAAGTCACATTGGCTGACTCCTCAACAATTCTAGTTCTGAGATTGTATACTCTGTAAGCCTTAGCTTGGGAAGAGTATCAAATGAAGTGTCCATCATCTGATTTCTCAACAAATTTGGCAATTTGATCCTTGGTATTCAAGATGGTGCAAGGACAACCAAATGACCTGAGAAAACCAATGAAAGGTTTCCTCTTGTGCCAAAGTTCATAAAGAGCCTTGAGTGTAGTTCTCCCTTGGTGTCTCCGGGAAGGTGATGAAAGGGCCCTTAGGTGAGTTGTCAGGGTAGCATATGAGATGATGTTAGGGTTCTATGCTATCCCTTTCAACCACATGCAAGGCTGAACCCATCTGATTGTTGGAGTTGCAAGATGAACCTTGCATGTTCATTTCCATCTGGTAGCCACTAAGAATCCCATATAACTCTGTCAGAGTGAGAGTTTTGATATTCTCAGTCCTCTTGATCACCACACAGTAGTGTGTCCACTGCCTAGGAAGTTAGGACATGAACTTCCTTACAATGTCCCTGTTCTCAAGAGGAACTCCTCCATCCACAAGGGTATCCACAATCTCAACGTACCTAAAGTATTGCTAAATCATGGTTTCACCTGCTTTAAAGGTGAAGTTTTCAAACTACTGCTTCAGGAGATCCTTCTTGTTCTCATTAGCTTCAGAGGAACCTTCATACATCAGTTTTAATGCATCCCACAACTGCTTAGCTGTTTTGCATTTCTTGAAACCTTTGTATACATGTAAGGCCCTGTTCCCCGGGCACCTTATAGTTGGTCAATCATAGCAGTTAAAACGCTACACATTATAATTATACAAACTTAAGCAGCGGAAATGATTTATCAAAAACCATTCATTTCATTGAAATCACTATTGTTAAGCAATACATCATCATAAACTGTTTACACAAGTATTGTTTTACTGCATTACAAAACAACAGCAACATAAAATACGAATGTATGTCAGTCTTTTCCTGCCGAGTAGCTTCACCCTCGTGCCATCCTCAACAATAATTACCTGCCAACGGAAAATGTATAAAAGTCAGCGTTGCTGCGTGAGTTCCAGTTTTATAAGTAATAAATACTTTCTGTATGTTGTATATGAAAATACTCTTTTCTGTAAAATACAACTCTGTACTGTATATGCGAGCACGCATTAACTATATGAACAGATAATGTTCGTTCTCTTTACTGTATTCCTTGTCTGTTCTGTAAACTTTTATCTTTATCTTCCACTTTTTGTATGGACCAATGAGCAATACCCTAACTATATGCGCGATGAAAAACGGGTGATGGCCATCTATATCCCTCGAAAGGGTCAACTGTATCCCTCGAAAGGGTCAACTGTATCCCTCGAAAGGGTCAACTGTATCCCTCGAAAGGGTCAACTGTATCCCTCGAAAGGGTCAACTGTATCCCTCGAAAGGGTCAACTGTATCCCTCGAAAGGGTCACTGTATCCCTCGAAAGGGTCAACTGTATCCTCGAAAGGGTCAACTGTATCCCTCGAAAGGGTCACTGTATCCCTCGAAAGGGTCAACTGTATCCCTCGAAAGGGTTCCGTGTACTGTATACAAGGCCGACCCAATTACCCAGGACATGCTGCAAAGGTCCTGGTCCCGTGTGCAATATGGGGTAGCTAACCCACAACACGGTCGAGCTAACGACAACATGGTCGTGTCGCTCCTGTAAGCTTGCAAGATTTGTTAACATTTTATTAATGTTCCTCTTCTTTTCTTTATTGCTCTTTCTCTTTATTATTACAATATACTTTACGTTACGATAATAAACATACCACGTAAAGTCACATACTATAAGTAATAATAATAATAATAGCAATATCAATAATAAGGAACAATCATAACCATGCATGAAACATCATCATAAATAAGCCCCAGTCAATCCTTGGTCAAACCTTAAAAGCACAAACTCCCAAAAATTCCGTAGAAATTTCTAAGTGCTTAGGCGCTTTGACACTATTTGGGCGCATGAGCTCTGTTTGGGCGTTTCATCACTATGTAGGTGCATCAGCCAACACTTAATCATTTTATCACTTAGGCGCATGAACTATTCAGGCGTATGGGCACTATTGGGGCGTATGAACACTTAGGCACATGAGCCACTTGGACGCATGGGCACTATTGGGGCGCATGACCCTACACTTAGTCGTCCGACTAATATTTGTAGGCGCATGGGCTATGCTTAAACATTTATAAGGCAATCTTAGGCGCATGGGCTACTATTCTGGCGCATGGATTACACTTGAATCTTTCTAAGGCATTTTCAGACGCATGAGCCTTATCTAGGCGCATGGACCTTATGTGTAACATGTTTCTAGTATGTTTTCAAACCCAATCATCAAATCCATCTGTTCTAAGCTTAATATGGCTATTCTAAGCATGAACAACCTATAAGCATTCAAGAATCAACATCCAACATGCATATTACATACGGGTATACATACATAGACATTTAAAAATCGTTTTAATACATTTTCAGCCCCAAAGATGTTTAACACAAGTAAAAACCGGGGTCTAGAACTCACCCGATGCAAGTTGGGTGTTTCTTCCTTTCTAACCCGCTTGCAAATGAGTTCAAACACCTAAAAACACCACCAAACACACACACCCGAGCACATACACAAACACATAATCACATAAGCATATAACCGTGATAAAACCCGCCATAAACACTTAAAAACCATGAATTCTTACCTTGAATTCAATTCCTTTTCTTCCTCTTATCTTCAATCAATAGTTCCTCTGCTCTCTCTCTCTAAACCAAAAGAAAGAATGATGTTAAAGGAGGGTGGGCGGCCATGCCCACCTTTACACCAACTTTTCCAAAGATTTGTCCTTTTGGACACTTTTAGTCCCTCCACTTGGACTTTGTTTCTTTTCTTTCATTTATTCTTCATGTCTTGTCTTTTTTTTAAAAATAACCAGGTGTTACAAGTCCACCCCCTTATATAGGTTTCGTCCCTGAAACCTGTTATTCCTTGAACAGATGAGGATAATGCTGCCTCATCTCCTCCTCAGTCTCTCATGTAAACTCGGATCCCTTCCTGTGCTTCCACTATACATGCACAAGAGGAACCACTTTATTTCTCAGCCTCTTCTCTTTATGATCGATGATTGCCACTGGTTGCTCCACATAATTGAGCCTTTCGTCTACTTCGATATCCTCCAGTGGAACAATCATGTCTTCATCAGCTAAACACTTTCTCAAATGAGATAAATGGAATGTCAGGTGGATTTCACTTAACTCATCTGGCAACTCCAATCTATAGGCCACCTCTCCTACTCGAGCAATTATTCAGAAAGGACCTATATATCTTGGGCTCAACTTGCCCCGCTTCCTGAATCGGATAATACCCTTCCAAGGTAAGACCTTCAACAAAACCTGGTCACCCACTTAGAACTCGATCGGTCTGCGTCGTTTATCAGCATACGACTTCTGTCTATCTTTGGCTGCCTTCATGAAGGCTTTAATCTTCTCAAGCTTCTCAGTCGTAGCCTCGATTACCTCGACGCTCCCCAATTCCTTTTGACCAATAACACCCCAACAAACGGGTGTTCTGCATCTCCTACCGTATAGCATCTCGTATGGTGGCATGCCAATACTGGCATGATAGCTATTGTTGTATGAGAATTCAGCTAACGGTAAGTGGTCATCCCAACTTCCCCCAAAATCAATCACACATGCCCGAAGCATGTCTTCAGTGTCTGAATGGTCCTTTTTGACTGACCATTAGTTTGGGGATGATAAGCCGTGCTAATATGTAACCTCGTCCCCATGGCATCGTGGAATTTCTTCCAGAATTTAGATGTAAACCGGGTGTCACGATCAGACACAATGGACACCGGAACACCATGACGAGTTACAATCTCCTTGATGAACAGGTCAGCTAACCTCTCGGATGAATATGTCTCACGGATCGGTAGGAAGTGGGCACTCTTCGTCAAACGGTCAACAATCACCCATATGGCATCGTACCCTTTCGGAGTACGTGGCAAATTCGTAATGAAATACATGGTGATGTGCTCCCACTTCCGTTCTGGTATATCCAAAGGTTGGATCTTCCTATACGGCTTCTGATGTTCGGCCTTCACTTGCAAACAAGTAAGGCACTTACTCACATACTCCACCACGTCACGCTTCATACTCGGCCACCAATAATCTTTCTTCATATCTTGATACATCTTTGTGGCACCAAGATGAATGGAGTATCGAGTCTTGTGAGCTTCATCCAAAATCCTCACACGTAGATCCCCGAAACGGGGAACCCACACTTGTCCAAATCGGGTTTTAACACCGAGTGTGTTTTCCCCCAATTCCCCAACCAGACCTCTCATTCTTTCAGAGTTTAGATGATCTTCTTTCAGTGCCTCATCTTGAAACTCCTTGACTTGCTTCATTACATCAGAGGTCATGATCAGTTGATATGCTTTCACCCGAATTGGCTTGGGCCTATCCTTTCGGCTAAGAGCATCAGCCACCACGTTGGCTTTGCCCGGATGATAGTGGATCTCGCAATCATAATTTTTTATGAGCTCCAACCATCGTCTCTGTCTCATGTTCAGGTCCTTTTGCTCAAAGAAGCACTTCAAGCTCTTGTGGTTAGTGAAAATGGTGCACTTCGTCCCGTACAGATAGTGCCTCCAAATCTTCAATGCAAAGACCACGACTGCTAGCTCCAAGTCATGAGTGGGATAATTGACCTCATGAACTTTCAACTGTTGGGATGCATAGTCTATAACCTTCCCTCTTTACATCAACACACAACCCAACCCCGAGTAAGAAGCATCTGAATATACCACCAAATCCTCGCTTCCTTCGGGTAATGACAAGACAGGGGCTTGGGTCAGTCTGGCCTTCAACTCTTCAAAAGCCCTTTCTTGCTCTTCACCCCACACAAACTTTACATCAACGGGGAGGCTATCTTGGAGAAGTCCTGAATGAACCTTCGATAATATCCCGCTAACCCTAAGAAACTACGAATCTCGGGTGGCGTTGTTGGAGATTTCCATTGCATTACAACCTCCACCTTAGTAGGGTCTACCATAATCCCCTCGGGATTTACCACGTGACCTAAGAATTGAACTTCGCGTAACCATAACGTGCACTTGGAGAATTTGGCATACAACTTCTCCCTTCTTAAGGTCTCTAACACCTCCCGAATGTGTCCAACATGCTCTTCTTTGCTCTTTGAGTAGATCAGGATATCATCAATGAACACAATTACTGATCTATCCAACATCGGCTAACACACTCTATTCATCAAGTCCATAAAAGCAGCTGGCGCATTGGTCAGACAAAAGGACATAACAAGGAATTCATAGTGACCGTAGCGCGTGCGAGAAAGCTGTTTTAAGAATACCCCGCTCCTTCACCATCAGCTGATGGTAACCAGATCGAAAATCTATCCTTGAAAACCAACTGGCACCCTGAAGCTGATCAAACGAATCATCAATCCTCGGTAAGGGGTATCGGTTCTTCACTGTCAGCTTGTTCAGCTCACGGTAGTCGATGCACATCCTCATGCTACTGTCTTTCTTCTTCACAAACAGGACCGGAGCACCCCAGGGAGAGATACTCGGTCTAATGAACCCCTTATCGAGCAGCTCTTGCAACTGCTCCATCAGCTCTTTCATTTTTGTCGGAGCTAACCGATACGGTGCCTTGGCAACGGGTTGAGCACCGGGTATCAAATTAATTTGGAACTCAATCTCGCGATCCGGTGGCACACCGGGTAAGTCTTCCGGGAATACATCCGAAAAGTCGCACAGTACTGGTACTTTGGATAGTTACGGTACCGACACATCCACATCTTTTACGTAGGCCAAGTAGGCATTACATCCACGTCTTATGCACTTCCCCGCCACCGCCATCGAATCATATTCAGGATCATAGTAACGCGATCTCTATGAATCGTAACCAAAATCTTATCGGGCGCAACTAATCGTATCCTCTTCTTGCGACACACGATGTTTGCTTCATAGGTTGCTAACCAGTCCATCCCTAGTACTACATCAAATCCACCTACGGGTATCATATGTAACCTAGCAGCAAACCTATGACCTTTTAGTTCGATGGCACAGTCCTCTATCACATCAGTAATTCTAGTGGACTTACTAATAGCGGTTTCTACATCGAATGGTTCGCGGACATTTCAAATACTAACAGGCAACTTAGCATAGAAAGTAGTGGAAATAAAACTCCTGCTAGCACCAGAATCAAACAATACAGAGGCATAAATTGGTTTACTAGAAACATACCTGACACGACATCGGGATTAGCTCTGGCTTCCTCCCCGGTCATGGTGTAAGCTCTGGCACCTGCTCTCTGCCATCCTTCCTCCGGCTTCTTCTTCGCCCCAGAACTCTCCACCCTCAGCTTCTTGCAGTCCCTGCTCACGTGACCTTCTTCACCACAAGAATAACACCGCCCCATACCGCAGTTCTTCGCCACATGTGCGGTCCTTCCACAACGGAAACAAACATTGCTCCCCAATCTACATTTCCCGAGGTGCCTGCGTCCACACTTATCACACCTTTCGACCCCGCAATTCCAGTCGTCATCATTGTGCCAAAACTCTCATCCCATGGCTTCTTATAGTCTCTAGCAATGTGGCCAGGCTTACCACACCTGAAGCATACATTCATTCCAATCCTGCACTCACCGGTATGCTCCCTTCCACATCTGCCACACTTCCTTATCCCCGCACCGAATGAAGCTACACACTGGTTAGCCGTCCTGGCAACCTTTTTATATGGGGTGTAACCCCCACGTTCGTCCCGCTTTCCGTTGCAGTTTTTGTCATTGCTACACCCCTTGTTCACTTCACAATATTGTTTAAGCTACACGTCTAATCCATATAATTCATTAATATAAAAAATAAGTTAAATAAAGAAATTCATATCATATGAAAGTTCAATTTTAGTTCGGGTTCGGGTTAATAACTTGCAAATAGCAGATGTTATAGTCATACAGTGGAACTGTTCAAAAGCTGTGTTTTTGTGAAGGCGGTTGTTTTATAAATTGTGGTATGGTGTGGTTGGTGGTGGTGGTTGCAGTGGTGGTGGTGGTGATGGGTGGTCCTACTATTAGTTGATTAACTTTTTATTTATCTTTTATTTATAGGAGGGCCTTTTTGTCATTTTTAAATACTTAACAAATAAACTTAACCTTTATTAGTGACATGGACTACTAGCGTGCACTTCATGCATAGCAAGGCCCACATCTATAATTTTTTAAAAGTAGGGACAAAAGTTATAATACGTACAAACCCTAGAGGCTGTTCGTGTAATTTACTCTAACTTTTATGTTTGTTCATTATGTTTAATCATGTTTATGTCCAAGTGTGGTCATTCAGTTATGTTCTTGTATGTTTGTTTACGTTCATGAACCATTCGTTTATACTACCAATGAACGCACATAAGCGAACATGAAAACGTTTGTTTTCATAACGCACAAATATGGACAAGAAAATACGGTTCGCTTAATTTTTATGTCTGATCATTTGTTACTTAAAGTTAAATGAATGAACACAATCCATCCCCACTCTTGTTTGTCGATTTGTTTAAAGGCCCTAGGCAGTGTGTAGTACCTAGGTAAGAGTGATCAAAAAATGTTTCCACGTAGCCACAAGTAAAGGTGAACACAAATTTGAAGGAGATGTAACATAATATATTGGATAATAAATAAATAAAAATTTATATTATTTTAGCCCTATCGCCCCGTGATCACATTCATGCTACCCCTCATATTAGTCACTTGGAAGGCGTGATTTTCTCTAGTGACAAGGTGTCGCGTAAGTGGTCACGCCCTCCACATGTTACTGTACATTTCTAAGTGTAATACTTATTTTTGTTACATTGATCGTCATTTAGAGAGGGTGAACCAATCAAAGTAAATCCATGACTGTCGGTTTGAGAGAGTAAAATAAGATGGTTGAATAACCATAAAAAAACACTCGTACTTATCTTTCATATCCCAGTCAAACAAGTACCCCACACATTGATTATTAAAAACTTTCATTAATTCATTGTCAATATAAAAAGTGTGTTGCTATACATATCCCATCTCGTATATATTTACTTGTTATACTACTTCACTTAAACTCTAAGATAAATACAATTTAACATTTTTATTTTTTTGTCTATTTTATGTGTTTTATCATGAATAGTTTTTAATAACATTAATTTGTTCTTTCTACTAAATCAAAATTTGAAATTTATTTGAACTCTCAAGATAACTTACACAACAATTTTCTACAAGAATATTTATGTACTACTTGTATTTACATAAATATTTTTACATTCTTATTTTGTCAACATCTCATTGTGAAATTTTAAACACACTGATTTTTATATGGACTTTCAGGTATCATTAATGCACTTGCTTTAACGTTGTTTTATGTAAAGGGTTTAGTTGCATGCTGCAACGTATAAATGTTTGATGCTAGTTGAATACATTATTTATATATGTATTTGTCAAGTCATATACAAATTTAGATTAATATTGGTTTTCTTGTTTTTTTTTTATTTTGTAAATAAACATCTATTTAAACTTAAATGCCAAACATGATTAAGTATAAGAACTGAAAAATTGTTTTATCAAATATTATTATTACATATCGTATTATTTTGTAACCTAAAAAAATATTTACAAATAAATAAAAATCTTGTAGGGGTAAAATATGATAAATTCTAAAATTAATATCATGTATCCTATTCTAATAAACTTTTATAAGTACAAGTGTCACACCCCGACCGACGGCGGAATCATCAAGGTGGACGAATGTGAAACGATTGTTCATAGCACATGAAACGAAATAAGTTGTAATAATATAAAATATCATTCTTATTGAACATTACAAGAAAATTAAATATATACAACACAAGCAAAATATACATAACAACATAAGACTTTCAATTAACTAAGTCGAAGTCCTATATGAGCACGAAGAGATCTTCAAGTAGTAAACTTGAAACATGTTAAAAATAAAAGGGTCAACTTTGAAGATTGGTGAGTTTCCATAGGTTAAACACATGCGTGTATATATATATGTATATATATAATATATATATATAATATATATATAATATATATATATATATTATATATATATAATATATATATATAGAAGTTTATAAGTAACAATTCATGTTAATGATTATGAGTTAAGCAAGTTTATAAAACACATACAGTTACAACTAAACCTCGACTTGATTACAAGTTTATAAGATTGACTAAGTGTACTTGGTTCTCATGTTGAACAAGTCATATATCATCAGGAGCCGGCAATACATCGGCTTTAGCACCAAATAGGCTTGTCAGGCCCAAAGATCTAAGACGTCGACAGGCTAGCAATAGTTAATGATTGTAAACAAAATATGTATCTCATATAAGACTTACAATAACATAAATAACCATGACAAAAGGTAAAGATGAATTGCATGCATTTACAAGTATCAAAATATTACAAGTGTAAGTTTATAAGGTTAACATGTTTCAACCTAAAAGGTGTGAAAATAAAGTAAAAAGGGGCATGGAGAACTCACATGGAAAACTCATAAAATGTAGAAGGCACATTAGATGTTTATAAGAGATAAAGGTGGTTCCAAAGATTTCTTCACGACTCAACCTAAGATTTAGCGTCTTAGTTTAGAATAAGATATTATTCAAGAGTAAACATGAATTAGGATTTCATTTGGAATTTGGAATTTTTAATAACTAAATCAAAAAAAAATAAAGTAAAGCAATCGATTATATTTTGGTTCAATATAGTTGGTGCAAATCAATTAAAATAAGAATTTAATTATTTAATTTATTAAGTTAATAAAGATAAAATATAATATGTGAAAAGTAATAATTAATTAACAATTAATTATTTTAAATTTGATAAAGGTAATCAGTTGAATATTTACTTTAATGACCTTAAAATTGTCTAACATCGTTTTATAAAGCTTTGAGCATTTATATAATTTATTATAAGGTCTTATAATATCAAGTTATTAGAATAAAAAAAAGTATAATAGAAAGTTATGTTGTTTTATAAGTTTCAAAACTTAAATAAAGTTTAAGGAATAACTTTATTAACTAATTATATATACCATGATTAAATGAATAAATGAATAATTAGTTATTTAAATAATTATTTAAATAACTATTTGAATAATTATATAGTTGTTAGGGATCGTGTACTGAGCGAATACTAATAGATTTACGCGTGTACCAAATCAAATAATGCGGAATCCTATTTGATTGACGATCCAATCAATGAGAACGCATGTAGAATCAATTAAAGATTGAATCTAAAAGTTAAGAACGATTAGCAATCGATCTACTGCGATCTATGAAGTTGGAACAGGTTACTAGAGGTCTCTGGATGGCTAGGGTACGTTTGGATATTGAAATATTCAAAGTGTCATGTTTTCTACGATTTAAGTGGTATTATAGGTTAAGGTTTCTCAATCGTGCGACTGGACTATTTGCATGGTTCAGTCGTGCGATTGAGTCATGCGGTTGATCCATTCGCACGACTGAGTGTTTAGTCGTGCGACTGAGTCAATCTCATGTTTCAATCATGCGACTGATACTGTCTCCTGGTTCATTTGTACGACTGGTTCATTAGCATGAAGTTGTTCATGCGTATGGTCCATTAGCATGGGCCAATCGCATGAGAACTTCAAATGATTAAGTTTGAATATGTTTCATAGTCATTAATTGATTTAGATATTATTCAAACAACCACAACCTATATAGTTAAGTCAATAAGCATTATTACATACCAACCAATGAAATATCCAACATTATAAGCACAACCACATATTGTATTTCATTAAGTACCCGTACATTACATATGTGTAAGACAATACAAACATATTACATTAAGTTCAGAAACTAGGGACACATGTATCTACAAACTTCCCTTTGGACCTAGTTTCGTCTAATGTCTTACATCCTTCATGAGTTCCTCAACTTCTTGTACTTCTCTACTCTAGTGACTCCGGCATGTATCTCAAAAGCAAAACAGTCTTATAATGTTCTGAAATTGTAGAGCTTGTACAATATCTTGAGAGTCATAGAATAATGGCCACTTGTATAATGTATAAACATCATCTGCAGACAAGTTTGTAAGCCACATTGGGTCAAACACCCTTATGGTTTCCATTACACCATTCTTATTCAAAACTATGACTGTCTCTCCTGTCCTCCAATTATAGTACCACCATTTAAAGTATGGAGTGAAGTCCTGTGGCATTTCCTGTAGAGGGATCTTAGACATTGTGCGCGGAGGACTCCACTTTAGCACTATTTTAGGTTTTCCAGTAATGGCATCAACCTCAGACCGTCTGATATACCTCGTTGGCTGTTGTGGTTTGAAGTTGACCCATCTGGTGTGGTACTCTCTTTTAAGAGTAGTCTCAAACCAGCCTGACATTTTCCGTGGGTCAGCATATAGCAATTTTAACTTTGCTAACTAGTTTAGCTCAAATCCAGGAAGAGTCTTCAGGTCATGTGGGAACCTGAAGTACTCAATCCCTTTCTCACGTTTAACTGCATAAGCGTTGAGATCTTCAAAATACGCCCATGCTATGATTTTGCCCGACACCTTTTGATGTTTCTTCACTTTGTACATCTTGGTGTAGACAGTTGATGTTGAAGCACTGTGTTGGGCTCGTATTTCTTCAAAGCATGTAGCCCACTCAGCCTTTATGATATTAACTTCAACTTTCAAGGCTTGGGTTGTATCTTCTTTCTTATCAGACTCTCCTTCCATTCTATCCAGAGTCTCAAAAGTTTCACTAGACAAGGTTGTCGCCCAAATTGGGAACGACATTACCCTCAATGTCAGTGTACTCTGGATAGTGTTGGTCTGTGATATCTCTATCTTGATCTCATCAACATCGTTGAGCTCGTCATCACTTTCCACTTGGACTGTTGGAGCATCTTTCACGATCTCATCTGGATTGAGTCGGAATATTTCAGCAAGTTGCTCGTCTGTGAGATCATGAATTATCTCTCCTTCTTCAGGAGTGTAATTCACTGATCTCCTGACTATACCCTGCAGATCAAGAATCATCGTGAGCCGAGTCTTGATCTGTTGGAGGGGAGCAACATCATATTCATCTCTTTGATAGTTTGGATCTGCTTGATTTAAAACATGTAACACATCAACCATTAGTCAACAATCAAAGCAGTAAACATCAACAATAAACATAAACATTAATTACATTAATATGATTTAAATAACATAAATAACTAAGAATTACTATTGTCTTGTATCATGTGCTCCTCTGCTGACGGGGCTGAAGTGGAGGCACCTTGATCCTGAACTCTTTTGGTCCTCCTTTCACTTGCAGATGTGGCACCCGCAGCAGAAGGATCATCATCCCCATCATCATCATCAACATCATCACCAGCATCAGTATCCTCCCCTTGATCATCACCACCACTATCATCATCATCATTGTCATCATCATCACCATCATCTCCATCTCCCTCTTTGATCTTTAGTGGCTTCTCTTTTGATCCTTTGAGCCTCAGCATGATGGTCTTGTTGGTAATCTCTAACTCCTTTATCCTTTTGGCTGATTGGACATGTTGCTCCTGGACTTGGGACATCTCTAAGCTCTATGCAGCAATCTGCTGTGCCTGCTGCTCAATTAGTTGAGCCTGCTGAGATATCTTCTGAGATTGTGCAGCAGTAAGATCTACTAGCTGACGAATCTGGGCAGTCTTCTCGTCATCGGCTGCCAATAGCTTCAGCACCATACGATTAAATGCCGAGAGTTGTTCCTCTACCCCATTAGGAGGTAGAGAGGATCCAGATGGATAGGAGGGGTAAGATGACGGTCCTGCATGATGGCTAATGGTGGTGGCAGTGGTGAAGATTGGGGTGGTATAGATGATGGTGGTGGTGGAATGGTGAAGATTAGGGGTGGTATAGATGAAGGTGGTGGTGGAATGGTGAAGATTGGGGTGGTATAAATGAAGGTGGTGGTGGAATGGTGAAGAATGGGGGTGGTATAGATGAAGGTGGTGGTGGAGTGGTTGTGGTAGTAGTGGTAGGTGGAGTGGTGGTAGTAGGTGGAGTGGTTGTGGTAGTAGTGGTAGGTGGAGTGGTGGTAGTAGGTGGAGTGGTGGAAGTGGTGATAGTAGTGGTGGTGGTGATGACGGTCATCCTCCTCCTCTTCTTCTTCAAACCGTGAGGCTGAACCATCCTTTTCATCCTTGAGCCCCTCGAGGTGGATGCTCCCCCTGGAACACTGCTGGACTGATCGGGAGCATAAGTAAGATCAGTGTCAGCCTCCCTAGACTCGCCAAGGCGTCCACCAACCTCCCGAATACCTCGGTGGGTGGCGACCACCCTGCTCCCCACAGTACGAGTTAGGGGCTCCTCTTCCGTCTCCTCCTCCTTCTCCTCCTCCTCATCAAGATGAAAGTCCTGATGGAACCCTGCAGCCTTTGTTCCACCTTAGGTGGATGCTAAAGATGCTATATCAGTAGTGGGGGCCCTCAGTTGAGTGGGCCCTGCATCTCCACCATTACCGCTGTCGTCGTTGTCGGAGTCATCTTCAGGGAGCTCTAGCTGCTCGACATCCGAATCACTGTCTACATGACGTCATTTACGCCTCCCCGACGCCATGTAGTCCACCTTGGCCAGATGGCCGATGGGTCTCTTTACCGGGGGCTTGACCAGCTTTCCCCGGTATACCTTCATATGACCCAGTGTCGTATCATCCATAATCTCCAATGACACAGCGTCGTGGCTCTCCTTGGGCAGTGTGGGAAGCTTCTCATCAAAGATCATATGTAAAAACCAAGGGTACATGTAGAAACCCTCTTTTCCCTTCGCCTCCAAGTTCTCTATCGGGTAGGAGAAGGTCATGCTAGAAAAGCTGAAAGGGTGGTTCAGCACCAGTGCCACGTAGGCATTTTGAATCTGGTCTGATAGGTCATCGAACCCACCTCTTCGCGAAGCCAAGCACTTGAGGATGACATGTGCCAAGTACTTGTACTGGGGACACAGGTTGCTCTTGTTGAGCACCCCTGCATTGATATCCCCAGGGTACTTCATCCTCAAGAAGCACCCTCTCACCGTCAGTGGGTGAAGTCTGGTAGGGTGGTCTGCATCATCACCCAACCCCAGTAGTCTCCTGATATCCTCAGCAGTAACCTCAATATCCATCCAAATATCGAACTCCTAATGTTGTATGGCTCATGGGAGTGGTCAACCAATGCTCCCTCCCAGAAGGCCTGCTGGATAGACCTGTAGGGAGTGCATGGTGTAGATATCGCCTTGTGGATCCTAGATCGCTTGAGGAAAGTGATGATCCCTGCAAACTCGGCACCATTTCGAGTCGTGGAATCTAGATGAGCATAGATGTTATGCTTGGGGTTGATGGACCATCTGTCCGCCATCAATCTGTAACACAAGACATTAGCTAACCACATGACATAAATCAGTTCTAATTAACTTGGTTGAATTCATTCTGGTTCATTCATGCGATTGAACCATGCGACTGTGTACAGTCGGTAGACTTGGCATCCGACTGAAATCCAGCCGGGTGCCAAGTCAACGATTGGTTTAGTCGGCTGACTGAGCTCATTCGTATGATCCATTTGGCCGATTGAGCCATTGGACCAGCTCAATCGTGCAATTGAGTTCATCCTGGCGTCCAGTCGCATGACCTACTGTTCGGTCAACTGTGTTCAACTCAAAATTGAATTTGGTCCAAACTTAGAATTAGATGTCGTGTTTTAGTTCATTAGACTCGCAATCAATTAACTAATAACCTAATAACTTTAATTTCAACATTTTACTTAGTTTAGTTAGGTTATTTGTCCAGTAATGGTTCGGTTCTTGTGTGGGTCGAAATTCTAAAATTTGGGCACCATTCCATCAGATTTCGGTGAGATAGCATCACATTGTACCTGTATAACAACTCACAATCATCAGAATATCAACAAAAGTCAGAAATTTTGGTCTGATGAAATTTGAGTAGAGTAACAGTAAGGTGTGCGTTATTAGGGCGATTGAGGGTGATGAGTTGAATGCGATCAACTATGGCCCTATTTATACTGAATCTGATTTCAGTCGGCCGACTGGACCCATTTGCTCGGTTCATTCGGGCGAATGGACCTCAGTCGTGCGATTGGTTCTGTCGATCACATTCAATCGGCGACTGGATTTTAGTCGGGCGAATGACTCATTCGCACAGCTCCATTTGGTCGACTGGCTCATTCTGATAAGCCATTCGGGTAAATGGTCATAATCATGTGCCATTCGGCTATTTAGTGCATGAGTATGGTCCATTCGCACGGTTGGTCCATACCCATGGTCCAGTCGTGCGATTGGATCATACTCATGATTTTGACTTTATGACCATTTCTCACTTAAACCTTTTTTTAACTTTTGATTAAACTTTATGAGCATTTGATCATCTCAGACATGATCATTTTAACTTGAAAAACTTTTGACGACCTCAGACGTGATCCTTTTAAGCAATTTGTCACCTCAGACATGACTGATTTTACCTTTGAAAGCACATGTGGTCACCTCAGACGTGACCCTTTTAGATGATTAAATCCCCTATTGAATTCCATGGCGTAGTCCGATATCAAACAAACTGAATTTGACTAAATCTAAACAAAGTAAAAGACTTAAACTTAAATACAAAACTAAACTTGTTTTTGACTTTTTGTGTGAGGTGTAAATCCTAAGATAGAAATCTAATGGATTTGGTTCCGGATAGGAAGCTTCAATTTATTTTGACCATAACTGGACCAATTCAATTTGGAATCATACAGGCAAGTCAAATCATTTGGGACCTGTTATCAACACCTTTTAATACTCAATTCTTGTTTTTCATCTAGGGTCGTTAGCAAGTTTAGGAAATCTACTAGTACTATTATATCCCCACACAGATTTTTGACACAGATTGGTGATAGTTTAAGGTTTGATTATTTCAACAAGCATTTGTGGATCCCACACTTATATGGTAATCAACATTCCTTAGGAGATTTTTGAGCGGTCTCAGGGTAGATTTCAAGAAGAAACTATTCTTAAAACTTTCAGAGAGAAGCCAAGCCTCAGGTCAGTGCCACCACACAGCAGAGAGGCGGCAAACAACAATGAAGTCTAGACAAATAGGTTATGCTTATCCTCAGGTCAGTGCCACCACACAGCAAAGAAGCACATAACCTATCTTCTTGTTTGAGCAATTTTAATCTTTTTGCACAGTTCTCACCAACAACATAAGTTATTAGTTTGATTGCTTTTGCTTATATTTTAATCTTACACTCACATTTGTGGCGTTTATTCTGCTCGTCACCCCTTATTGGAATTTTGTTGATTGTGTTAACCAAGGATAAGATGTTAACCCACATCTTGTTGAACAACTTAGTTTGTTCTTGAGATCACCAACAAGGTCTAATCATCTATTGTGTTGAATCTACCAACATATCATCTGTAATCTAACAACCTTAGGTCTACTTTCTTTGTGTTACCTTAGTAGTAGCTAGTTTTACTATCATTTTTCATTTTATATTACTCAGACTACATAGACTTATACTTTGAACTTTGCATCTTATTTTATTTAAACTTTTAAAGTACCAAGTGGTTTGTACCTGTGTACTATCATTTTCCAAAGTCATTGAATCGGTATCAAAGATACAATCTAGTTTCTATCAGCTAGCCTCTCCTCCTCCCTCGTTTTTTTATTTATTTATTGTTACTAACTGACCTATTCTCCCCCTAAAATTCTAAAACCGTAACCGATTATGCTTTTTAGGATTTTAATAGGTGACACAATAACATCAATTTAATTAACTACACAAGGTTATACAAATAAATAAAAGAAATAAAAATTTAAAAGAAAATTGGACAATACGCATCGGACTACACATGGTCATCATTAGGAATTACATCACTTTTCTTTTTAATACCGTTGACCTCTAACAGATATAGAAAACATGGTTTATCAAATGCCTTTGTATAGAGGTCAGCATGTTGAAAATTAATATTTATTTTAATCACATCGATTAAGTTCTTTTCAAAGCAATCACGTATAAAGTGATATTTTATGCCGATGTGTTTGGTCTTAGGATGTTGGACCGGATTTTTAGTTACTGCAATCGCAGCAGAGTTATCAATAAAAATAGGAGTAGAAGAGAATTTCAAACCGTAGTCTCGCATTTGCTGTTGACTCCATATGATTTGTAAATAGCAACTTGCAGCAGCAACGTATTCGGCTTCACAGGTTGACAAAGTGTTGGACCAAAAGAACCAATGAGCCTGATCAGAAAAACCTCTAAGTCCTGCAGACATCACAACAAATGCTGAAGACTTGATCAGCTGTTTGACAAAGTCTGAAGACTTCAACAGCTGAAGACTAAAGTACTGAAGACTTCAATAGCTGAAGACCAAAGTCTGAAGATCAATAGCTGAAGACTAAAGTACTGAAGATTCAACAGCTGAAGACCAAAGTCTGAAGATCAACAGCTGAAGACTAAAGTACTAAAGACTTCAACAGCTGAAGACCAAAGTCTGAAGATCAACAGCTGAAGAACAAAGTACTGAAGTTCAACAGCTGAAGTACAAAGACTAAAGACATCAGCTGATGACAACAGCTGAAGTTCAAGTACAAGTACTAAAGCCTTCAGAGTTTGTTACAACAGCTGAAGAAGCATTCTTCAGTTGTTGTGATGGTTTCCTTTCAGTAGTTTTCTTTTTGTTTCAGTATTTGTAAAACGACTGAAGAGCATGTTCTTCAGTCGTTGTAGTTTCAGTAGTTTCTTTTCAGTAGTTGTAGTGATGTTAACACTTAGTATTTTTGTAAGAAGATATCAGCTGTTTTGACATCTTCAGTAGTTGTGTTAACTTTTAGTAGTTTGAATAATTCTGTTAGATGTCACTATCAAATGACATCAGCAGACGTCACATCTCCTATATAAGGAATGTTCCACCACGAAATTCTTATATAAGGGATGATTGACCTAATTGTAAGTGTGACATTTTGCCACCACGAAAGCGCGTATTGAATAAAATATGTGATTTGCAGAATTCTTTCTATAATTGTTTGTTCTTACTTTGAATATCAACTGCATTCTTGTGAATTGTCTAATTCATTGTTTGATTTCCGCTGCAATACTCTCTAATCAATCAAACGTAGATCACTGATCCTAACAATTGGTATCAGAGCAGGTTAATCATTGATCGATCTAACTATTGATCATTGAAACTGCTAATCGATATCTACATTTGATTGAATTGGATATTTGCAAGAATTGGTTATAGTTAAATTGAATTTCTGCTTCTTTCGTTTTATTGCTTTCTGTTTTCTCTTGGTTCTATTTGGTCTGTTGTGTTCTGTTCTAAATCTGTTAAAACTTAATTGATTTTGGTTGAATCTGAGAATCACTACTCCTTCTAATGACCCTCACAATACCGATTCCTCAACGAAGCCTCCGATGCTGGTTAGGACTGAGTATAACATATGGCAACGAAGAATGCTTCATCACCTGTCTGTTAACAGTTCAGGTTGTTGGACATCAGTGGTACATGGTCCACATAAGCCTATGGTGAACAATCCGGAAACCAATCAAATGGTTCCGAAGAAGAAGGAACGATACTCAGATGAAGATCGGAAACTGTTTGAGATTGATGCTAAAGCCCACAGAATTCTAGCCATGGCACTGCCGAATGAAATCTATTCCGGGCTTATGCATCATGAAACTGCTCATGACCTCTGGAATGCACTGAAGGAACAATTCGGTGGAACTGATGAGGTCTTAGCAAACAATAGAGAAATCCTTGCCCAACAATATGAAACATTCTCTCATAGGAAGGGTGAGACACTGACTCTACAGTTTGAGCGTTTTTCCTGTTTGATCTCTGAGCTAAAAATGGTCAAACATGAATATACCAATAGCCAGATGAACAACAGATTCCTCAGATCACTGCCTGAGAGATAGGACACATACACTATTGTCCTACGCTCCAGTGCAAATCTGGATAAACTATCTCTCACCCAACTTCATGGGAAACTGCTTACATTTGAGAGAGAGATAGAGTAGAAAAGTAAACTGGCATCATCAGGAAAGCTCACTGATGACTTTGTACCAGGGAACACTGCCTTGGTTGGTCATAAGTCAGAATATGCTGCATCTGAAAGTAATTATGATGAGCATATAGATTTCTCTTCAAACAGTTCAGATCATGCATTTGTTGGTGTTGATAGCACTCAGGCTGTAATAGTGACAATTTATGTTTTATCATGGATGATTTGAAAGGAATAGCTGATGATGATCTAGAAGAGATGGATATTCTGAGCCAAATGGCCTTGATTAATATCAGATCTCAGAAGTTCTACAAGAGGACTGGCAGGAATTTCCAGGACTCTCTGGCAAAACCAAAGTTGGTTTTGACAGAGTAAGTTGAGGTGTCACAAATGCCAAAGGCTTGGACACTTTGCAAGAGAGTGTAGATCATCTGGATCTAACTCCTCTGCACCCTTTGTGACTTTTCCAAGCACTAGTCCACAAAACAGGGGGCAACACTGCTAGTTCTGGTCATCATTCACAACCTGTTTCGCCTGCATATTTTGTCCCTCAGGGTCCAATGTCATATCCGTATCCTTTCTATTACATGCCTCAGCCAAATCCAGTTCAAGTTCCTACTGCACAACAACCATAAGCATTACCTGAGCCTCTACCATCTCAATCACAACCTCATCACAGCTTTTTCACCCCTGGTAATGTTGACTGGAGCAGTTTACCAGATGATCTCTCTGGTACTAAGCAATTATTTACTGGTGATGGTCAACATGGTGGTGAACATCCTTTTGGGAATCTAGCTCTCATGGCCCTGGAATCTACTGAGGGTTCTTGCTCCAATGCATCTTCTTCACAAGTAATCCAGGTATCTTCTGAGGCTAAGGCCAAGCTTTGTTCTGAATCTTGCATAGATGCATTTGTCTCTATTAGAGAAGCAAATGTAGCTGTAATTAATCAAAATCTAGAGCTTGAGCAAACTATTTCCAAAAGAAAAGCTGAATACGAGTCTGTCCTTAAGGACAAAGATGATGAGATTTATAAGCTTAAATGCCAATTAAATGATGAAAAGGCTAAGCTAGAGGTCATTCTTGAGAACCATAAGGAACTCAAAGAAAAACTTGCAGTTACCCAAGTTGAGTGTGACCGCTGGGTGTCATCCTGCAAGGGATTTGAAATGCTGCTCAGTAAGTAATCTGCTTCGAATGTGAAGTTTGGAATTGGTTATAACCATATTGCACCTCCAACAGATTTTACTCCAAAACCAATAGTAAAATCTGAAAGTGAAAGCAATCTCCAAACCACATTATCATGTGCATCATCCACAAGTGATCTCCCAAAATCACAAGATGAATAAGGGTTGATACCTCAGCAAGTCAATTGGCTGATGGGCTAAATACTGATAAGCACATGAAGCTGAGTATTTCAGATGTTGTCCCTCAAAGTAACTTAAGTACTGAAGGGCAACTTACAACAACTGAAAAGCATTTCAAATCAGTTGAAATAAATGGATTAACAACTGCTGACAATAAACAGCTGGAGAACAACTCTTCAGTTGTTACAAATTCTTCAGTACTGAACAAAATTACTGAAAGGAGGAAAGTACTGAAGAGCACACTTCAGTAGTTTCCTCATCAGCAGTTGATCAATCCAAGATGAAGAATAAGCCATGTGAAATATGTGGTAAATTCAATCATCTTTCTGATGAATGTTGGTATAGAAAGGGTTCCAAACTCAACAGAGATAAGCTCATCAAAATCCAGATGGATGAAATGAAAACTGAGTTTGAGACCAAGTTTGTACCGCAATCATTCCATCGTGATAAACCCAAGCCTTCAACCAAATTCAAAAAGAAGGATAAAGTTTATCACAAAACAACTGATGGTACTCCTCATGATAAACATCAGACCAAGTCTGTTAATTTTAAGGAGGAAATGGTGGATCACAGGAACTCATCAAACACAAGTACTGATATGTCACAAGAGCTGAAAGCTTTGGCTACAAATCAGACACAACTATTATGATGGTTCAGCATTTGTTGGGGAGAGTTAACCAACTAGATGCACCTGTGATCAAATCACTGAAAAGGCATTCCAAGCCCAAATCTAAGGAATCCATTTCAGCACCATCTCCTTCTTCAGCTGTTAATCATAAGAAACAAGTTATGGTTGCATCTGTTGATGAAAACATACCCAAAACCAAAAAGGTTTGGGTCTTAAAATCTAACTAGTTTTCTTTCATGCAGGGTTCTTCAACATGCCAAAGGAGCATCTGGTATGTGGACAGTGGAGGATCAATGCATATGACTGGGAGCAGTTCTCTTCTTAATGACTACTCTCAAGGAAAAAAGGGATTTGTTTCATTTGGAATGATGCCAGAGGTTACATCATTGGGAAAGGATATGTGTCTAATGGACAAATCAGGTTTGATGATGTCAACCATGTGGAGAATCTCAAGTATAATGAGTGTCAGTCAGATGTGTGATAAAGGGCATGTTGCCTTTTCACAAGCCAGAACTGCAGGATTCTGTCTTCCCAAGTTCTGAGGCTGATTGACAAGGTAATGGATGAGACATACTCTCCTGAAGGCCAACAAGATTGGAAGAGTGTATGCCTTGGATTTGTCAAAGAAGATTGATGTGAAGGGTCATCCATGCCTGTTCTCCAAAGCCTCTCTTCAGGAATCTAACTATGGCATAGAAGGCTGGGTCATGTCAATCTCAGAAACATGAATCAGCTGATCCACAATCGTTAGTGAGAGGTTTATCAATCAAGGGTTCCACTGTGATGAAGCCTGTACTGCTTGTTTGAAAGGAAAACAACACAAAGTCTCATTCCCTCCCATTGAAGAACCTAAGTCCATTGCCTGCTTGCAGTTACTGCACATGGATTTATTTGGTCCTGTGAGAGTGATGAGCATGGCAAAGAAGAAATACTGTCTGGTAATTATGGATGATTACTCCAGATTCGTATGGACTTTCTTTCTACATTCAAAGGATGAGGTTGCTCAGAAGATTACAAACTTTGTGCTGTATGTTGAGAAGCAGTATTCCCTATCAGTCAAGTGTATAAGGAGTGACAATGGTACTGAATTCAGAAACCATACACTTGATGATTTTTATCTTTCAAAAGAATCAAAAGGCAGTTTAGCATCCCAAGGACTCCAGAACAAAATGGAGTAGTGGAGAGAAAGAACAGGACTTTAATTGAAGCCGCAAGGTCCATGTTGGCTGACTCTGGTTTGCCTTGACCTTTTGGCTGAAGCTGTCAATACAACTTGCTATGTGCAGAATAAGTGTTAGTAAATCAGAGGTTAATGAAGACTCCATATGAAGCTCTACATCACTTGGCTCCTTTGATTTCATTCTTCAGAGCCTTTGGATGTCCTTGTTTCATTCTCAACACAAAGGATCAACTCCACAAATTTGATCCTAAGGTGGATGCAGGGTATTTGTAGGTTATTCATCCACTTGCAAGGCATACAGAGTCTTCAACTGCAGAACAAAGATAGTTGAAGAAACCTTGCATGTGAAATTCAATGAATCTCCTAAGGATAAAATTCCACAAAACCCTGTGGAATTGTTTGATCTAGACATACTGCAATATGCTCCTTATCAAACTCCAGCTGTTGCAGATCATGTGGATAAATCATCTTCTGCAGCAAGTCTTCCACCTGGTGGTACTGAAGATGATGATGATATCAGTACTCACCTTTTCAAGTTCAGTGACCAACTGCCTGAGTCTGCTAAACTTGATGTTCCTGGACCTTCAGCATCTCCATCCACAACAAATGCTGATGAGATTTCTGATTCCTCTACATCGATTGATTTGCCATCTAATACTTGGTTTCAAGAATCTGAATCAACATCTGCTGATACTGAACCGGCTACAAACACTTGCACTGATCTTATTGTGCACCAAGAGCTGAAGGATCACCCCATGTCTCAAATCATTGGTGGTATCAATGCTGGCGTCTCAACTAGAAGTCAATTGTCTAACTTGTGCTTCTATGCTCTCTTCATCAGTCAGCAAGAGCCAAAGAACTATCATGTTGCTCTGAGAGACAATGGATGGGTGGAAGCCATGCAGCTTGAGCTACTTCAGTTCAAGAAACAGCAAGTGTGGACTGGTTCCTCTCCCACCCAGGTAAGTGTGCAATAGGCACTAAATGGGTGTTTAGGAACAAAACAGATGAAATGGGCTTATTGTTAAGAACAAGGCCACTGGTTGTTCAGGGGTTTTCACAAGAAGAAGGTATTGATTATGATGAGACCTTTGCCCCTGTAGCCAGACTGGAGGCAATTAGATTGTTCTTAGCCTATGCTGCATTTCACAATTTTAAAGTTTTTCAAATGGATGTTAAAAGTGCATTTTTATATGGTAAAATAAAGGAAGAAGTTTATGTATGTCAACCACCAGGTTTTGAGGATAATAAACATCCAGATTGGGTATACAAGCTTGATAAGGCTCTTATGGGTTGAAACAAGCTCCTAGAGCCTGGTATGAGACATTATCAAATTTTCTTCTTCAAAAAATTTCACTAGAGGCTCCATAGATAAAACTTTATTCATTAAAAGGGTGGATCAGCATAAGCTACTTGTTCAAATTTATATTGATGATATTATTTTTGCATCCTCTGATCCCCAGTTGTGATGACTTTACCATTTAATGCATAAAGTTTGAAATGAGTGCAATGGGAGAATTACAGTTCTTTCTAGGATTGCAAATCAAACAAAAGGCTGATGGGACTTTCATTCATCAGTCTAAATATACAAAAGATCTTTTGAATAAGTTTCATTTACAAAATTGTAAGCCCTGTTCTACTCCCATGTGCAACACCACCACAATTGATGCAGATCAGAAAGGTAAAGCTGTTGATGAACACTTTACAGATGTATGATTGGGTCCCGGATGTACTTACAGCTTCTAGACCAGATATCATGTTTGCAACATGTGTTTGTGCTAGATTTCAGGCTGCTCCTAAAGAGTCTCACTTGATTGCAGTCAAAGGATCTTTAGATATCTGCAAGGTACACAATCTCTAGGTTTATGGTATTCCACTGGACACTCTTGCAATTGGTTGCTTTTTCTGATAGTGACTATGCAGGGTGTAAGTTAACCAGAAAGTCAACTTCGGTGGATGTCAATTTCTAGGAAACTGTTTGATTTCTTGGCAGAGTAAGAAACAAACATCTGTTGCTACATCCACTGCTGAAGCAGAGTACATTACTGTTGCAAGCTGTACTTCTCAGGTACTCTGGCTTCAGAACCAACTTTTGGATTATGGCATTACAGAGACTAAGACTCCATTATTAATGGACAGTGCTTCAGCTCTTGCATTGTCAAGAATCCTGTCCAGCACTCTAGGACCAAACATATAGAGAACATACATCATTTTATTAGAGACTGTTTTGAAAAAGGTCTGATTGATCCAAAGTTTGTGCCTAGTGCTGATGAGCTTGCAACATTTTTACTAAGCCTTTGGATAGTTCAACTTTCCAAACCTAGTGTTAGGCTTGGTATGCTGCAGCTAGAATAAGTGATAACTACTGATGATCTTAGTAAATAAGTACTGATGATCATTTGTAACCATATCACAAATAAGTACTGATTCTGTTACAAGAACTGATACAGTCATAACTACTGATATAAGTACAACAGATAAGTACTGACGTCCTATGAAACAACTGAAAAACAGCCAAAAAGACTGATGAGTAAGTGTTGAGGATAGTATGAAACAGCTAAAAGCTATGAATTGACGAAAACTACTGATGAGAATTTTCTCTTCAGTTGTTTCTAAAAATTGCTGCTTCATTTTAAAACAACTGATGACAAAACCACGTCTTCAGGAGTTTCAACACTACTGATGACTAATACCACGTCGTCAGCTGTTTACAACAACTGATGACAAAACCATGTCTTCAGTAGTTTCACAACTACTGATGACCAACACCACGTCATCAGCTGTTTCCAACATCTGAAGCTAAAACCATGGTCTTCAGTAGTTTTTATGACTACGGATGCCTACAACCAAGACTTCAGTTGTTTTCAACCTCTGAAGGTTAATCCCACGTCATCAGTCGCTTAAAACTACTGATGACTCATACCAAACCCTTCAGTTGCTTTATAACCCATACCCTATAAATACCTTGTCTTACAGAGCTTCATCATCTCAAACTAACGTTCAAAAACTCAGAACCTTCTCACATCAATGGCGAACATGAAGCTTAAACCATGACACAACTGTGTTGCTTACCTTACTAAATCACCCTTCTGGACAAAATTTGATAATGCCATGATCTAATGATCAACTCTCCATACAAACGACTTTCCATCTAAATCCTACCATTCATGCCGAATCCCTCCAGCAGTTTGGACGAACATCACCCTCGTCACTGGGGAGAATGACACCGACTCTCTCCAGTCGTTCGTCAACAATCGTCAGGTGTCATCTCTCCAGAAATCCTTCAACAAACCCCAACTGGATGATGCCACTTTCCCACTGGGTATCCAAAGGGCACCACTGATCTATCATTTGCCCAACATGGATACCAGGGTAACCTTAGTGCCTCTACCATCCTGAAGAAACACTTCCATGATGCGGAACACTAATTTTTCATATGGTGAATGTATGCTTAGCTCCTAAGACTTCTTCTTGGGATCAAATGTCGACGAGGTGGCAGCATGTATTATTCTCTATCCTTGACCAACAACACATAATTTTTCTGAAATATTATTTCTTGACTTAAGGATATGGCCTCCAAGCCTATAGCTAACCGATGGATATTATATCCTCGTTCCTAATGGCCATTATAGTAAACCAGTTGAAAGCTGACGGACTTGTTGGCCTTGGAGTCCCTGCCACGGCTGTATTGCCTGAAGTATACTCCAGGCACAACTCAGACCAGTCACTCAAACTGGCTGCGAAACTGCGAAAAACCCACGCAGCTGGAACCCACAGCCACCACCTCCAAATCTTTTGTCCCCACCAAACCCAAACACAGAAAGCCAAAAAGGCTACTCAGGAAATGAGTCCCCTGAGGATGCCCCTGCAACACAAATGCAGGTTATATCTACTGGTCATAACCCCCAGTAGATACACGGACTCACTCACCCTCAACCGCTCAGGTTTCCTCCTCAACAGGAGCCTGTAGCAACCATCTCTGGGGCACCCATACATCTGGAACCTTCCTCACTTGAGGAGGTTGCCATTGAAACGCACCACTCCTCCCCGGGTGCATACTGCCTTCACACCCTCTCCCACTGCACCACCCCCCCAAGTCCTACCATCATAATTGCCAAAGTGCTGACTCAGTTGCACTCCTCACCTCCTCCCCAAATACCAATCAAACTGGATATAGCTCCAACCATTGAGGGGGAGGACCAAAGTGCTTCTGACACCCCACACCACAGGGGTTACCATATCAATCTCCAGGTGTAGAAACGGAGATTCGAATTTCTGGTGAGGCTGCCATTCTCCTGCTTCAGCAACTGATCAGGATGAATTTGGTACTGTCATAAGACCTCACCAGAGGCAACTTGCCGATGAAGGACATGGTCCTGAGGCAGGAAGTCCCCAGTACCATGACCAAGGGGCACATGCTACTACTGATCTACACTCAGAGCATGTTCATCCTGATTCTATCAGGAGGTCAGGTGATTCAGTAAACACTGATGATGACCTGGGCTTCTTTTATGATGTTTTAGCCCAAAACACCATCCTCGAGGATGAGGTGAGCAGACTCAAAGAGCTGCTTGCCAACATTTCTTAGGATCAAAGACCATCTACCCCTCACAACCCACAGATGGCACCTTCCTCTGAAGGTCTCCCATACACTGAGCCACTCCAAAACACTCAGCCACTGCCTCTGCTTCTGGCACTATTTCTGGGACAGAACCCCCCTGAGCAAATCTGCTATCTTTCAACATTCCTTACCTCTCATCACATCAACTATCACTGATATGGTCCTTAAAACCCTTGATGAGAGGCTTCCCTCAGTTATACAACCCATGATAGAGGATGTTGTGAGCAAAAGGATTTCTGACAATCATACCCTTGCAACCAATGCAACCAAAAAGGGGGAGATTCAGTCAGTGAAAGCAAAAAGAAAAGGATGGCAGACAGGGAAAAACTGAAAAGGAAAGGTGAAGGATGCTGACATGGAGAAAGTGATTGAAAGTACTAAAGACTTTCATGTCACATACAAGAAAAGGAAGAATGAGAAGGAGACTGACTTGGAGACAATGGTGAAGAAGGCTGATGCTGAACACAGCCGATCAATGGATAACATCATTGATAAGTTGTTTAGGCAAGGCCACGACACTGAAAAACTTGACTCAGAAATCAGAAGACTAGAGATTGAAGAAATCCAAGCTAGATGGGCAAGTTATGATGTGTTGGAAAGGGAAGGTTAGAGATCATGATCAGGTTCATAGCGAAATATATGGGTAGATCATTGATTGAGATCAAGGCATGGTCCAGGGACAGCATCTTGGCAATAACCACCAAGATCTGTTCGTCTGAAGTATACCAAAAGGATTGGTTATTGAAGCCTTAAACGAAGCTGGTGCTGGGAGCAGGACTGAACTAGTCAAGCAATCTAAAGCCGACCTCACATCCAGAATGCTAGACCAGCCTGTCAAATTCCCACACCAAAACCACCACAACCACAACCACCAAACCAACTCCTCTACCCTCAAACCAGTAGCCAATGAAGTGCCCCAGAAGAGGAAGAGAAGGGTACTGAGGCTAGAAGAAGATGACGAAGATAATGATGAAGATGAAGATAGGCTGCCACTCTCAGCTGTTATACAGTTGCTGGAGGCCACAAGTCACTCTCTAACAATTACTCCTGAAACTCAAAGACAAATTGTGAAAGTGAAGCTAGAAGAAGAAGAGCTTCACAAACAACATGATGAGGAATTGTTGAGGAGGGTTGACAAAGCATATGCTGCCACATCTTCAATCATCAACATGAAGAAGCATGCTCTCAGATTATACACTCTTAAACATACATTTCAATATCAAAAGGAGAGAGTGAGGATTTGGCCTGATCCCAGGGTGTCTCATAGGATTCACAAGAAAAACATTCCACAGAGATACATTGGCCAAGTGAAAAAGATGGTAGATGAAGTGATCTCACTGGTCTTTGTAGTATCACCCTGGGAAATCCTAGATGACTTCAAGAAAGCCTATAAAGCTAACCTGACCCCACAGAAGATGCTGGAAAATAAAATGGTGAAAAAGGGGTTAGTATATAAGAGGCTTGAGGAAGTCAGAAAGAATGAGCTCTAGTTGTTCTTAGAAGGTAATCACCCTGATGAATTTGCTTATAGAGTAATAACAACTGTGAACTCAAAAATGGGAAACAGGTCAAATACCTATCTGAATATATGGGCCAGAATCACTTTTTGAAGGAGGAGCTGAAGAACTTACCATGGAGGAACAGATAACCTTCCTTGAGGCCTATACAAGGGAGTCATACAGACTCATTGTTGGGAAGTAGATCTCATGGATGGGGTAACAGCTCTGTGTCCAGTTCCTAAGACAGAGTTCCCATTCATCCTTTGCCAAACAGATCATTGAGACTTCTTCCCAGGCTTGTGCTTATATGGGTCACTTCTGAGCTAATCTAGAAGATAAAAAGACCAAATCTCTCTGCCATAATAAGTGGGACATCTTCAATAAGTTTAGAGGTTTTGGCTGCATTGGTTCAGGGGGAGTTTGTTGGACCAAAAGAACCAATGAGCCTGATCAGAAAAACCTCTAAGTCCTACAGACATCACAACAACTGCTGAAGACTTGATCAGCTATTTGACAAAGTCTGAAGACTTCAACAGCTGAGGACTAAAGTACTGAAGACTTCAACAGCTGAATACCAAAGTCTGAAGATCAACAGCTGAAGACTAAAGTACTGAAGACTTCAACAGCTGAAGACCAAAGTCTGAAGATCAACAGCTGAAGACTAAAGTAGTAAAGACTTCAACAGCTGAAGACCAAAGTTTGAAGATCAACAGCTGAAGAACAAAGTACTGAAGATCAACAGCTGAAGTACAAAGACTGAAGACATCAGCTGATGACAACAGCTGAAGTTCAAGTACAAGTACTGAAGCCCTCAGAGTTTGTTACAACAGCTGAAGAAGCATTCTTCAGTTGTTGTGATGGTTTCCTTTCAGTAGTTTTCTTTTTGTTTCAGTATTGTAAAACGACTGAAGAGCATGTTCTTTAGTCGTTGTAGTTTCAGTAGTTTCTTTTCAGTAGTTGTAGTGACTGTTAACACTTAGTATTTTTGTAAGAAGATGTCAGCTGTTTTGACATCTTCAGTAGTTGTGTTAACTTTCAGTAGTTTGAATAATTCTATTAGATGTCACTATCAAATGACATCAGCAGACGTCACATCTCCTATATAAGGAATGTTCCACCACGACATTCTTATATAAGGGATGATTGACCTAATTGTAAGTGTGACATTTTGCCACCACGAAAGCGCATATTGAATAAAATATGTGATTTGCAGAATTCTTTCTATAATCGTTTGTTCTTACTTTGAATATCAACTGCATTCTTGTGAATTGTCTAATTCATTGTTTGATTTCCGCTGCAATACTCTCTAATCAATCAAACGTAGATCACTGATCCTAACACAAAGCAACCGAGGTCTGCCTCTTACACTGCCAGGTCACTAATTCCTCCCAAAGAATTGACATCCCGCTGATGTAGACTTGTAGTTCATCTTGCAGCCACCGTAATCCGAGTCACTATACGCTGTCAGCATGAGGTCATCATCATGAGGATACCAACAACCCAAGTGTTGGAGTACCCTTCAGATAACAAAAGATCTTTTTGACACCTATCAGACGGTTAACTTTTGGCTTTGCCTAATATCTTGAACATAAACATGTTGCGTACATGATATCAGGTCTTGAGGCAGTGAGGTACATGAGAGATCCAATCATTCCTCGGTACATTGTGGCAGCGACCAGATCACCATTTTCGTCAGGTGCTACATCATGGTTTGTAGCAAGTGGAGTCCCAGCTGTGGAAGCATTCTCCATGTCAAACTAACTGAGGATATCTCCTACATACTTGTTCTGATGTAGGAAAATCCCTTTTGGTGTCTGATCCACCTGTAACCCGAGAAAGAATTGCATCTCTCCCATGGCACTCATCTCAAACTCAGCCTTCATTACTGCTTCAAACTCTTTACATAGATCTTCGTTCTTTGAACCAAAGATTATGTCATCTACATAGATTTGAACAAGCAGTAAATCCCCATCTTTTTCTTTTATGAACAGTGAACAATCAATGACACCTCTGCGAAAACCGTGTTTCACAAGGTGAGTCGAGAGTTTCTCATACCAGGCTTTGGGAGCTTGATGAAGCCCATATAAAGCCGTGTCGAGTTTGTAAACTCTATCCCGATGATATGGATCCTCAAATCCCTTAGGTTGACTAACATACACTGTCTCTCTTATTTCACCATGAAGGAATGCACTCTTCATATCAAGTTGGTAAACTTTAATCTTCATATACGATGCATAGGCAAGGAAGATACAGATTGTTTCCGTTCTTGCCACGGGTGCAAACACTTCGTTGTAGTCAATGCCCTCGACTTGTCGAAATCCTTGGACAACAAGTCGAGCCTTGTTTCTGATGATCACGCCTTGATCATCTTTTTGCATTTTAAGACCCATTTTGTGCCAATGACCTTAGCACCTTTAGGTCTATCACCAGAGTCCATACACCTAACTTCTTCAACTGAAGAAGTTCTTCTTACATGGCACTCACCCATGCCTCATCATTCAGGGCTTCACTAACATACTTTGGCTCAAACTGAGACACAAAGCAACGATATGCACCATCATGAATATAGCCCTTTTCCATCACTGAGGCATAATCAGCTGAATACAACTGATTTTTGGTCTGAACTCCTGATCTCACATCTCCAATGACATTATCCAAAGGATGATACACATTTAGTCGTGAACCAGGAGTGGTTGGAACAACTACCTCAGAGTTAAGATTATGAACATTCGGTTCAGTATCTGAGGCAGTAGGAGTCTGAGGTTCTAAAGACGCAGAGGCATCAATGTCAGATGCTTGTGGAGTTTCTATAGGAGGAACTTGTTGCCTGGTTGTTCTGATTAGTCTCCATAGCTTCTTCATCAGAGGAAGAGTCACTATCTTCAAGTGCTCCCCCTGAGTTGTTAGATGAATCGCCTTGTAGTCCAAATGATGTAGATTCCTGAGCTGGTGTGTTTAGAACATCATACATCATCTTTGTTGCTAATTCATCATCAGAAGTGGAGAGTGGGATGTTGAAGGACTTGAAGAATACATCATAGTCGAAAAACAAGGCGGGTCCTTTTTCCAGCAGGTGGTGTGATGTATCTCTGAACATCAACATTATACCACACTTCTACCTGACCCGTAGCATTGTTGTAAACCCTCTTGTTCGGTATGTTTTATCCTAGAAAGATACCTTCATCAGCCTTCTCGCTGAATTTTCCCTCCTGAGTCTTCTTTAGTAGGGTGCACAGAGCGCCAAACGACTCGAGATACTCTAGATTCAGTTTATGTCGTTGTAGTAGCTCATAACACGTCTTTTCATGGTGTTTAACTACCAGGACCCATTTAGCGTACAACACGCATTTGCAACTGCTTCATTTCAGAATTGGATAGGCAGTTTTGAGTCTGCTAGCATTGTCCGTGCTGTCTCTATCAAGCTGCGATTCTTCCTTTTAGCAACGCCGTTCATCTGAGGAGTGTAGGCAGAAGTGAACTGATGCACAATTCCCTTTTCCTTGCAGTAAGCCTCCATCCATTGATTCTTGAACTCGGTTCCGTTGTCTGAGCGCACTTGACGTACCTTCAACTTGTATAGGGACTCCAGAGAGTTACTAACTCCTTGAGTGACTTAAATGTTTCTGATTTGGATATCAGAAACATCACCCAAGTGAATCTTGAGTAGTCATCAGTAACTACATAGCAGTACAAGTCGCCTGCGATGCTTCTTGTACTAACTGGACAAAACTGATCCATGTGAGAAGTTCAAGAGGAAGTTCGATAGAGTGAACTTTCTTTTCCTTATGAGACTTCTTTGTCTGTTTGCCCTTCTTGCATGCAACACAAAAATCCGAAAGTTGGAAGTTTTTGACATTTACTCCTCTCACTAGATAATTCTAAATCAAGTGATTATCTCTTCCGTGGATTAATGTGTCCCATTCTCCTATGCCAGGAGATGGATTCTTCTTAGTAGCTTTCAACAAGAAGCACTGAACTTCGTGATCAGTTGTGGAGGCCTTTGATAGATCCAAGACATAAAGGTCCTTATATCTTGAGGCAGACATTAATACTTGATCCTCCGGGATGACATAGTCCTTTTTCAGGACATAGCACTTCTTATTGTCAAATACTACCTTAAAGTCTCTATCACAAATTTGAGAAACAGAAAGCAAGTTATTCTGAAGTTGTTGAACGTAGTTTACCTTGTCAAACTTCACTTTCTGATTACCTACTTCCCCTTGAGCTGTGATAGTACCTAATGTCATTAGCTTGGTTAAAGGCTACAACTTTTGTTTCCCTAAGTTGTTTGTTCAAAAGGTCTATCTTTTCTTTGTAACTATGCTCATTTTGTTTTAACACTCTGTTAGCTTCAGTGCACAGTTCCAAGTCCTTTACTAAGTTATCATTATGATCTAATAACCTAGCAAATTTTAAATCAATGCTTTCCCTAAATTTATTACAATCAGAACAAGCATGATTATTGAAGAGTTGGTCAGTAGTACTTACCTGAGAGGGTTCTGATGAATCAGCCATCAATGCAGAATCTGATGTTTCAGGAGCTGGTGATTCTGATGTTGTAGTAGTTTTCCCGTCTTCAGGCAGGTAGTTGACTACTGGTGTAGTTTCTTCTGATGTTGACATCGTAAGTTCCACTGCAATATCTCCTTCACTAGCAGAGTCATCATCAATATCCTCCACACTATCTATATTAGTCTCTCCAGGTGAGACAAACCGAAAGCTCCAGTCTTGTCCTTCATCATCATGAGCAGTCAAGGCTTTGGGATCCTTGCTTGATGAAGTAGGACTGCTAGTGGGTTTCTCTAGAGGATTGAAGGAGGAGAAAGGATTTCCATTGTCAGTCTTCTTTGGCTTCACGCACTCCCTTTTGAAGTGCCCTTTCTCTCCACAGTTGAAGCAGGTTACCTTGGATTTATCAAAGCCGAAGGTAGTGTCCTTAGTTGCAATCAGATTTTGTCCGGTCTTTTTGACAAACTTCTTAGCTCTTCGGACAACACTTGCTAAGGCCCACATTATGTCCATTCGCTCCAGCTCTGTCTTATCCACCTGCTCATAATCCTCATATGCCAGATGGTAGTTTCCAATTTTACCAGCAATTAGTCCATTATAGGAGTGGACTACCGTAGCTAAGAGATCCATGTGCTCTTTAGCTACCTCAACTGTCACATTGCCGAAGTTCTCAGTCTTCAGCTTTGCTGCATTTGCTTCAGGTGCAATGTATTGGGTACCAGATGACCCTGACAATTCTGACCCTAAAGTAGAGGTTGATGAAGGACCAGATGAGCTTGATACGAAAGCTGTCTGAAGAGGTGCTCCAGATGTTTTGGCTTAAGGAGTCACGTTGTACAGCGCTAGATTCTGATCATAAGAAGACTTTTGAGCTCTGTACTTCATTCTTAGTTCTTCCTCTCTAGCTTCAGAATGAAGTCATTGATATCTAACTTCGCTAGCATACCATTCTGTCTGAGATTTGAGACAAATGAAACCCATTTCTCTAGCAGCCTGTCTGCAAAGTTGGACACTTTGTCCTCCATTAACGTCGATACTCCATGAGTGTGCATCTCACTCATCAAGTGGTAGAATCTATCGATCACATCATCTAGGCTTTCTTTCCCCATCGAGGAGAAGTTGTCAAACTCCTTCTTTAAAGCCTTACCCTTTATGGCCTTCAATGATGCATTTCCGTCATTCCTTTTTTCCAATGCATCCCATAGTTTCTTTGCTTGTGTATATTCTGAGAATTGATAGAAAATATCCTTCGGAATTGACTGAGTAAGCAAAGCATAAACCTTCTTTTTGGCATTGTATTTCACCTTTTGTCCATCAGTCATCCCACCAAGTGTGAGTTTGACACCATCAGCTCCTACAGACATGCTGTACCCCGTCTCTATAGACTCTCACAGATTGGGGTTTACTCCATTTAAGTAGATCTCGAAACATTGCTTCCATTGTGGGTATTCGTCTTACGTGATTAGCTTTGGGGGCTTGTTGTGATTCCCCACTTCATTCTCCAGTAGCAGTAAGTTTTGTATACATGAGTCTCTCCCTACTGTGAAGGCTGAGTATTAGTCTTCCATTGCTATTAACTTTAACTTTAAACCAAACTGTTGTATTAGTGCGAATGGAAGTATGCGATTGGGCTATTCAGGCGATTGAACTATGCGGATGGTTCAATCGTGCGACTGAACTAATGCGGATGACTCAGTCGGCTGAATGAACTAATGCGGATGACTCAGTCGGCTGAATGAACTAATGCGGTTGAACAATGCGAATAGTCTTCTCAGTCGGACGAATGGAAGTGCGACTGAGTCCAATCGTGCGTGTGGGAATGCATATGACCTCAGTCGTGTGATTGAGTCAATCGTGCGACTGAACCTGCTAGATTTCAAATAATCATAGGTGTAAGGTGTTTGAGCGCAAAAACACGAATTTCTTGTTAACCCTAATTGTCGTATGCCGGAAAAAACTTAACTTTACGATAAGGAGATGTCTAAACCCCGATTTGACACAAAAGATTGCATTTTTTTAGACTAAAAACACAATTTTATATCAAGACGATTGAATCACACGTAAATCTAGAGCCATAGCTCTAATAACACTTGTTAGGGATCGTGTACTGGGCGAATACTAACAGATTTACGTGTGTACCGAATCAAATAGTGCGGAATCCTATTTGATTGGCGATCCAATCAGTGAGAACGCACGTAGAATCAATTAAAGATTGAATCTAAACGTTAATAACGATTAGCAATCTACTGCGATCTATGAAGTTGGAACAGGTTACTAGAGGACTCTGGACGGCTAGGGTACGTCTGGGTATCGAAATATTCAAAGTGTCACGTTTTTCAATGATTTAAGTGGTATTTATAGGTTAAGGTTTCTCAATCGTGCGACTAGACCATTTGCATGGTTCAGTCATGCGATTGAGTCATGCGGTTGATCCATTCGCACGACTGAGTGTTCAGTCGTGCGACTGAGTCAGTCTCATGTTTCAATCATGCGACTGATCCAGTCTCCTGGTTCATTCATACGACTGGTTCATTAGCATGAAGTTGTTCATGCGTATGGTCCATTAGCATGAGCCAATCGCATGAGAACTTCACATGATTAAGTTTGAATATGTTTCATAGTCATTAATTGATTTAGATATTATTCAAACAACCACAACCTATATAGTTAAGTCAATAAGCATTATTACATACCAACCAATGAAATATCTAACATTATAAGCATAACCACATATTGTATTTCATTAAGTACCCATACAATTACATATGTATAAGACAATACAAACATATTACATTAAGTTCAAAACTAGGGACACATGTATCTATAATATTTAACATATAGATTTATAATGTTTTAGAATAATCTACATTTGAACCATAATAGGTTTATAACATTTAAATTACATGAAATAATTAATAATGTTTCTATAACCTTTGTTATCTTTTATAAAGTAATTAATTTGAAATCATAAATTTTTAAAACCTTAAAAATTAATTTAATAATTTTTGAAATGTTTTGATTAATAAGTTAATTTTTACTTTGATTTAATACACATTAGTATAATTTATAGAGTTTAAAATATATAAAAAATGACCTAAAAAATAAATGTCGGAGGCTGGGTTCAAACCCAAGACCTTCAGTTTAATGGTGTAGAGTGGTAACCAGTTGGGCTAAGGCCCAAATCTATTTAGATTTGAAAAATAATTTATAAACACAATAACTAAAGAAAACCCCAAATTACTCAAGAACCCTAGAATCAATTCGATTCCAATTGAACCTCAAGATGATTATGATAACGAAATAGGATTAGGGCTTTGTTTCCCCATGTTAAACCGAGTATAATGATATGTGTAACTTACATGATTGAATTCGAATTGATGATCACAGGTTTAAGAACAACTCGCGATCGGTTTGAGCTTGAGTTCGAAGATTTGGAAATGATTAGCTTCAATTGATGACATTTGTAGATTTCCTTGGTCAATTGAAAGCTATGATGTTTGGAAGGTGGTGTTTGACTATGTTGCAGGTCCGAATAAAAGTGATAATCGAATGTTTGCTTGTGTGTTTTAAGAATGAAATTAAGTGCGTATATCGTTGTACAGGAGTGATATAATCATTTACCCTCTATTAAGTATGTTTGATTTGAATAGTTTCGCAGTAAATGAGTTAAAGGTATTGATACTAGAATCAGTTTTGAAGTTAACATTGTTGTAATGGCGTTCAATCGAATTGATGAGGGTCATGAGATCGAAACATGTTTTCGAGGGTTTTAAGTCGGTTTAATTGCATTTTAATACAGACATTTTGAAGGTTGGTGGTCGCCGGAGAAAATGGTCGGCGGGAAGGAAGTCAACGGGGAGAGAAAGGTGGTTTGGTTTCAAAGATTTCCAAGTTTACAAGTTTAGTCCCTGAAGTTTTAGGTCTTTATTATTTTATGTAATAAAACTTTTATTTTAAGTATTAAAAATTATCAATTCACCCCTAGACTTTATAAAACCCATTTGAATAATTAACCAAATCAATTATTTGTTAATCTTTATAACATTTATAAATCTTGTGAGCTTTATTATTCGATTATTTATTTTCAATAGTTAAAACTTATAATAAATAGTAAATCTTTATTCATTTTATAACTTTATAAATTTTTAATAAGTCTTCTCCACTTAATTATTTATTTTAAAATGATTATTCACCTTATAACTTTATGAAAAAGAAATATTATAAGTTATTTAGATGATTAACAAATGTATATATCACAATATAAATTGCAAATTTAATGCATTTGGTCCATTACAGTAATTATTATAATTTTATAATAGAACTTCAAAATTGAGTTTTAACTTGGAAAAAATGGCGGATGTTACAACAAGTTTGATTATGCTAACGTTTAAAGTCCCATTTAACCAAAAACTTAAATCAAAGAATTTAAAAAAAAGTTACAATTGGGTTAGAACAATCATAATGTTTAATAAGAGAAAAAATTTCCTATGAAATATTTATAAAAGTTAGCGTCAAGAAGAAATATATATACCTTTTATTATATATTTAAATACATATGCGAAAGATGAAAAATAACTAAACTACAATGAGTTGATTGAAGAAATATTTATAAAAAACAGGTTGATTGAATAAAAAATAATTAATATTGATTAGGGTGAAAATAAAGAATATATGTGAAAATACCTATTTTAATAAATAATTTTTAAATCACCCATTTTGACAAATATTGTTTAGAGTAAATTACAAATTTTATCCTTTAAGTATGTTTAAAATTATGGATCTTGTCCTTAAACTTTGATAATTACACTGAGCGTCCTTTATTTAAAAAAATTATCACGTTTTATGTCCTTTCTACTAAATGAAGTTAACTTTTTCAGTTAGATTTGTGTGAATGTATCATTTTGCCCTTATCCCTTAAGAACGAAATTTGCAATTTTCCTTAATCTTTTACTATTTCCATTTTGTTTTTATTTTATTTACTTTATCTTTTTTAATTATTTATTTTATAAACTTATCTGCAATACTATTACTTAAATATTTTTTAGAAAATATAATTTTATCTATAGTTTTTTTATTTATTATATTTTTTTATTTTTAAAAATTAGTTATCTACATTCTAGTCATACGAGAACAAGATGGAGAGCTTATAATATTTTTTTCTGTTATAAATTTTGAGAATCCAAGTATCGCAATCAGGAATTATCAGTGTCGGTTGAAGGCAAGTCAACGTTTGCGGAATCAACGTTGGCTTGGTTCAATTTTTTTCAATATCAATAAAGATTCAAGAACACACTAAAACCACATTAATTAATAATATGTATTTCATTAAAACATGTTAATGATTACAAATAATGAATTAATGATGTTAAATTTTGTGATGAATGATGCGACGGCTGCTAGGGTTTGATTGTGAGATTTGATGTGATGTTTGCTGTTGTGGAATTGTTGTATTGCTATTGTTGTTGCTGTAGAAGCCGCCCATGATTCGAAACCTAGGATCCATTTATATAGACAATGATGTTTCTATTAAAGGAAACACCAGATCTCACGGGATTTGAATTGTTTCTGTTTAGGAATCATCAGATTTCTTGGGATTCGCATAACTGCCTTATTGACTTGTTGGCTTGTAACACTTGTATTATACAAGTGTTTGGACTCCGCAGGAATATTGTCTTTCGTAGATGTTTTGTTTTCTTCCGCAGAAGTCTTGTTCTTCCAAGGGTACATTGTTCTTCCGCAACAATCTTATTGACTTCCGTAGATGTTTTGTTCTTCCGCAGAAGTCTTGTTCTTCCAAGGGTACATTGTTGTTCTGCAGCAATCTTATTGACTTCCGTAAATGTTCTATTCTTCCGCAAAAGTCTTGTTCTTCCAAGGTTACATTGTTCTTTCGAAGCAATCATTGTTCTTCCGAAGCAATCTTGTTCTTCCATCCTCAGTGCTAGTTGTTCATACATAGAAGATCTTTGGATGCATTTTACTTGTAAGAAACATATCTATAGAATAACAAAATGTTTATCCGTAGATGTTTCTTACACTTAGTCAATATCAGAAATTGATCAAGTATGATGTTTGTGTACCTGCAACCATACATAAATCAACACACATACAAATGGGTTAACCTATATATATAATGCATACACAATAATATATTACAACCATTCATTACATATATTAATTCAAGTACTAAGCCTATACAAAATGGACTAGATCTACTGATCCTAGACCTAACAATACTCCCCCTTAGGCTTAGATACTTGTAATCAGCTCTTCAAAACTGAAATTTCTTTCAATCTTGCCACCTCTTTTTGTTGAAGTATGATACTGCATCCTTTTGATTATCGTACTTGTACTTGATCTCCATTCTGCATATCCTTTGCAGAGTCTCAAAACTTAAGCCCAAAATGTCTTCTTCAGTGGTGAGTGTTTCCATTACACTTTCATTGTGCACTATCTCAAGCTCATCTTCCTCATTCTTAATTCTGATACATCTTCAATGTTGGCTCCTTTCAGCAGCCCGGCATCATGTCTTCTTCTTTTGTATGCTTTAGCATGTAGTTTATCCACCACTTGAATCATGTGTATATATAAGCATAGATCATTCTGTGCTCTTTCATCTGACAACTTTGGAAAGAACTTATCATCTAGGTATGATGTGTAGCTGGGGTGTAGCAGTTTGATTTCTACTGGGTCAAAAATTCTTATCCTTTCTCCTTTCTTTCCCTCAGCATTCCTTATAGCACCATTTCTTTTGTCTTCTCCACATATCCCCACTCAGTTATGGGAATAGAGTATTGAGTTCTTGTTATGACTTTGATGGCTGATGTTTTTCTGTTTGAGTAGCCAACCCTCCTTAAGAGTTCATCATCAACCATAGTAGAGGAGTTGATGTTTGATCTTCTTCTTTTTGAAGTCTTTTCTTATATTTAACATCTTCCCTTTTAGCCTCCTTCAGTACATCGTCTACAAATCTTGTTTTCATCCTACCCACTGAAACAGAAAAGTCTCTTCCTCTTGGATGGATTGGATAGTTTGAGATGATTAGGCTTTACATGTCTTTGATGTCTCTCCCAGGAAGTCTCAGTAATGTTTCTACATCATGGAAGTATTCAATTCTTCCAGATGTCCACTTGATGATAGCACGGTCCCATTCTTTATCATATTTCCATGCCATGATTCTGTTGTCTTCCAAAGAGGATGGACTAGTAATGTGGTCAAACAATTCTATCAATGTAGACTTCTTCTCTGTGATTTCTCTAACTGTTGTTCCCAATGGCCACACTTTGCCAGGAATGACTGCTCTTAGTTCTCTGATCAGTTTTTCTTTTCCTTTGTGCTGATCTTTAGATTCAACAGTTATAGGATCAGTAGGAAGTTTGATTTGTTGCTCATAATATGGGTGTGGAGCTTCGGTTCTGAATCTAACTCCAGTATCAAGTTCAACAGACATTACATGTTCCATTATTCTTCTCAGCTCAGCAACACTTCTTCCTTTAAGCTCATGACCCTTATAGTTATGACCCTGTAGCCAACATACCATATTGTACTTGCTCAGTTTTGTTGTATCACAGTGACTTGGATCTTTCTTGATTTTCTGAATGGCTTGAAAAGTGGTGAATGCTTCATAGTCACATTTGGAATTATGAATCTAGCAAGCTCAACTCTTTCAACATATCTTTCATCTCAATCAAGTTCATTCTTTCAACCATGTCAAATGGGAACCCATGATTGATCAGGGTCATAAACACAGATGACTCGGGCCTCTCTTCCATAATGTCTTTTGTTGTAAGAAGAACATCATTCTTTGATTCTTCTTGATCTTTGTTAGTTTCATCTTCAATCAACTCTTTCCATTTAGCATCACTCTCAGCTTCATCTTCATTATGAGTTACTTGCTTTAATGGTGAAACATCCACTGAAGGAGTGTGTTCTAAAGATGTGTGCCTTGACTTCTTAGGTGTCTCTTCAATATTGATTGTTTGTATATTTGTTGAACCCGAATACTTCCTTTTTTTGAGTGTAGAATTAGTTGCTTAGAGGATGTTGTAGTTCTTTTGGTTGTACTGATGTAGTGATAGACTTAGATTCCAGGGCACTTATTTTCATCTTCAGCTCCTTAAACTCTTCATTCTTTATTTGTATCTCAGCATGTTGTTCTTCAATAGTCTTGTTAGCTTGGTTGCTCTCTATCACAAGCTTTTCTGTTTCAGCCTTTTGATTAGCAATAGATTCCTTTTGTTCTTTAACAAGATTCAGCAGAGCATCAATGACTTCATTGTTGCAATGAGCATCTTTTCTTAATCTTATAATGATTTCTTTTGTTGCATTAGCTGAACATCCTTTTCTTTTACAATCCCTTCAGCTCTTGAATTCTTTTCTTTTTGCAGTTAAACTTGTGAATTAGCTTGTTGTATTCAGCAACCAGATAACTCTTGCTGACAGGGATATCAGTATCACTTAGATCATCTTCATTGTAGGCAATCACATCAACATAGGTTGCCTCTTCTTCTTCTTCCTGATGTTGAGAAGCAATCTCATCATCATTTACTTTTTTAGGGGCTACACTTGCTGAGCTTAAACTGGCCTCAATAGCTTGATCTTCCGGTTCTTGATGCGGTTGTTGTAGTTGTTGATGGTCAGTGACTGGAGAGACTAGTTTAGTTTTATTTGAGAGTACAGGGGATTCAGTTTTGGTTAAAGACAGTTGAACTGTACTTGCTTATGAGGCTAACTCTGTCTCCCCAGTGTAAATGCTCTCAGTGGATGAATTTTCTGGATTTGGAGGTTGTTGAAAAAATTGCATTTGAAGCTGATTTGGTGATTGAGGGTGAATTGGAGAGATTGGTTGAGTGTTTTGGCTGGCTGGTGATTGTGATTGGGGTGTTTGTTGTTGATTTGGTGATAGATTGGTTGAGATTGGTTGAGTGTTTTGGTTGGCTGATGAATTTGGTAATAGAGGGTGAATAGGAGAGATTGGTTGAGTGTTTTGGCTGGCTGGTGAATTTGGTAATAGAGGGTGAATAGGAGAGATAGGTTCTGTGTTTTGGCTGTCAGGTGAATTTGGTAATGATGTTGAGGTTGATGGTGTATGTGTGATATATCTGTTGAGTGTCTTGAACAGAGTTGGTTGATGAAACCTTCTGTTGATCTTCCCACACAAGCTCTTGAGGAATGTTTCCATGAGCATCTACCACATGATCAAACATGGGCATGTCTCCTCTTTCATATTTCCCAGATAGTTTATTCAGTACGGATCTACCAGGTGTGCTTGAACGAACACATCACCATCCACACTAATTCCGGCAGATCAGCAATGATGATTAGTTGCAGAAACCTTGGAAACATATACATCTGTCAGCCTTTTGTACTTCGAGGTGATCACATAAGCAGTTGAAGATGTACTTTGAGTAATTGTAGGTTCTTCCTCAAAAACACCATAATGCCTGAAGAGATATGCCTTGAAAATCTGTCAAGTCCAGATTTTCTATTTGAGATGCACTTAAGATAAGTGTGGCAGAAAAATCTGTTTGCAGAGTCTTCCTTCTTATTTCTCCCTTCTCGAAGTCACCATCATACCCCATTAGAAGAAAGACTTTTTCTATGTATTCATTGTCAAACACATCAGGGTGACTAGCTTCTATATCTCCCAACTCAAGAAACCTTCTTATTGCTATTCATCCACTCCCAGTCTTTGATTCTTCACATCAGCCATAAATCTGACCGTCTTCCTCTATTTGGGCGGAGTTCCAGAATCAGTGATGTGCGATTGGTGAATCACAGGCTCTGCTGATAAGGCATAGAATAGCCTGGATCTTCTTAGATATCTGATAATGTCTTGACATCCTACTAAAACAGGATCGTCAGGGTCTAAGAAAGCACACACATTGTGCTCTTTTGCAAATCGATTATCCATCTGTTCAGAAGAAGAAGATTTCTTTAGAATCACACTGAGAATACGAACAGTTGGGAGATTAAACAAGATTCGAATGATTCATTATTGAATCATTACGACATGTTTTACCTTGAACACAACGGATTAAAAGCACAGATATATGTTTGTTTAATGTTTTGATTTGGTAAAATTTGAATGTTATAGAAGGAAGAAAAGTTTGTTGAGAGTGTGTTTTCTAGGTCTGAAAAAGTGAACTGAAAAAGTGAATAATGAGTTTTGAAGTCAACAACATCATTTATACTCTCAGACACATTATTTCATTAATATAATGAAGTGGGACTCTCAACAAATTCTTCCGCAGATCATCTACGGATCCATAAATCATCTGAGGATGTCTTAACGACATCTGCTGATGAAGTATACCTTACATTTTCATAGATTACCAAACTATGAAATTAAATTATATTTGTTGTTCTTTGCTCATCCGTAGTTTACCAATCTATTGATAAACATTTAAATTTTCCACACTGTAGCTTCTACTGATGCTTAAGATGGCATATTGTTGTATGGTCCAAGTCCATTACTTAGAACCATTTATTGCTTTTGGACCTTGTTGACTTTGTATTCATGACAATTTAGCACAAGAAATTTTACATGATTTTAAACAAGATTTCATGTATCCAGGAGCTAAGTTGGTGCTCAGATTCCAATTCCTTCAAATTGATAATGAAATAGACAAATTTTTTGATTGATAAACTTAACTTCATGAATTCTACTCCCCCTAAATTTGTGATTAATGATGACAGTAAGCATTTATCATGAATTTCTAAGAAGAATAGCATGAGTGACGGTTAACTATATGATGCTTCTCAGACATATGTACACATATGATGGGATCATAATATAATACTAAGCCTCTTCCTGACGAGTTATTTTGTTGAATTGATACCTGAACAAAGTTCTGATTGCAAGTATATTGTCCACTTAAATCCATACAAGAGCTCATGTATCAACTAGGCATGTTGTTTATCATGTTTTCATATTGAGTTGGAAATAACTGTTATGGGCTTCACATTCAATTTAAAAAGATTTTATCCTCCCTTTGCAAGTCAAATCATCACTTTTTCACACTTAAGAACTATGTACTTTAAGTTATAAGTTCTATCTTGAGAGGCATTGGTCATCTTATTAATGCAATGATGTAAAAGCTCTAGATTAATATACAATTGATCATATAGGATTCTTTTGAGAGCTTAGATATGATCATCTTCAGGTCACCAGGTCTTTACTCACGTAAAAGAAAGGTGCCTTTAACCCAGGTCTTTGTTCACACAAAACAGAGGGATGATGAGGATCATGATCTTTTCACCTTTTGTAACTGATATTCAGTATGGTGATCATACACCCAGGTCTTTGTTCACACAAAACAAAGGGTGTATGATTTGCAAAGATAATGTCAGGTCTACTGGTAGTTAGATACATAAGTAACCCTATCATTAATCTATATAATTTTTTATCAATAGATTTTCTTGAAGGGTCATGAACAATCTTATCAATTATTGATGCAGGTGTTTTGCATGAGGATACTTTAGCAAGATTGTATTTCTTCAAAACTTGATGTATGTATTTTTCTTGATTGATGAATATCCCATCTGGTTTTTGATGAACTTGAAGACCCAAAAAGAAGGTTAATTCACCCATTGAACTCATCTGAAATTCAAATTTCATCAGCTCTTCAAAATTTATACACAATCTCTTATTTGTTGAGCCAAATATAATTCATCAACATATATATGGTTCCTCTTTTGTAGCCATGCTTGAGCAAGAAAGATGATGAGAGTGTTTCATACCACTTTCTTGGTGCTTGATGAAGACCATACAAGGCTTTATCTAGCTTGTATACCTTATGAGGATAATGAGGATCTTCAAAACCAGGGGGTTGTGATACATAAACTTCCTCATCAATCTTCCCATATAGGAATGCACACTTGACATCCATCTGATACACAGTGAACTTCTTATATGATGCATAAGCTAGAAACACTCTTATGGCCTCAATTCTTGCAACTAGTGCAAAAACTTCATCATAGTCTATTCCTTCTTCTGTGTGTGTATCCTTGTGCAATCAACCTTGCTTTGTTTCTTACAATAATCCCTCTATCATCCAGTTTGTTTTTGACAGCCACCTTGTTCCAATAGGATTGTTGACCTTCAGGCAAATCAACTAGAGACCATACCTTTTGCTTTCTAAATTGTTAAAACTCTTCTTCCATAGCTTCAATCCAACTATTGTCTTTCAAGCAGTAGTGATGTTTGCAGAGAACACTTGTGAAAGAAAACAACTGAAGAGACACAGGTTGGCAGTACCACTTTGGCTCCTTGTAGTTCTCTTTGTAAGATCTCCATGATGTTGTTGACTGGATGAGTCTTATGGATTCTTATTGATGGAGTTGATTCAACTGGCATAGATGATTCCAGGTTAGTCATTTCCATTGCCTCAGACTGATCCAACCCAGGTTGAGAGTTTAGAAAATAGTCAAAATGTTCAACATGAGGTGTAGGATCATGAGTGTCTTCTGTGTGAGTTGTAGGAGCATCTCCAGAATCGGTTTGTTCTTCTGTAGGAACTTCTCCGGAATTATTTTGCTCTTCGTAGGAACTTCTCCGGAATCATTTTGCTCTTCCGTAGGAACTTCTTCGGAATCATTTTGCTCTTCCGTAGGAGTTACAGGACTTCTCTGGATGATAAGTGAGGACTTGAAACATTTCTAATGTTGTTGTATTCACTTGAGAGCATGGATCTGTTGAAGAATCAACATTCACATCGCTGGATGCACCATGTTCATTTCCACATGTAGTGTCTGCAGCAGCAGCTAATGTGTTTCCACCCGAGGATATGTGTATCCTTGGAGGATCAACAGATAATGTTACTTCAGTCATATGAGGTGGAACAAATGGATAACATACTTCATCAGATCTTGTAGTGTTCAAATGATCATAGTTAAATGATTTTGTTAGAGCATCTATGTCAAACAACCATGCTGAACCTTTAACTGACTTAGTAAATACAGATTCATCAAAGGATACATTAGGAGTTTTTTCCACAATGTTATGTTGTGGAATATACATCCTATAAGATTTAGATTTTGAAGAGTATCCAAAAAGAAACCATCATATGCTTTTTCAAAAAAATTCCTAATGACTCCTTTATGTTTAAAATAGATACATGACATTCAAAGACTTTAAGATATCCTATGTATGGTTTTCTCTTAAACAAGAGCTCATAAGGAGTTTTGTTATGTTCTTTGACAATTAATGTTCTGTTTTGAACATTGCATGTAGTATTGTTGATCCATATGTACCTAATTTACGATCTTAATGTAATATGTCTGTCATGTCCTAAATGTAATGAAACGAATGAGTTGAATGAAACATCATATGTGGTTGTTGATCTTAATGTTTAATGTTTCAGTGTATGTTTTAATGTTTATCATTTATTAACACATATTAACCAACTATATAGGTTTGAGGTGGTTTGAATAGATCTTAGTCAAGTAATGATTGAGAAACATATTCAAACTTAGTCGTATGAAGTTTTCATACGAATGGACCATCTAATTGTTCATACGCATGAATACTTCATGCTATGGACCAATCGCATGACTGAACCAGGAGACTGGATCAGTCGCACGACTGAGACATACGGATGACTTAGTCGCACGACTGAACCTTCAGTAGTGTGATTGACTCAGTCGCATGCTTCAATCACACGACTGAACCATGCTAATGGTCCTGTCGTACGATTGACTAACCCTAACCTATAAATACCACTTAATTCATGAAAAAACATAACACTTTGAATACTTTGACTCCTACTCGACCCTAGCTGTCCAAGACTTCATAGAACCTGTTCCAAGTTCCTAGATCACACTAAATCAATTTGCAATCATCTTAACGTTTAGATTCAACCCAAGATCGATTCTACGTGCATTCTCACTTATTGGACACCAATCAAATATGATTCCGCACTTTGAGTTGCATACATGAAAATCAGTTAGTACTCTTCCAGTACACGGTCCCCTAACAGTGGTATCGAGACCTTGGCTCTTGATTTACGTGTGATTCAATCGATTTTGATATAAAAATCATGTTTTTCACTCAAAAACCGCAAAATTTTTTTCTTTCAAACTGTGTTTAGACGTCTCCAGGCAAATTTTAACATTTTCCGGCATACGGCAATTAGGGTTAGTGAGAAATTTCTTGTTTTTGTGTAAAAATACCTTAAACTTCGAATTCTTAAAATTCAGCAGCTTCAGTCCTCACGATTGACTTCAATCACACGACTGAATCCCTCAGACGCACGATTGGGACTCAGTCGTTCATAGACCTTTGTACGACTGAACTACCAATTTGGCATTGTTCATACCGCATCTGTCCATTCGCACGAGTGAGTCATCCCATTGGTTCCATCGGTCCAGCACCTCGAGCCATCGCCAATTGTCAATCGCATGAATTGGTCTAATCCACTCCTTCATTCGCATAAGTAAAAACCGTTTGTTCTAAACTTTAAGTTGAGTAATGGAGGATCAATATTCAGCATTTACCGTGGGAGGTATCAAGGGATCCAGAATCTATTAACTTCTTAAATATGAAGTGGGAAATCATAATAGAGCCCACCTAACTATCATGTTAGATGAGACCCCTAATTGAAAGCAAAGATTTTGAGATCTTGTTAGGACCTGGTATTCGACTGAAATACCTAGAGATCACGTGTATACCGGATCAAATAGTGCGGAATCCTATTTGATTGGCGATCCAATCAGTGAGAACACACGAAGAATCAATCAAGGATTGAAACTAACGTTAGAAATCGATAAGGAATCGATCTAATGTGTTCTATGAACTTGGAGAACGATTTGGAAGGTTTCTGGACGGCTAGGGTTCGTATGGATTGAACTTGAACGAATCTCCTCGTTTTTCACGAATTGAGTTGTATTTATAGGTTGGCACTCTTCAATCGTGCGACTGAACCATTAGTTTGGTTCAGTCGTGCGATTGAACCATGCGGTTGGTTCATTCGTGCGACTGAGTGTTCAGTCGTGCGATTGAGCCAATCTTATGTTACAGTCGTACGACTGATCCAGTCTCCTGGTTCAGTCGTGCGACTGAGTCAATCGTATGAGGTTCTTCATGCTTATGGTTCATTCGCATGAGCCATTCGCATGGGAACTTCATTAAGTTAAGTTTGAATGTTTTAGTTAATTATATAATATTATATATATAATCATTCAAGTAATCATAAACTCAATCAATTCATTTACGACTCATTAATGAACTATTAAACATTATAACCAACAGACTATCAACATCAGTTCATTAATCATACCAAACAAGATCTATTACATCACATATCACGATCTAGGGACATACATGTATCAACAAACTCCCCCTTGGACCTAGATCTCTCTAATGTCTTGTTTTCTTCATTACCTTCTCATATTTCTTGTACTTGTCCTCTTGTGTGACTCCCGCGTGAATATCAAACGCAAAGCAAAGTCGTATAACATTTTGGAACTGGAGGGCTTGTACAATGTCTTGTGTGTCATAGAACAGTGGCCACTTGTATAATGTATAGACATCATTAGCAGACAAGTTGGTTAGCCACATTGGGTCGAATACCCTGACAGTATCCATTTGATCCCCTTTGTTTAGAACTATGACAGCTTCAGCAGTTCTCCAATCATAGTACCACCATTTGAAGTGTGGAGTGAAGTCCTGTGGCATTTCCCTGAGAGGGATTCTCGACATAGTGCGAGGAGGACTCCACTTCAACACAATCTTAGGTTTCCAGTAATGGCATCCATCTCAGACCTTCTAATATACCTTGTAGGTTGTTGAGGTCTGAAGTTAATCCATCTGGTGTGGTACTCTTTCTTGAGGGCAGCCTCAAACCAGCCTGACATTTTTCTCGTGTCAGCATACAACAGCTTCAACTTGGCCAGCTGGTTGAGCTCAAATCCAGGTAGAGTCTTTAGATCATGTGGAAATCTAAAGTACTCTATGCCCTTTTCCCTCTTAACGGCATAAACGTTAAGATCATCAAAATATGCCCATGCTATAATCCTGCCTGACACCGTAAGATGTTTCTTGACGCTGTAGAACTTGGTGTAGGCATCCCTCTTCGGTGCATCACGTTGGGCTCTGACTTCCTTAAAACATTCAGCCCATTCAGCCTTTCGAATGTATACATCTTCGTTTGAGGCTTGGGCTGTTCCTTCGTTCTTTCCTGCTTCCTGCTCCATCTTGTCCTACCTCAAACATATCACTGACTAGGGACTCACCCAGATTGGGGACCACATTACCCCGTTGTCAGCGTATTGAGGGTACTCTTCAGCAGCAATATCTTCAACCTCAACTTCATCAACGTCGTGTAGTTCGTCGTCACTGGTTGAATCAACTGTTGGAGCATCCTTGACAATATCATCAGGATTGAGTCTGAACATTTCTGCCAGTTGCTCGTTAGATAGGTCGTGAATTATTTCACCTTCTTCAGGTGTATAACTCACTGACCTTCTGACAATCCCTTGCAGATCAAGAATCATTGTGAGTTGAGACTTGACCTGTTGAAGGGGAGCAATATCAAACTCATCTCTGTGGTACTTTGGATCTGTTTGATTTACACATTTCACATTCAAATCATTAGTAATATATCAAACAAAATGCATTAAGTTAATATAAACATTCAGTACATCGTTTTTCAATACAGAATACAAAAGTAATTAATACATAAACATCCACTATTTACTTTTATCCTGTATGCTAGTCTCTTCGTGTGAAGGTGCAGAAGTAGAAGCTGACTGATCCTGTCGGTTCTTTGTTCTCTGCTCTTGACCGGGAGCTGAGACAGAGTCAGCTGCTTCTCCTTCTTCAGTCTCTTCATCACACACCACTCTTCTGTTTTCTCTTCATCAGAATCACTGTCATCATCATCATCATCATCACTCTCTCTTTCTCCATCCTTTATCTTTAGAGGTTCCTCCTTTGATCCTTTTAACTTTAACAAAATGGACCTCTTTGCCTTTTCCAACTCTTCTATCTGCTTACCTGCTACCTGATGACGCTTTGTGCTCGGAGTTGGTCCAACTCAGTGTTCTGAGCAGCCAATTTCTGGGCCTGCTCCTTAATAGCTCGATCCTGCTCTGCGATTTTCTGCGATTGTGCAGCAGTCAGGTCGGTGAGCTGGCGGATCTGAGAGGTCTTTTCCTCATCAGCCGCCAGCAGTCGTAACACCATTCTGTTTAAGGCTGCCAGCTGTTCCTCTCCTCTACCCCTATTGAGGTAGAGGAGATCTAGAGGTGTGAGGGGTAGGCTGAGGGCTCGGTTTGGTGGCTAGTGGTGGTGGTGGAGGTGGTGAATATCGGTAAGGTCTGGATGATGGTGGTGGTGAGTGTGGGGTGAATGTAGTAGTGGTAGCAGGGGTCTGGCTTGTGGTGATCGGTATGGTGGTGGTTGTGGTTGCTGTGGGGAGAGGTATGGTGGTGGAAGGTGTGTCTGCAGAGGTGGTAGTGGTGGAAGGTATGGGGGATGTGGTGGTGATGAAGGTTACCTTACGCTTTTTCTTTTTCTGGCCATGGGGTTGAGCCATCCGTTTTCTCCTCGTTCCCCTCGAGGTGGATGCTCCCCCTTCAACCCCGCCTGAGGACTCCGGAGCATATGATGGATCAGTCTCTGTATCTCCGGATCCTCTCGGTTGTTCACCGACAACCCTCAACCCGTGCTCTGTGGGAACCACTTTCCTTCCCACAGTCCGGGTCAATGGCTCCTCATCAGATTCATCTTCATCTTCCTCGGTAAGCACAAAATCTTGATGGAATCCTGCTGACTCAGTTACCTCAGCAGGTGAGCCAGACACCGAGGGAACAGAGCAGACACGGTGCCTCGGGATGGAACAGCCTCATCCTCAATGTCATCCTCCTCAGAGTCATCAGTAGGGAGGACAATTGGCTCCACGTCGGAGTCACTGTCCTCGTGACGCCATAGGCGTCTCCCCGGTGCCACATAGCTTTCATCTGCTAAGTGGCCAATCAGTCTCTTTCCTGGGGCTTAACTTGCTTGCCCCGATAACCACCATCCTACCCAATGTGGTATCATCCATCATTTCCAATGTCACTGCATCTTGACTTTCCTTTGGGAGCTGAGGCAGCTTCTCATTGAATATCATCTGAAGGAATCGTGGGTACATACAAAAACCTTCTTCTCTTTCCCTTTAGTTTCCATGTTCTCTATCAAATAGGCGAATATCATATTAGAAAGCTGAAAGGGTGGTTCAGCACTAGAGCCACGAAGGCATTCTGTATCTGATCTGATAGGTCATCAAAGCCACCTTCTCGAAGCGATGCATTTAAGAATCACATGTGCCAATATTTGTATTGAGGGCACAGGTTGCTCTATTTAGCACCCCCGAGTTGATGTCTCCTGCATACTTGATTCGGAGAAAACACCCTCTCACAGTCAATGGGTGTACTTAGTGGGGTGAGTAGAGTCATCCTCAAACTCAAGGATTCTTTGGATGTCCTGGCGTGATGTCGATAGCTTGACCCAAGATGGTGCTTCTGATGTTGTATGGCTCATGAGACCGATCCACTGAGGCATTCTCCCAGAATGCCTGGTGTGTGATTTGTAAGGTGTGCAGGGCGTAGATATAGCCTTATGTATCCGTGAACGTTTGAGGAAGGCTATATATCGGAGAACTTGGCCCCGTTCCTTGTCGTGTGGTCTAAATGGGCACAAATGTTGTGCTTTGGATTTAGAGACCATCTTTCAGCCATTTTCTGTAACACACAAGACTAGACCATTATTACATAAGACATGAAAACTTCTGTTCTAAGTGTAAAGTTGAAAGTCATTTTGATTCATTCGTGCGAATGAATCATGCGACTGAAGTCAGTCGCCTGTTTGAGACATGCGACTGAGTTCAATCGGTGTTTGAGCATGCGATTGAGTTCAATCGGCTGAGAGCATGCGATTGAGTTCAACTGGCTGATTGAGGCATGCGATTGAGTTCAATCTGCCGACTGGACTCATTCGGGTGGTTCAGTCGGAAATGATCCAATCGCAAGGTTCAATCGTGCGATTGGAGTTCATTCGAACGACCAGTCGCTTGCCCCACTGTTCGATCCCTGTGGGTCGAATCTTGACCCTTCTAAGTCTTTTAACAGTGTGTAATGGTCCATTAGTCTCGTACTTGTCACTAATAACCTATTAACTCAATTTTAACATTTTGCTTCATTTACATAGGTGATTAGGTCGATTCGCAGGTCGGTTCTTGATTTAATCCAATGTCGCTATTGTAGTTCGGTGATGTACTGATTTTGGTAGGATTCAAGGAGTAGTGTACCTGTAAAACGTCACTGGAATGAAGAATCTTAAGCGCAAAGTATATCAGAATCGGAGGCAATTTCGACAGGGTAACGGTAATGAGCGCGATTCGGGTGTTTTGGGAGTGATGATGAGTGATGCGATCGATTAAGACCTTAAATACTAAACCTAGGTTCATTCGGCCGACTGGCCTCAGTCGCTCAGTTCAATCGGGCGACTGAGGTTCAGTCGTACGATTGGCCTAGTCAATCGCATTCAGTCGGCCGACTGAGTCTCAGTCGGTCGACTCGACTCATTCGGTCTCCTTCATTCGCCCCTTTAGTTGACCGACTGAGCCTCAGTCGGTCTCTTGTTTCATTCTCCCCCTTCCATTCGGTCGAATGAAACATTTCATGTCCATTCGGCCGATTGGAAGCCATTCGCATAGTTGGTCGATAACCATGATCCACTAGTGCGAATGGGTCACACTTTGTGAGTTTACAGTCATTTTTAACATTTACTATTCAGACCCTTTTCACTTTTGATAATAACATGTAAGCTCTTAACCAATTCAGTCACTTCAGACGTGACCTTTTAAATTTTAAAACCATGTGGCCATCTCAGACATGACCTTTTAGGTAAGTTAATTCCCTTCTGATTTCCCTGATGTAGTCCGACAGACACACAACTTAAAAAATAAACATAGTAACTTAAACTAACTACACAACTAAAGTTTATGTTTGGACTTTTTGTGAGAGATAAACCCTAAGATGAAATCTAAGGGATTTGATTAGGAGTAGACAGCTTTAACTTAGATTGATCATATCTGGACCAAATCAATTTTGGAATCATACAGGAATATCAAATCATTTTGGGACTTGTTATTAAAGCTCTTTGACGCTTAAATTCTCGGTATTCATCCAGAGTCGTTAGCAACTTAAGGAAATCATACTGAAACTCTTAGATCTTCACATTGAGTTGAACTTTTGAGAAGGTAGCCACTAAGATTGTCAGTATATTTTTGTCCACTTAAATCCATACACAGACTTTTGACGCAGACTGGTGACTGATTTAGGTTTAATTATTTCAGCTAACATTTGTGGATCCCACACTTATATGGTAATCAACATTCCTCAGAGGTTTTGAGCGGTCTACGGGTATTATTACAAGAAGAGACTATTCTTAGAGCTTTCAAAGAGAAGCCTGTCCTCAGGTCAGTGCCATCGCACAGCAGAGAGGCGGCAAACAACAATGAATTCTAGAATATCTAGGTTATGCTTATCCTCAGGTCAGTGCCATCGCACAGCAGAGAGGCACACAACCTATCTCCTTGTTAGAGCAGCTTACTTTTATTTACACAAAATGCACCAACAACATGAGCCATTAGCTTTATTGCATTTGTCTTTCATTTTTTCTTGCTTTGCTCTAATTTTGGTCATCCGCACACTTTTGTGGCGTTTAAATGCTCATTACCCCTTATTGGAATATATTTGATTGTGTTAACCAGTGATAAGATGGAAGTCCACAGTCAGTTGAACAGCTTAGTTTGATCTTGAGATCACCAATCAGGTCTAATTGTCTATTGTGTTGAATCTACCAACATATCATTGTGGTCTAGCAGCCTCTAAGTCTACTTTCTCTGTGTCACCTTAGGAGTTGCCAGTTTTCTATCATTTTCCCCGTTTTATATTGCTTAGACTACGCAGACTTATACTTTGAACTTTTGCATCTTTTCAAACCTTAAATTTTAAAATCCCTCTTGATTTGTTCCTGTGTACTATCATATTCCAAGGTATTGAATTAGTATCACAGACACAATCTACCTTATTTCAGCTAGTTACCCCTTCTCCCTCATTTTTTTTAATATTAACTTGCTGACATATTCTCCCCCTAAAATACTAAAATCATTTCGGATTTAATTATTTTTGGATTTTAATAAACAGCAAGGTAACATGAAGTTAAATGTAACAGACAAAAAACAGATAACATAAGATAAATAAACTTTAACGAAACTACATCGGACTACACATTATTCTCATCAGGAATTACCTCACTTTTCTTTTTAACGCCGTTGACCTCTAGCAAGTATTGAAAACGTGGTTTATCAAAGGCTTTTGTATAGAGGTCAGCACGTTGAAAATCAGTATTATTTTAACCACATCTATTAAGTTCTTTTCAAAACAGTCTCTTATGAAGTGGTATTTAATACCGATGTGTTTGGTCTTAGGATGTTGAACCGGGTTTTTGGTTACTGCAATTGCAGCAGAGTTATCAACAAAAATAGGAGTAGACGAGAATTTCAAACCGTAATCCCGCATTTGCTGTTGAATCCAAATGATTTGGGAACAGCAACTTGCAGCAGCAACATATTCGGCTTCACAGGTTGACAATGCAACCGATGTCTGCTTCTTACACTGCCATGTAACTAATCTTCTCCCAAAGAATTGACACCCTGCTGATGTAGACTTGTAGTTCATTTTGCAGCCTCCATAGTCCGAGTCACTATACGCTGTGAGCTCAAAATCGTCATCATGAGGATACCACAACCCCAGGGTGGGTGTACCCTTTAGATAGCGAAAGATCCTTTTGACCCCGATCAGATGATTGACCTTAGGTTTAGCCTGATATCTGGAACATAAACATGTAGCATACATGATATCAGGTCTTGAGGCAGTGAGATACATGAGGGATCCAATCATTCCTCGGTACATAGTGGCATCTACAAGATCTCCACTCTCATCAGGTGCTATATCATGATTCGTAGCAAGTGGAGTCCCAGCAGCAGAAGCATTCTCCATGTCAAAGCGACTGAGAATGTCTCCTACATACTTGGTCTGATGTAGAAAGATCCCATTAGGTGTTTGATCCACCTGTAACCCGAGAAAGAACTTCATCTCCCCCATTGCACTCATCTCAAACTCTTTCTTCATCACTGCTTCAAACTCTTTGCATAACTCTTCGTTCTTTGACCCGAAGATTATGTCATCAACATAGATCTGTACAAGCAGTAGGTCACCATCCTTTTCTTTAATAAACAGTGTACAGTCAATGACTCCCCTGCGAAAGCCGTGTTTCACAAGATGAGTCGAGAGTTTCTCGTACCAAGCTCGAGGAGCTTGATGAAGCCCATATAAAGCTTTGTCGAGCTTGTAAACTCTATCCCGATGATAAGGGTCTTCAAATCCCTCGGGTTGACTGACATAGACTGTTTCCCTTATTTCACCATGAAGGAATGCACTCTTCACATCTAATTGGTAGACTTTAATCTTCATGTACGAGGCATAGGCGAGGAAGATACGAATAGCTTCCATCCTTGCCACGGGTGCAAACACTTCGTTATAATCAATACCCTCGACTTGGCGAAAACCTTGAACCACCAGTCGAGCTTTGTTCCTTATGATGACTCCTTGGTCATCCTTCTTACATTTTAGTACCCATTTGGTGCCAATGATTTTAGCACCTTTAGGTCTATCTACCAGTGTCCATACACCTAACTTCTTAAACTGCAGAAGTTCTTCTTGCATGGCACTCACCCACGCCTCATCATTTAGTGCTTCACTGACATATTTTGGCTCAACCTGCGAGACAAACAGCGATAAGCACCATCATGTATGTAACCCTTCTCCATAACTGAGGCGTAATCAGCTGAGTATAGCTGATTTCGGGTTTGTACTCCTGATCGGACATCTCCAATAACATTGTCAAGGGGATGATAGACGTTTAGTCGTGATCCTGGAGTAGTCGGCACAGTCACCTCCGAGCCAAGATTGTGCACATTTTGGTCTGCATCTGAGGAGGTTGGAGTTTGAGGTTCCGAAGTCGAGGGTGCATCACTTGTGGATGCTTGTGGACTTTCAGGAACTGGAACCTGTTCCTCCTGACCGTTCTGGTCATCTGCTTCAGTTTCATCTTCAGAGGAGGAGTCACTTTCATCGACTGCCCCTTCTGACTGAGTAGATGACTCTCCCTGTGTGCTGGATGGAGTGTTAGTATATCATACATCATCCTAGTAGCTAACTCATCATCCGAGGGAGAGAGAGATGTTGAAGGATTTGAAGAATCCATCATAATCGAAGAAGTATGCAGGTCCTTTGCCTGTAGGGGTGTGGTATATCTCTGAACGTCGACATTACACCACACTTCTACAAGACCCGTTGAGTTATTGTAAACTCGCTTGTTCGGTATGTTGTATCCTAGAAAAATTCCTTCAACTGCCTTCTCGCTGAATTTTCCTTCTTGTGTCTTCTTCATAAGTGTACACGGTGCGCCAAAAGGTTCAAGATACTCCAAATTCGGTTTGCGTCTTTGAAGTAGCTCATAACATGTCTTTCCGTGGCGCTTGACTATTAGGACTCTGTTCAGTGTATAGCAAGCATTTGCCACTGCCTCGTTCCAGAATTGGATAGGCAGTTTCGAGTCTGCCAGCATAGTCCGGTATTTCTATCAAGCTCCTGTTCTTTCTCTCAGCAACTCCATTCATCTGAGGTGTGTAGGCAGAGGTGAATTGATGCACAATTCCCTTTTCCTTGCAGTATGCCTCCATCCCTTGATTCTTGAATTCTGTCCCGTTGTCTGAGCGTATTTGTCGAACTTTGAGCTTGTAGAGTGATTCCAGTGTGGTTACTAATTCTTTGAATGTCTCCAAAGTTTCTGATTTTGATTTCAGAAACATTACCCAAGTGAACCTTGAGTAGTCATCAGTGACCACATAACAGTACGCGTCGCCTGCGATGCTCCTTGTACTAACTGGACCGAACAGATCCATGTGAAGAAGCTCAAGAGGAAGTTCTATTGAATGAACTTTCTTTTCCTTATGAGACTTCTTTGTCTGTTTGCCCTTCTTGCAAGCTACACAAAAGTCAGGAAGTTGGAAGTTCTTGACATTCACTCCTCTAACTAAATCCTTCTGAATCAAATGATTCATCTTCCTTTGACTAATGTGTCCCATTCTCCGATGCCAGGAGATGGAATCCTTCTCAGTAGCTTTAGATAAGAAACACTGAACCTCATGATCAGTTGTGGCAGCTGTTGACAGATCCAAGACATAAAGGTCTTTATATCTTGAAGCAGTCATCAGAACTTGGTCTTCTGGGATCATATATTCTTTCTTCAGCACGTAACACTTCTGATTATCGAAGACGACTTTAAATCCTTTATCACAGATTTGGGACACAGAAAGTAAGTTGTTCTGAAGTTGTTGAACGTAGTTCACTTTATCAAACTTAACTTTCTGATTTCCCACTTCTCCCTGAGCTGTGATATAGCCTCCTTTGTTTCCTGCAAAGGAAACATGCCCTCCTTTTATTTGTTGGACGTTAGATAACAGGGTGTTATTTCCTGTCATGTGCCTGGATGCTCCGCTGTCTATAATCCACGTGTTAGTGTCAGCACTATATCGAGCACCCTGCGCATACAAAGTAAAAGAATCAGTTTAGGTTAGGAACCCAAGCTTTGACTGTCTTGGGTTTCCCAGAGGCATCACACATCATGAACTCCACCCATTGACCCTTAGAAGGTGAGGGTAGCTCAGGTTCTTTCTTGTTATCAGTATCAGACACGAGGGTGGATTTTTCTTTCCATAAGCCAGATTTGTGCAATGCCTGTTTATGATAAACAGTCGTCTGGCTTACAGGTTGGACTTTAGGGTCACTTGCTCTTCTAGGTGGAGTTAGAGAACTCCGCTTAGAAGCCTAGGTCTAGAGTCCAGAAGATCAATCTTCTTCCTAGGTGTCTGATAGAAATGACAGTCGGAAGCAATGTGTCCACATTCTCCACAGTTGTAGCATGACCTGCTATCAACTTTATGAGTAGACTTTCTTTGTGGAGAAGTGTGACACTCTAGTAACATCATCAACACTTTAGTTTTTGACTCTTGGATGTTTGATGTTTTCTCTGGTATAACAAATTTACTGATTTAACCTGTTTTCCTTTTTGGTTAGCTGGTTTTTGACTTGAAGCATGTGAAAAAGTAACATTTGAAGTCCTTTTAGGTTCTGATTTGACTCTATTTGACCCTGACTGTAAATTAACTTTTTCAAATTCATTTTCCAGGTTAACACATGGCAATTTACCCTTTGCCTTTGAAGTGGCCTCCTTTTGTTTCTTACCAGATTCAGTAGATGAACATGAGGTGTCTGGATCAGTAACAAGAGGAGTGGTCACCACATGATCCTTGATGGGGTTATTATTTACTGGTCTAGACTTGGTGTTCATCAAGGTCTCAGGTGGTGGTGGAACCACTTTGTAGCCTAATCCCTCCCCGTTATTCCTTTCTCTTACTAAGTGTTGAACTATGTGTGAGAACTAGTCCAACTATGCAGTTTCTGTTTTAATGATTAACTTCGACTTCTAAACTGCTCTTTGTTTCTTAGTGTCTTCTAGGGAGTTAAGATAGTACCTAATGTCGTTTTCTTGGTTAAAAGCCACTACTTTCATTTCCCTAAGTTTTTTGGTCAATAGGTCTATCTTTTCTTTATAACACTGCTCATTTTGTTTTAGCACTCTATTTGCCTCAGTACACAGACGTAAATCTTTTACTAAGTTATCATTATGGTCTAATAACCTAGCAAATTTGTCATCTATGCTCTTCCTAAACGTGTCACAATCAGAACAAGCATGGTTATTAAAAAGTCGGTCAGTGGTACTTACCTGAGTTGGTCCAGAAGTATTAGCCATCAGTGCCGCATCAGATGATTCTATTTCTGTCGACTCTGGCTTTTCTGTCTCTGAGGTGGAAACTTCCTCATTTGGCTTGTAGCTGACCTCGGCTGCAGTTGTTTCTTCACTATGTGACATTGCAATTTCAACTGCTATATCACCTTCACTCGCAGAATCATCGTCAATGTCCTCGACACTGGCAATGTTAGATTCTCCTGGTGAGACAAACCTGAAACTCCAATCCTGTCCTTCATCATCATGAGCATTTAGTGCTTTAGGGTCCTTGTTTGATGAAGTAGAATTAGAGGGTTGCTTGTCCTGGCGAGTAAATGATGAGAACGGGTTCCCATTCCCCGTCTTCTTTGGCTTGACACATTCTCGTTTGAAGTGCCCCTTCTCACCACAGTTAAGCAGGTCACTTTACTCTTGTCGAAGCCAAAGGTGGTGTCCTTAGTAGCAACCAAGTTCTGTCCAGTCTTTTTCACAAACTTTTTCGCCCTTCGAACAGCACTTGCTAAGGCCCACATTATATCCATTCTTTCGAGCTCCATCTCATCCACCTGCTCGTAGTCCTCATCTGCCAGATGGCAGTTTCCAATCTTCCCAGCAACGAGTCCATCATATGAATGAACCACTGCTGCTAGGAGATCCATATGCTCTCGTGCTACTTCCAGGTCACATTACCGAAGTTCTCGGTCTTCAGTTTAGTAGCGTTAGCTTCTGATCCATATGATGGGTACATGATGACCCAGACGTGTCTGATCCAGAAGTAGAGGCATGTGAAGGACCTGACGAGCTAGACACAAAAGCAGTCTGGAGAGGTGCTCCAGATGCCTTTGCTTGAGGTGTGGCGTTGTATAAAGCTGGATTTTGTGTGTACAAAGACTTCTGAGCTCTATACTTCATCCTTAGTGCTTCTTCGCGCAACTTAAGAATGAAGTCATTTATATCCAGCTTTACAAGGATACCATTCTGTCTCAGGTTAGACACGAATGTAGCCCACTTATCCGGCAACCCGTCTGCGAAGTTGCTTACTTTTTCTTCCATGGTAGTAACCACTCCATGGTATGCAATTCGCTCATCAAGTGGTAGAATCTATCTATGACGTCGTCCAAGCTTTCATTACCAATTGAAGAGAAGTTATCGAATTCCTTCTTTAACTCCTTTGCTTTGATTGCCTTCAATGATGCATTACCATCATATCTCTTCTCTAGCGCATCCCACAGTTTCTTGGATTGCTTGTTCTCGGAATACTGGTGGAATATGTCTTTGGGGATCGACTGAGTGATCAATGCATATACTCTTTTCTCTGCATTGTACTTTACTTTCTGTGCGTCGGTCATCCCGCTTAATGTTAGTTTAACCCCATCAGCTCCCACCGGTGTACTATAACCTGTCTCAATGGCTTCCCAGATTAGGATCTACTCCATTAAGGTAGATCTCAAAACGTTGTTTCCAGTGGGGAAACTCATCTAAAGTCAAGAGCTTTGGTGGTTTATTGTGATTCCCCACCTCACTCTCAAGCAGCAACAGATTCTGTATCCTTGAGTCTTTCCCAGCAGTAAGGCTGACATCTGATCTTCCATGATGAATAAACTTATAATCTAATCAAAAAAACTTTTACTGATGCGACTGAAGGATGCGACTGAGCTAATCGTGCGTATAAGCTCTGCGATTGGTTCAATCGTGCGAATGAACTGGGCGATTGGTTCAGTCGTGCGAATGAATCTGGTACGTATGAGCTATGCGAACGAGTGGTTCAATCGGCCGAATGAAGGTGCGACTAGGTCCAATCGTGCGTATGAGTCGTACGAATGGAGTCCAGTCGTACGAATGAGTCAGTCGGGCGATTGAAGCCGCTGGTTTGCGAAAATTTCTAGGTTTGACGGTTTTCAGCCGTAAAAACTCGAAATTTTACAAGTTCTGATTGCCTGAGTCCGTAGAAACCAAACGTCGATGAGCAGGGAACTTCCAAGATCACTTTTGATGCCAAAGATTGCGTTTTTAGTGTAAAACACAACTTTATGCAATCTTGATTGAATCAACACGTAATCACGAGCCAAAAGCTCTGATACCACTTGTTAGGACCTGGTATTCGACTGAAATACCTAGAGATCACGTGTATACCGGATCAAATAGTGCGGAATCCTATTTGATTGGCGATCCAATCAGTGAGAACACACGAAGAATCAATCAAGGATTGAAACTAACGTTAGAAATCGATAAGGAATCGATCTAATGTGTTCTATGAACTTGGAGAACGATTTGGAAGGTTTCTGGACGGCTAGGGTTCGTATGGAATTGAACTTGAACGAATCTCCTCGTTTTTCACGAATTGAGTTGTATTTATAGGTTGGCACTCTTCAATCGTGCGACTGAACCATTAGTTTGGTTCAGTCGTGCGATTGAACCATGCGGTTGGTTCATTCGTGCGACTGAGTGTTCAGTCGTGCGATTGAGCCAATCTTATGTTACAGTCGTACGACTGATCCAGTCTCCTGGTTCAGTCGTGCGACTGAGTCAATCGTATGAGGTTCTTCATGCTTATGGTTCATTCGCATGAGCCATTCGCATGGGAACTTCATTAAGTTAAGTTTGAATGTTTTAGTTAATTAATATAATATTATATGTAATCATTCAAGTAATCAAACTCAATCAATCATTTACGACTCCTTAATGAATTATTAAACATTATAACCAACAGACTATCAACATCAGTTCATTAATCATATCAAACAAGATCTATTACATCACATATCACGATCTAGGACATATTGTATCAACAGATCTACTTAATGGAGTTGATCCCAATCTGTGAGAATCGATAGAGATAGGGTATAGCATGCCAGTAGGTGCAGATGGAGTCAAACTCACCTTAGGCGGCATGACTGATGGCCAAAAGGTAAAGTACAACGTTGAGAAGAAAGTATATGCATTGCTAACTCAGTCAATTCCTAAGGACATCTTCCATCAATTTTCTGAGAACAAGCAAGCAAAGAAGCTGGGGATGCATTGAAAAACAGTATGACGGAATGCATCATTAAAAGCTCTAAAGGCAAAAGCCTTGAAGAAGGGGTTCGACAACTTCTCGTCAATGGGTAAGGAGATCTTGGATGACGTCATCAATCGGTTTACCACTTGATGAGTGAGCTACACACTCATGGAGTTACAACGTCTATGGAATACAAGGTGTCGAACTTTGCAGATGGGTTGCCAAGAAGTGGGTTTCTTTTGTCTCCAACCTCAGACAGAATGATATGCTGGTAAAGTTAGATCAATTATTTCATTCTACAGTTGAGAGAGGAAGAGTTGAGGATGAAATACAAGGCTCAAAAGTCTTCATATGATCAGAATCCGTCTTTGTACAACTCAACTCCACAAGCCAAAACGTCTGGAGCACCACGTCAAAAGACATTCGTGTCGAGTTCAGCTGCTCCATCTCAAGCTACTACTTCAGGATCTGACACGTCAAGGTCCTCTTGCACACCATTACATAGCACCTGAAGCGAATGCTACAAAATTGAAAACCGAGAACCTCGGGAATGTGACAGTGGAGGAAGCAAAGGAGCACATAGATCTCCTAGCAGCTGTCGTTCACTCCTATGACGGACTAGTTGCTGGGAAAATTGGGAATTGCCATCTGGCAGATGAGAACTACGAGCAGGTAGACGAGACAGAGCTGGAGAAAATGGACATCATGTGGGCCTTAGCAAGTGCTATTCGGAGAGCTAAGAAGTTTGTCAAGAAGACCGGACAGAACTTGATTGCTACTAAGGACACAACTTTTGGTTTTGACAGGACCAAAGTTACCTACTTCAACTATGGGGAAAAGGGACACTTCAAACGTGAATGTGTGAAGCCCAAGAAGACAAGAAATGGGAATCTGTTCTCATCTTTCAATCGTCAGGATAAACCCATAAGTAGTCCTACTTCGTCAAGCAAGGATCCTGGCCTTGACCGCTCAGGATGACGAAGGACAAGATTGGAGCTTTCGGTTTGTGTCTCTAGGAGAATCCAACATTGCTAGTGTTGAGGATTTAGATGACGACTCAGCAAGCGAAGGTGATATTGCAGTGGAACTCGCGATGTCAAGTATTGAAGAAACTACAACTGTGGTTGATCACCTGCCTGAAGAAGGGACAAGTTCAACAAGTTCAGAATCACCAGAACCAGAAAAGTCAGACTCTGCTTTGATGGCTGATTCAACCGCACCCTCTCAGGTAAGTTCCACTACTCAACTTTTCAATAATCATGCTTGTTCTGATTGTAATAAATTTAGGTAAAGCATTGATTTGAAATTTGCTAGTTTATTAGATCACAATGATAGCCTGGTAAAGGACTTGCAACTGTGCACTGAAGCAAATCGTATTTTAAAATTAAATTAGCATAGTTATAAAGAATAAATAGAACTGTTAAAAAACAACTTAAGGAAACTGAAGTTGTAGCTTTTAACCAAGCTAATGACATTAAATTCTATCTAAACTCCCTAGAAGAAACAAAGAAACAAAAATCAGTTATGGAAGTAGAAGTAATTCATTAAAACAAAAATGCATAGTTGGACAGGTTCTTCTCACATAGTTCAACACTTAGTGAGAGAACACAACAATGGGGAGGGATTGGGTTATAAAGTGGTTCCACCACCACATGAGACCTTGTTAAATGCCAAAAGAAAACCAATAAATAACAACCCAATCAAGGATCATGTGGTGTCCACTCCTCTTGTAAGTGATCCAGATTCCACATGTAAACCAAATGAATCTAGCACTAAACAGAAGGAGGCCATTTCAAAATTGTAAGGCCCCGTTCCCGGGACGCTTACAGCTGGGTTCTCATCGCACACAAAGCGTATAATTACATTTGTATTTCATAAACTGCAGCGGAAAACTACAACAATCTTTCATTTCCATGTAAATGCTTTTGCAAATTAATACAACATTCATTACAAAATAGCTTGTTTGCATTACAATGCAAAAACACTAATCAAAAGAATGCCATCCCCAAAAGAGCTGAGTAGTCGCCCGTGCCATCCTCAGCAAACATTACCTGCCAACTAGAAACACATCAAAGTCAGCGTTGCTGAGTGAGTTCTAGTTTTATAAATAAAACATACTTTACTTTCACATAAAACCGTTCGTTACTTTTACATGATCACACATCGTACGTACACATAGATAATATCATTATTATCTTCTTCATTCGTTCATTCGTTCTTTCATTACTTTACTTGCGCATCGGACATCATCCATATCAATACCAGGTGCTACACCCCGATTAGTCGTAGCTACCGGGCCGAAGTCAACAAATGAACAGCTAAACGTATGCCACGGTACTATGAGTAACCATCAGTCTTAGCTACTAGGCCGAAGTCAACAAATGAACAGCTAAACGTATGCCACAGTACTAGGGGTGAGCGGTAGAGGTTCTACATTAAGGGCCAATCACAAAGAAGGACCCGTCATCCGATGCGTGCAAGACGTTTCATTCGTTCATTAATACTTCGTTCATCATCATGTTCCTCTTTCATTATCTTTCACTTTACGTTACATAATACTTCATTTATTCATTAGCATGACGCATAAGGCCACAAGAAAGATAACATACATCATATTAGGAACATAGCACACACAGTCATCATTATCATCATACAGGGCAACACCATACATACATAACCTACATAACTTGCAGTACCATCATCATCCTCATCATGCCCTACATGCTTTCTAAGACCTCAAGCGTCATATTACAAACTCTTATGGGAACCTTTACATCAAAACTTACATCTGCACTTTCCCCCGAAAGTCAGAAGTGAATCTACACCTTCCTCGGGTACAACAGCCCTATTCGGGCGTATGGACACCCTTCAGTCGCATTGCCTCCATGCGACTGAACATCATGCGAATGAACTAATATGGATGAACACCTATGCGAATAAACATCCAGTCATGCGAATGGGCAATGAGGATGAACACCTATGCGACTAGACCTTCAGTCGTGCGAATGGACCTTCAGTCGTGCGAATGGACCTTCAGTCGTGCGAATGGACCTTCAGTCGCATGACCCCCATGCGACTGGCCCTTCAATCGTGCGAATGAACCCCATCATGTGAATGGACCCCAATCACACCCTAATCGGCCGTATGGCTTCCATTCGGCCTCCAGTCAGTCGCCTAGCCCTAACTGATGCAGAATGCAGTTCATCCCGACTGCAGCCGAGGGTTTTCGGCCTCCAAACTCATCTAAACCCATTTTAAGCCTAAATTGACCATCCTAAACCTTAGGGATGCATACCATAACATTATTCAAGCACAACCAAGCAAGAAATCAAGCCCCAAACAGGTCCTACACATACATACACGCATACATACGGGTTTTCACCCAAAAACGTGAAAAAGGGTTTTCAGATGTGTTCCAGCCCCAAAATCATTCAAAAATATGTAAAAGAGGGGTCCTAGAACTCACCTAAACGAGCACAACGACAAGAGCTTCGATTTGTCTTGCTTCACGACGATTTTGGTGACCCGAACCGACACTTTTCCTCTTTTTCTCTCTTCTCCTCTCTAAGAACCTGAAATGTGGGGTGTGTGGGGAGAGTGGGCTGCCCTCTCCCTACTAATATCACCACATTTCCCATCTTTTCTTCATTGGCGAGTTTGGTCCCTCGACTTTTGGACTTTATTTTCTTTTCTTTCTTCACCGCTTCAAAATAATAAATATTCGGGTGTTACAAGTCCACCCCCCTTAAATAGGTTTCGTCCCCGAAACCTGTTATTCGTCGAACAAACGTGGGTAATGCTGTCTCATTTCTTCCTCAGTCTCCCACGTTGACTCGGATCCCTTCCTGTGCTTCCACTGTACACGCACAAGAGGAACCACTTTATTCCTTAGCCTTTTCTCCTTTCGGTCGATGATTGCCACTGGTTGCTCCACATAATTGAGCCGTTCATCTACTTCGATATCTTCCAATGGGACAACCATATCTTCATCTGCTAAGCACTTCCTTAGATGAGATACATGGAATGTCGGGTGAATTCCATTTAACTCATCCGGTAACTCCAGTCTATAGGCCACCTCTCCCACTCGAGCAATGATTCGGAAAAGGGCCTATATACCTTGGCCTCAACTTGCCCCGCTTTCTGAATCTGATAATACCCTTCCAAGGTGAGACCTTCAACATAACCCGGTCACCCACCTGGAACTCAATTGGCCTACGTCGCTTATCGGCATACGACTTCTGTGTATCTTTGGCTGCCTTCATTAAGGCTTTAATCTTTTCAAGCTTCTCTGTCGTAGCCTCGATCACCTCGATGCTCCCCAATTCCTTTTGACCAATGTCACCCCAACAAACGGTGTTTCTGCATCTCCTACCGTATAGCATCTCGTATGGTGGCATACCATGCTGGCATGATAACTGTTGTTGTATGAGAATTCGGCTAACGGTAAGTGGTCATCCCAACTTCCACCAAAATCAATCACACATGCTCGAAGCATGTCTTCCAATGTCTGAATGGTCCTTTCTGACTGACCATCGGTTTGGGGATGATAAGCCGTGCTAATATGCAACCTCGTCCCCATAATGTCGTGGAATTTCTTCCAAAATTTAGATGTAAACCGAGTGTCGCGATTGGACACAATAGACACCGGCACACCATGATGAGTTACAATTTCCCTGATGAATAGATCAGCCAACCTCTCAGATGAATATGTTTCGCGGATTGGTAGGAAGTGAGCACTCTTCGTCAGACGATCAACTATCACCCATATGGCATCATACCCTTTTGGGGTACGCGGTAGCTTTGTAATGAAGTCCATGGTGATGTGCTCCCACTTCTATTCCGGTACATCCAAAGGTTGGATCTTCCATACGGCTTTTGATGCTCTGCCTTCACTTGTAAGCAGTAAGGCACTTACTCACATACTCCACGACGTCACGCTTCATACCCGGCCACCAATAATCTTTCTTCATGTCATGGTACATCTTCGTGGCACCAGGATGAATGGAGTATCGAGTCTTGTGGGCTTCATCCATTATCTTCACCCGTAGATCCCCAAAACGAGGAATCCACACACGACCGAATCGAGTTCTAACACCGAGTGTGTTTTCACCCAATTCCCCACCAGACCTCTCATTCTTTCCGAGTTAAGGTGATCTTCTTTCAATGCCTCATCTTGAAACTCCTTAACTTGCTTCATCACATCGGAGGTCATGATTAATTGATAAGCTTTCACCCGAATCGGTTTGGGCCTTTCCTTTCGGCTAAGGGCATCCGCCACCACATTAGCTTTGCCCGGGTGGTAATGGATCTCGCAATCATAATCCTTTATAAGTTCCAACCAACGCCTCTGCCTCATGTTCAGGTCTTTTTGCTCGAAGAAGTACTTCAGACTCTTGTGGTCAGTGAATATGGTGCACTTCGTCCCGTAGAGATAGTGCCTCCAAATCTTTAACGCAAAGACCACGGCTGCTAGCTCCAAGTCATGAGTGGGATAATTAACCTCATGAACTTTCAACTGTCAGGATGCGTAAGCTATAACCTTCCCTCTCTGCATTAACACACACCCCAACCCTAAGTAGGAAGCATCAGAATAAACCACTAGATCTTCGCTTCCATCGGGTAATGACAGAACAGGAGCTTGAGTCAGTCTTGCCTTCAGCTCTTCGAACGCCTTCTCTTGAGCTTGACCCCATACAAATTTCACATCCTTTCGGGTCAACTTAGTTAGTGGAGAAGCAATCTTAGAGAAGTCTTGGATGAATCTTCTATAGTAGCACCCGCCAAACCCAAGAAACTACGGATCTCGGATGGCGTTTTTAGTGACTTCCATTGCATAACCGCCTCCACCTTCGCCGGGTCCACCATAATCCCCTCAGGATTCACCACATGACCAAAAACTGAACTTCGCGCAACCAGAATGCGCACTTGGAGAATTAGCATACAATTCTCCCTTCTCAACGTCTCTAGAACCTCCCGAATGTGACCGGCATGCTTAATCTCGCTCTTTGAATAAATCAGGATATCATCAATAAACACAATCACTGATTTATCCAACATAGGCCACACACACGGTTCATCAGATCCATAAAAGCAGCTGGCGCATTGGTCAAACCAAAAGACATGACTAGAAATTCGTAATGACCATAGCGCGTACGGAAAGCTGTTTTAGGGATATCTTGCTCCTTCACCTTCAACTGATGATAACCAGATCGAAGATCTGTCCTCGAGAACCAACTGGCACCCTGAAGCTGATCGAACAAATCATCTATCCTCGGTAAGGGGTAGCGGTTCTTCACTGTCAACTTGTTCAGTTCGCAATAGTCAATGCACATCCTCATACTACCATCCTTCTTCTTTACAAATAGGACCGGAGCCCCAAGGAGAGATACTCGGTCTAATGAACCCCTTATCAAGCAGCTCTCGCAACTGCTCCATCAACTCTTTCATCTCGGTTGGAGCCAACCGATATGGTGCCTTGGCAACAGGTTGGGCACCCGGTATCAGATCAATCTGAAATTCAATCTCTCTGTCAGTGGCACTCCGGATAAGTCTTCTGGGAACACGTCTGGAAAGTCACACACAACCGGTACATCAGACAGTTGTGGTGTTAGTGCATCTACATCCTTTACATAAACCAAGTAGGCGCTACATCCACGCCTCATACACTTTCCCGCCACCGCCATTGAGATCACCTTCTGGATCGTAGTAACCCGATCACCATAAACCGTTACCAAACTTCCATCAGGTGCTGTCAACCAAACCATCTTTTGCGACACACAATGTTCGCCTCGAAGTCCGCCAACCAATCCATCCCAAGAACCAAATCGAAACCACCCAAGGTCATCACAAACGATCTAACAGGAAACTTATGACCCTCAAGTTCCACATCACAATTCTCTATCATCTCAGAAATCCTGGTAGACTTACCTATGGCAGTTTCTACATCAAAGGGCGCATCAACACGCCTACTACTAACATGCAGCTTAGCACAGAAAGAAGCAGAAATAAAACTCTTACTGGCACCAGAATCAAATAACACAGAAGCTAAGGTCTGGTTCACTAGAAACGTACCGGACACAACGTCAGGGTCCGTCCTAGCCTCCTCCTGTGTCATGGTGAATGCCCTGGCGCTCGCCCTCGGTCCATCACTTCCGTCTTCTTCACCCCTGAAACCTCGGTCCTCGACCTCTTACAATCTCTGCTCATATGACCAATTTCCCCACAGTTAAAACATTTGCCCGACAGGCATCCTTCGCCATATGCCCTGTCTTCCCACACTGAAGCACAAGTTTGACCCCAACCTACATTCCCCGCCGTGCTCCCTTCCACACTTGCCACACCTTTTAACCCGCACTTGATGTGACCACACGGCATTCATCCACCCGTGCCTTTTTGTTACCATCAGGGCATCACCCCGACCAAACTGTTTTCCGCTCCAGTTCCGATCACCACCACCCTTCTTACTTGCTTCAGTCACCACCACCTCCCGCTCATCATATAGCCTCCCTGCCAAATCAACCGCCGACCTAAACGTGCTTGGCCGAGTGGCGATCATATGCGGCGAACATCCACCGAAAACCCTGAATGTACCTCTTGATTTTCCGAGACAGAGGCGTCACCTGATCAGGCACGAGTCGTGCCATTTCATTAAACTTGGTGGATACTGCTGGTGTGGGTCATGGTTCCAGCCTCCAACTGCAGAAAACTCCTTTCCAACTTATCCATTTCCCTGTGACGACAGAACTCCTCAATCACCATCTTCTTCAACTCAGGCCATTTCATTTTCTCGATTGCCCGATTACCCTCTGCTTGGACAATGTTGTCCCACCACATAGTGTCGAGTCCACAAATGAATGAGTGGCAAACTTCACCTTCTGATCTTCCCGACACTCGCTGATGTCGAGAACGACCTCCATCTCTCTCACCCATCGGTGAGCAGCGGTAACATTGCCATTACCGTCAAAATTAGGGGGATTAATCTCATAAATGCCCCGTAGTTACATCCTCGCACTGCCTCTGGCACAGGCTCTTCTTCTTGCTCTTCATCATCAGACAAGACTGTTCAGGCTCTGGGTGTTCCGTTCTCCAGAGGATCTGTTCTTTCTTTTCTTTCCCTTCTCGTACAGCCTTAATAACTTCAGTCACCACAGACGGTAAGATTGTCTGCATGACCTGATGGACTTCTTCTACCACAGCCTCCTTTACTGAGGCTCTCAGATTGGCGCTTTCGTCGCCACCCTCCGGATGGGGGGTCTCTGGTTCTTCATGAACCACCCTCTCAACTCTGGGTCTCCCTCTCTTGGGTCGCGGTTCAGCACCGTGACCTCCACCCCTAGAAGCTTTCGAAGATCTACCTCCGGCCATCACACGCACACTGAAAGATTCAAACACCAACACAGTCATTCAAAGGAACAGCTCAGTTTATGTCAAGTATAGTAAGTCCCTAATTACAGTGGCCAGTTGTGATTAGCCACTTACTTTACTCTTCATACCCCAAGTATTACCTGTCCTGACTACATCAGTATTTAAATCTACATACAACACATAACACATACCATGCGCACATAAAACCGGTTAACTTTACGAAAATACCTGATGGCACGAGCACTATCAGATTGGCATCCCATTCCCTTTCCGTCCCATTCTCAGTTTAAGATTAGGTTTATTTTGAAAATTTACCCATTCACTTAAACTTGGGCTTGATACCAACTTGTAAGGCCCCGTTCCAGGACGCTTACAGCTGGGTTCTCATCGCACACAAAACGTATAATTACATTGTATTTCATAAACCGCAGCGGAAAACTACAACAATCTTTCATTTCCATGTAAACGCTTTTGCAAATTAATACAACATTCATTACAAAATAGATGTTTGCATTACAATGCAAAAACATTAATCAAAAGAATGCCATCCCCAAATGAGTGAGTAGTCGCCCGTGCCATCCTCAGCAAACATTACCTGCCAACTGGAAACACATCAAAGTCAGCGTTGCTGAGTGAGTTCTAGTTTTATAAATAAAACATACTTTACTTTCACATAAAACCGTTCGTTACTTTTACATGATCACACATCGTACGTACACATAGATATATCATTATTATCTTCTTCATTCGTTCATTCGTTCTTCATTACTTTACTTGCGCATCGGACATCATCCATACCAATACCATGTGCTACACCCCGTTAGTCGTAGCTACCGGGCCGAAGTCAACAAATGAACAGCTAAACGTATGCCACGGTACTAGGAGTAACCATCAGTCTTAGCTACTGGGCGAAGTCAACAAATGAACAGCTAAACGTATGCCACGGTACTAGGGGTGAGCGGTAGAGGTTCTACATTAAGGCCAATCACAAAGAAGGACCCGTCATCGATGCGTGCAACGTTTCATTCGTTCATTAATACTTCGTTCATCATCATGTTCATCTTTCACTTTACGTTACAATAATACTTCATTTATTCATTAGCATGACGCATAAGCCACAAGAAGATAACAATACATCATATTAGGAACATAGCACACACAGTCATCATTATCATCATACAGGGCAACACCATACATACATAACGTACATAACTTGCAGTACCATCATCATCCTCATCATGCCCAACATGCTTTCTAAGACCTCAAGCGTCATCTTACAACTCTTATGGGAACCTTTACATCAAAACTTACATCTGCACTTCCCCCGAAAGTCAGAAGTCAATCTACACCTTCCTCGGGTACAACAGCCCTATTCGGGCGTATGGACACCCTTCAGTCGCATTGCCTCAATGCGACTAAACATCATGCGATGAACTAATACGGATGAACACCTATGCGAATGAACTCCAGTCGTGCGAATGGCAATGGATGAACACCTATGCGAACTGACCTTCAGTCGTGCGAACCTTCAGTCGTGCAATGGACCTTCAGTCGTGCGAATGGACCTTCAGTCGTGCGAATGGATCTTCAGTCGTGCGAATGGACCTTCAGTCGTGCGAATGGACCTTCAGTCGTGCGAATGGACCTTCAGTCGTGCGAATGGACCTTCATCGTGCGAATGGACCTTCAGTCGTGCGAAGGACCTTCAGTCGCATGACCCCCATGCGACTGGCCCTTCAATCATGCGAATGAACTCAATCATGTGAATGGACCCCAATCGCACCCTAATCGCCGTATGGCTTCCATTCGGCCTCAGTCGGTCACCTAGCCCTAACTGATGCAGAAGCAGTTCATCCCGACTGCAGCCGAGGGTTTTCGGCCTCCAAACTCATCTAAACCCTTTTAAGCCTAAATCGACCATCTAAACCTTAGGGATGCATACCATAACATTTTCAAGCACAACCAAGCAAGAAATCAAGCCCCAAACAGGTCCTACACATACATACACGCATACATACGGGTTTTCACCCAAAACAGCGAAAAAGGGTTTTCAGATGTGTTCCAGCCCCAAAATCATTCAAAAACATGTAAAAGAGGGGTCCTAGAACTCACCTAAACGAGCACAACGACAAGAGCTTCGATTTGTCTTGCTTCACGACGATTTTGGCGACCCGAACCGACACTTTTCCTCTTTTTTTCTCTTCTCCTCTCTAAGAACCTGAAATGTGGGGTGTGTGGGGAGAGTGGGCTGCCCTCTCCCTACTAATATCACCACATTTCCCAACTTTTCTTCGTTGGCGAGTTTGGTCCCTCGACTTTTGGACTTTATTTCTTTTCTTTCTTCACCGGCTTCAAAATAATAAATATTCGGGTGTTACAAAAATCAAAAGGTAAAATGCCTACTGTTAATCTGGATGAACAATTTGAAAAGGCTAATATAAAGTCAGGTTCAACCATGTCTAAATCTAAACCTAAAAAGACCATACATGTTAACCAAACACGTGCATCATGTCCAAGTCCAGGTAAACACAAGGGTAAAGATGTTGAAAGGGTTCAAGAAAATATGATTAAACAAAGTAAAACCTCTAAACAACAAGTGTTAGAACTCAAATAGAATAAAGTCACACGTGTGTCACACACTTCTCCATAGAAACAGGTACTCCATAATGTCGAAAGTAGATCATGCTACAATTATGGAAAGTATGGACACATAGCGTCTACTTGCCCTTATTATCAGACTCCGAGGCAGAAAATTGAACTTTATGACACTAAATATAGCTCTTCAAAAAGGAGATCCATGACTCCACCAAAAAGGGTCAGTGAACCTAAAGTTCAACCCATTAGCCAGTTGTCTGTTTACCACAACAGGCCTTACGCAAAGCTGGCCTATGGAAAGAAAAGTCTATTTCAATGTCTAGTAGTGAGAAGAAGAAGACAAATGATTTTCCCTCACCCTCTAATGGACAATGGGTAGAATTTATGCTATGTGATGCCTCTGGGACACCCAAGCCGTTAAGGCTTGGGTCCCTAACCTTAACTAATGTTTTCAATTGAATGTGCAGGATGTTCGCAATAGTGCTGAAACAAACACTTGAATTGTAGATAGCGGAGCATCCAGGCACATGACTGGGAACCGGGCACTCCTGTCAACGTCAAACAAATAAAAGGAGGTCATGTTTCATTTGCTGGAAACAAAGGAGGATATATCATAGCTCAAGGGGAAGTGGGGAATCAGAAAGTGAAGTTTGACAAGTTAAACTATGTTCAACAACTTCAAAATAATTTGCTTTCTATTTCCAAATATGTGACAATGGATTTAAGGTAGTTTTCGACAATAAGAAGTGCTATGTCCTGAAAAAGGACTATGTAATTCCGGAGGACCAAGTCTTAATGTCAGCCTCAAGATATAATGACCTTTACGTCTTGGATCTATCAAAGGCCTCCATAACGGATCACCAAGTTCAATACTTCTTGTCAAAAGCTACTGAGAAGGATTCTATCTCTTGGCATAGGAGAATGGGGGACATCAATCCACGGAAGATGAACCACTTGATCCAGAACGATCTAGTGCAAGGAGTAAACATCAAAACCTTCCAACTCCCGGATTTTTGTGTCGCCTGCAAGAAAGGCAAACAGACTAAGAAGTCTCATAAGGCAAAGAAAGTTAATTCCATAGAACTGTCTCTTGAGCTTCTTCACCTGGATCTGTTTGGTCCAGTCAGTACAAGAAGCATCGCAGGCGACCTGTACTGCTATGTAGTTACAGATGACTACTCAAGATTCTCTTAGGTAATGCTTTTAAAATCTAAATCTGAGACATTTGAGTAATTCAAAGAGTTAGTAACTACGTTAGAGACTCTCTAGAAGCTGAAGGTAAGACAAGTACGCTCAGACAACGGAACCGAGTTCAAGAACCAATGAATGGAGGCTTTCTGCAAAGAAAAGGGAATTGTGCACCAGTTCACTTCCGCCTACACTCCACAGATGAACGGAGTTGCTGAGAGAAAGAATCGCAGCTTAATAGAGACAGCACGGACAATGCTAGCAGACTCGAAACTGCCTATCCAATTTTGGAATGAGGCAGTTGCCAATGTGTGTTACATGTTAAATCAAGTTCTGGTGGTAAAACGTCATGGCAAGACGTGTTACGAGTTACTTCAACGATGTAAACCAAATCTAGAGTATCTCGAACCGTTTGGAGCACCATGTACATTGCTGAAGAAAACTCAAGAAGGCAAGTTTAGCGATAAGGCTGAAGAGGGAATCTTTCTAGGATACAACATACCAATAAGAGAGTGTACAACAACTCAACGGGTCAAGTAGAAGTGTGGTGTAATGTCGACGTTCAGAGAATACACTATCCCTCCTGCTGGAAAAGGACCCGCATTCTTTTTCGACTATGATGGATTCTTCAAGTCCTTTAACAGTCCTTTCTCCACTTCTGACGATGAGTTAGCAACCAGAATGATGTATGATGTCTTAAACACACCAACACAAGACTCAACATCATCTGGTTCACAAGGTGCATCGACTAGTCAATCAGGGGGAGCACTCGAGGTAAGTGACTCCTCCTCTGACGATGAAGCGTGGAGAATGATCAGAACGATCAGGAGGAAAAGGTTCCTACTACTGCAAGTCCACAAGCATCTGACGTTAATGCCTCCGAGTCTTCGGAACCTCACACTCCTACTGCCTCAGATACGGAACGAAACATTCATAATCTTGATTCTGAGGTAGTTGTTCCCACCACTCGATCACGCCTAAATGTCTATCATCCTCTGGACAATGTCATTGGGGATGTCAGATCCGGAGGTCAGACAAGAAATCAGCTGTATTCAGTTGATTATGCCTTGGTAATAGAAAAAGGGTATCCTCGCGATGGTGCATACCACTGTTTTGTGTCTCAGTTTGAGCCAAAATACATCAGTAAAGCCCTAAACGATGAGGCATGGGTGAGTGCCATGCAAGAAGAACTTCTTCAATTCAAGAAGTTAGGCGTGTGGACACTAGTGGATAGACCTAAAAGTGCTAAGGTCATTGGCACCAAATGGGTCTTGAAATGTAAGAAAGATGACCAAGGTGTCATCATTAGGAACAAGGCTCGACTTGTAGTTCAAGTATTTCAACAAATCGAGGGAATTGATTACAATGAAGTATTTGCACCTGTGGTGAGAATGGAAGCTATCCGTATCTTCCTAGCCTATGCCTCTTACATGAAGATTAAAGTCTATCAACTGGATGTAAAAAGTGCATTTTTTCATAGTGAAATCTGGAAAATAGTGTATGTCAGTCAACCCGAAGGATTTGAGGATCCATATCATCGGGATAGAGTTTACAAACTGGATAAGGCTCTCTACGGGCTTCATCAAGCCCCGAGAGCATGGTATGAAAAACTCTCAACTCACCTTGTGAAACACGAATTTCGCAGAGGTGTAATTGACTGTACACTGTTCATCAAAGAAAAGGATGGTGATCTATTGCTTGTTCAGATTTATGTTGATGACATAATCTTCGGTTCCAAGAACGAAGACTTATGTAAAGAATTTGAAAAAGTAGTGAAGGCAGGATTTGAAATGAGTGCCATGGGAGAGATGAAGTTCTTTCTCGGGTTACAGGTGGATCAAGCACCGCAGCTGGACTCCACTTGCTACAAACCATGATGTAGCACCCGACGAGAATGGTGATCTGGTTGATGCCACCATGTACCGAGGAATGATTGGATCCCTCATGTACCTCACTGCCTCAAGACCTGATATCATGTATGCGACATGTCTTTGTTCAAGATATCATGCAAAACCAAAAGTTAACCATCTTATAAGGGTCAAGAGGATATTTTGTTATCTAAAGGGTACACCAACACTTGGGTTGTGGTATCCTCATGGCGATGATTTTGAGCTTACCGCGTATAGTGACTCAGATTATGGCGGCTGCAAGATGAACTACAAATCCACCTCAGCAGGTTGTCAATTCTTTGGAGAAGATTGGTCACGTGGCAGTGTAAGAAGCAGACATCAGTTGCGTTGTCAACTTGTGAAGCTGAATATGTTGTTGTGGCAAGCTGCTGTTCTCAAATCATCTAGATTCAACAGCAGATGCGGGACTACGGTTTGAAATTTCCTAACACCCCAATATTTGTTGATAATTTTGCTGCAATAGTCGTTACTAAAAATCCTGTCCAACATCCTAAGACCAAACACATTGGTATTAATATCACTTTATACGTGATTGTTTTGAAACTTCTAATCGATGTTGTTAAAATAAATACGGATTTCCAACGCGCTGACCTCTACACAAAAGCCTTAATAAACCACGTTTTCTATATCTGTTAAAGGTCAACGGTGTTAAAAAAAAGTGATGTAATTCCATAAGATGAACATGTTTAGTCTGATGCGTCGAGTCCATTTTTCTTTTATTTTCTTTGATTTTATTTTATTTTATTTTAATTAATTTTATTGGTTTTCTTTATTCGCCTATTAAAATCCTAAAAACGCAAACCGTTTATGGTTTTAGAATTTTAGGGGGAGAATAGGTTAAGTTAACAAAAAAACGAGGGAGGAAGACAGGCTAGCTGATAGAAATGAGATTGGATCTGTGAAACTGATTCAATGTCTATGGAAAATGATAGTACACAGGAACAAAGCATTCGAGACCTTAAAAGATTTAAATTGAATTAGATGTGAATTTCAAAGTATAAGTCTGAGATGTCTAAGCAAAAATAAAGGGAAAAATGATAGAAAAACTAGCTACTACTAAGGTAACACGGAGAAAGTAGACCTAGAGGTTGCTAGACCATTAGATGATGTGTCGGTAGATTCAACACAATAGATAAGTAGACCTCGTTGGTGATCTCAAGATCAAACTAAGTTGTTTAACAAGCTGTGGGTTATCATCTTATCCCTGGTTAACACAATCAACAGAGTTCCAATAAGGGGTGACGAGCAAAATAAACGCCACAAATGTGTGCGGATGACCAAAATATGAGCAAAGCACATGGAAAAAATGCAAATAGCAATCAAACTAACAACCTATGTTGTTGGTGCGATCTGTGCAAAAAGAATAAAATTGCTCAAACAAGAAGATAGGTTGTGTGCCTATCTGTTGTGCGGTGGCACTGACCTGAGGATAAGCATAACCTATATATTCTAGAATTCATTGTTGTTTACCGCCTCTCTGCTGTACGATGGCACTGACCTGAGGCTTGGCTTCTCTTTGAAAGCTCTAAGAATAGTTTCTTCTTGTCAAAATATCCGTAGACCGCTCAAAAATCTCCTGAGGAATGTTGATTACCATATAAGCGTGGGATCCACAAATGCTTGTTGAAATAATTTAACCTAATGTATCACCAATCTGTGTCAAAAGTCTATGTATGGATTTAAGAGGACAAGTATACTAACAATCATCGTGGCTGCAATTCTTGAAAGTCCAAATCAATGTGTGTGTCTTATAGTACTAGTATGATTTTCTAAACTTCCTAATGACTCTCGATGAAAACAGAATCTAGCATCAAAAGAGTTTGGTAGCAAGTCCCGAATGATTTGATTTACCTGTATGATTCCATAATGAATCGTTCTACTTATGGTCAAAATAACTTAAAGCTGTCTGTTCTAGAAATAGATCTGTTAGATTTATATCTTAGGATTTCCACCTCACACAAAATCACAAAAACATTTTTAGTTTTGTCCTTTAATTTTAGTTGTTTAAATTTATTAGTCAATTTAGTTTTTGACATCGGACTATACCGTGGAATTCAATATGGGATTTAATCACTCAAAAATGTCACGTCTGAGGTGACCAAACGTGTTTTCAAATGTTAAATGGGTCACGTCTACGGTGAAAAAATGTGTTTTGTTTAAAAGGATCACGACTAAAGTGATCAAGAGTTTCTAAATTAAAATGATCATGTCTGAGATGATCGATGCTCAAAATGTTAAATCAATAGTAAAAGGGGTTAAGTGTCCAAGGGTCATAAAGTCAAAATCATGAGTATGATCCATTCACACGACTGGACCATGAGTATGGACCAGTCGTACGATTGGACCATACTATACACTAGTCAACCAAATGGAGCATGAGTATGAACCATTCACCCAACTGGCTTACAAAATTGAGCCAGTCGCCTGAATGGAGTTGTCCAAATGAGTCAGTTGCCCGATTGACATCCAGTCGGCTGGCTAAATGTGATCGACTGAACCAATCGCATGACTGTGATCCAATCGCATGAATAAAAAGAGCGAATGAATCCAGCCGCCCGATTGAAACCAGATTTAGTATAAATAGGGCTATAGTCGATCACATATGCTCATCACTCCTCATTCGCCCTAAAATAGCCCGATAGTGCCGTTACTCTGTCCGATTTTTCTTTTACCTTGCTTAACTTCAAATTATTGTATTCTAACAACCGATAGTGATTATACAGGTACAATGCAGTGCAATCTACTCAAATGGAAATCGTTTTGTGCCCTAAATGATTGAATTTGGCCCTAACATAGAACCGAGACTTAGTTGGATTAATAAACTAATAAAACTAAGTAAAATGTTGAAATCAGGTTATTAGGTGCTATGTAGGGTGATTGCGAGTCTAATGAGCCAAACCACAATGTCTAATATTAAGATCTGCTCAAAATTTGAATTTCAATCGAACAGACAGTCTGTCATGCGATTGGACACCTTGATGAATTCCAATCGCACGACTGAGCTGGGCGAATGACCTAGTCGGCCGAATAAACGAGGCGTTTGAGCTCAGTCGCTCGACAAACCCAGTTGCAGGCTTAGTCAACCGACTGAACTCAGTCACAGCTCATTCAACCGACTGAACTCAGTCACTAAATCAGTCGCATGACTGAACTCAATCGCATGATAACTCAACCGACTAAACTCAGACGTATGGTTCAATCGCATTATTGAACCAAAATGATCTCAAATAGTTTAGAGTGAATTGCTTTCTGTTATGTAGTACTCTAATATATATGTGTCTTGTGTTACGGATTTATGGCAGATCGGTGGACCATCAACACCAAGCATAATATTTTCCTCATTTGGACGCCACCACTCGAAACGCTGCCGAGTTTGCTGGCATCATTGCTTTCCTAAAGAGATCAAGGATATACAGAGTGATATCTACACCATGCACTCCCTATAGGTCTATACAACAGGCTTTCTGGGAGGGTGGATTGGTTGACCGATCTAGTGAGCCCTACTGCAATCGGAGCACCATCCTTGGGCAAGAGATAAAGGTGACAGCGGCAGACCTTCGACGTGTACTGGACCTGGGTGATGATGTTGCTCATCCAACCAGGTTACACCCGCCGACTGTGAGGGGATGTTTTTCTAGGATGAAGTACTTAGGGGACATCAATGCAGGTGTGCTAAAAAAAGCAACCTGTATCCCCAGTTCAAGTACTTAGCACACATCATCCTCAAGTGCATTGCATCAAGAAAGGGTAGATTTGATGACTTATCTGACCAAATCCAGAATGCCTACGTGGCACTGGTGCTGAATCACCCCTTCAGCTTCTCCAACATGATATTTGCGTACCTGATCGAGAATCTTGAGGCCAAAGGCAAGGAAGGCTTCTGTATATACCTAAGATTTTTACAGATGATTATAGATGAGAAGCTTCCTTCGCTACCCAAGAAGAGCCATGATGCAATATCTCTCAAGATTATGGATGACACCATTCTCGAGAGAATGAAGGTCTACAGGGGAAAGCAAGTTAAACCCCCTGTGAGGACACTATTCGGGAACCTGGCCTGGGAGGATTATGTGGCGCCGGCAAGGTGTAAGTGGCGCCACGAGGAGAGTGACTCAGATGTTGAGCAGATCGCTCTTCCATCTGATGACTCCGATGATGATGACAGTGGCGCTGGTGGAGACTCTGGCCCCGCTGCTTCTAGGGCCACCACTGCACATGTTACACCTCCACCACCCACTCATGAAGATGCCTTCACAGCCAGTTTCCATCAGGATTTCTGTCCTCCTGATGAGGAAGGTGAAGTGATGAGGAGTCATTGACCAGGACGGTGGGCAGCAGGGTGGTTGCCACCGAACGAGGTATTCGGGAGGTTGGAGGACGCCCTAGCGAGTCTGTGGAGACTGCTGCAGATCCTAGTTACACACCTGATCAGCCCAGCAGCATCCCAGGGGAGCATCCTCCTCAAGGGGCATGAGGAGAAAAGAATGGCTCAGCCCCATAGGATGAAGACGAAGAGGAGGAGGATGACATTCATCACTACCACCACCACAGCCACCACTACTACCATTCACCAGCCACCACTACCACCATTCCACTTACCACCACTACTACTATTTCACCCACAATCACCACTACAGCCACTCCACCACCTATCTACACCACTTCCACCACCACTACAACATACCCACCGCCACCCATTCATATACCTCCACCCATATTCACCACAGCCACCCACTACCACCACCACCAGCCACCAAGCTGGTCCCTCATCCATACCACATTCACCATTGGATCACCTCTACCTCCTATTGGGGTAGAGAAACAATTGTTGGCACTAAATCGTATGGTGCTGAAGCTGTTAGCTGCCGATGCCGAGAAGACTGCTCAGCTACGAAAGCTTATGGAGCTAACTACTACACACATCTTAGCAGATCTCTTAGCAGGCAGAGGAGATCGCCCAAATCAAAGAGCATAAAGCCAAATCAGCAAGAAGATTGAAGAGTTGGAGTCTTCTAACAGATCTATCAAGCTCAAGCTTAAGGGATCAAAAGAAAAGCCTCTTGTCACACCCCGACCGACGGCGGAATCATCGGGGCGGACGAATGGGAGACGATTGTTCATAACGCATGGAACTAATTAAGTTGAAATAATATTAAATGTCATTATTTTATTAAACATTACAAGACAAATAAGTAATTACAAACAAACAAAATCAACCAATAACGTAAGACTTTCAAATTAAACTAGGTCCAGTCCTATATGAGCACATGAAGGTCTTCAAGGAGGAAACCTGAAACATGTTAAAAAAAAAGGTCAACTATAAAGTTGGTGAGTTCCATGGTTTAAAACACACGCATAAGTATATATATGTAAAAGGGTTACAAGTAGCAATTCATGTCCATGGTTACGAGTTAGCAAGCTCATAGAACACATACAGTTACAACCAAACCTCGACTTGATTACAAGTATATAAGATTGGCTAAGTGTACTTGGTTCCCATGATGAACAAGCATACGTCATCAGGAGTCGGCAATACATCGACTTTAGCACCAAGTAGGCTTGTCAAGCCCAAAGATCTAAGACGTCACAAGGCTAGCAATAGTTAATGATTGTAAACAAAATATGTATCTCATATAAGACTTACAATAACACAAACAACCATGACAAAAAGGTAAAGATGAACTGCATGTGCATTTACAAGTCTCAAGATGTTTACAAGTGTAAGTTTATAAAGTTAACATGTTTCACACCCAAAAGGTGTGAAAACAAAGTAAAAAGGGGCATGAAGAACTCACATGGAAAACTCATGTGCTATAAGTTGCACATAAGATAACGATGAGAAGATAAGATGGTTCCAACGATTCCCTTTTACAACCCCTAACGTATATATATTTCAAGGTTAAGTTCAAAGGTACATTAACAATTAAATGCGAACTAGGGTTTCCAATAAGAATTTGGGGTTTCTAATAACTAAACAAAGTTAATAAATCAATATGTTTTAATCCAATGAAAAATATATATATATCATTTAATAATTTAATATGAAGAGGAATATAAAATCATTTATAATAATTTGTGAGATTTATTTAAAAATGTAAATAAATTTTATAATTATCATGATTAAACTATATTTAAAGATAACTATTGACCAATAATAATTTAGTGATTTAAACTATTACTTAAAATCTATTTTTAAATAGCCTAAGTATGACCTTTGTTAAAAAAATTAATATAAGAATATATGATTTAATAAATTACAGAAAGTAACTAAATGTCTTTAAAAAATAATTAAAATTTTATAAACTGGTATTTTATAATTATTAGAAATTTTCCATAATTTTTTAAAGGCTGAAAAGCCTAAAAAATAAGGTTGAGGGTGCCCGGGTTCGAACCCGGACCTCAAGGTTGTGAGGGTGAGTATGTAACCAGTAGACCAGGCCGAAGCCATGCGAAGAAATGATTTTTAATTTTTAGAAACATACTGTAAAGAAACCCCTAAAATCGGATGAACCCTAGTATGATTTTGATCCAATTGAACATCAGATTAATGTTAGTAATGAAATTAAACATGGGGCTTTTAATCCTTGAATGAAACCAAATGTGTTGTGTGATTTTAATTACCTGGATTGATGTCAAAATCGATTAGAACAATAACAAAGAACATCATGACTGCCTTGTAGTCGATTCAATATTCAAATGTTTTTTTAGTCCAATTAACTTTGCAGATAGATTTTAGGATCGATAATGAGCAAAAGCCCTCTATCAATTGTGATTATATAGCTTCGAACATGGATACAATTAGCTTGCAGGTCGCGTGAGAAGTAGTACTCGAACATGGTGTATATGTGTGTTTCGTTTGAAATTAGAGTTGCAGATGGTTCGAAGGGGTTGACTTATAGGTTTCAACATGGTTATATTAACCCATTTAAACTGTTTTATAATGATCAAGTTCAAATTTTAAAGAAATCTTCCGGTTTTAAGAACGCAACCTTAATCAACCAATTAATTCAATTAACAATGACTTTATGTTCGAAACTGGTGTAGGAAAATGAGAGGGTGATTTAACTGCTTTTTAAAGCAACGTTTTGGGTGGTTGGGTGGCGACCGGAGCTCGCCGGAGCTATGGCCAAAGGCAAGAAGGTCGACGGGATTCGGGGTTTTGGTTTTGAACTTTTAAAAATTACACATAGGCCCCTATAATATGAATTGCTATTATTTTATGCCAATAACTTTCTTTTAAACTTTATAAAATGACACAACAAACCCCTAAACCTAATTATCTTTAAGTTTTAAACATTTCAAAGTTTAATAAAACTTTTTTATATAAATAATAATAATATCATTGTTATTATTTTTATTTTATTACTATATTATTACTATGATTATTGTTATTATAATTTTTTTCAATTAATGATAACATATTCAATTTAATTGTTTATCATATTACCCTTAAATAAAGAAATAATGTAAAATAAAGAAACAAGTATAAGAACTCACAAATTTCAAAATGACAACAGTGGTCCTTACAAGAATATACCGACGTTAACTTTTGATTAACGAAATTACGAGATGTTACACCTCTGAAGATAATAGAGGATGATGATGATAGTGATGATTCTGATGATGATGGTGGAGATGATGATATGGGAGAGGACGAATGCAGAGATGATGAGGAGGGTGATGATGCTACTTCATCGGCTGCTACTCAAGCAAGTGAGCGACTATCCAAGAAAGCACATGATCAAGGTGCTTCGTCCTCAGCCCCACCAGCTGAAGAACACATGATTCAAGATTAAAGTAATGCTTAGATGTTTCTGTATTTTGAACCTTTGTGTAATTGAATCATGTATTAAAAATTATGTAATGAATGGTTATGTATATATTTGATTATTTACCTGTCTTGATTATTTACTGATGAATGATGTGTTACATGTTTTAAATCAAGCAGATCCACAATATTAGCGAGATGAATACGATGTTGCTCCCCTTCAGTAGATCAAGTCTCAAATCATAATGATACTTGATCTGCAAGGGATTTTCAGGAGGTCAGTAAGCTATACTCCCTAAGAAGTAGAAATTATTCACAACCTCACTGATGAGCAACTCGCAGAAATGTTCTGGTTAAACCCGGATGAATTGGTTAAGGATGGCCTTACTGTCGATGTTGCTAATGATGACGAGCTCAACGATGTTGATGAGATAGAGATTCAAGACATCACAGCACAGCACTATCCAGAATATACTGATCGAGAGGGAAATGTGGTTCCTAATTTTAGGGATACTCTAGACAGTGATATGTATTCTAAACTGGATACGACGGAGAAGGAGGCCGAGAAATCAGAAAGTCAAGCCAAGCCTCGGACGCTGATGTTGAGATCAAAAAGGCTGAATGGGTGGCTTTTTTTGTAGAGATCTGTGCCCAACGCATAGCGCCAAAGCCGAGTGCCTACGCCAAGCTCTACAAAGTAAAGAGACATCTAAAGGTGTTTGGAAAGATTATAGCGTGGGCTTAATTGAGGATCTAAATGTGTATGCTGTGAAGAGGGAGAAGGGAATCGAGTACTTCAGATTTCCACATGATTTGAAGACTCTCCCTGGTTTTGAGCTCAACCGGTTAGCACACCTGAACCTGCTGTATGCTGACCCCAGGAAGATGTCAGGCTGGTTGAAGCTGCGTTAAAGAAAGAATACCACACTCGATGGGTTAATTTCAAGCCTCAACAACCTACGGGTACATTCGAAGTCGAGGTGGACCCAAGGACTGGGAAACCCAAAGCGGTGCTGAAGTGGAGTCCTCCGCGCATTATGTCAAGATCCCCATGAGGAAATGCCACAGGACTTCACTCCCCACTTCAAGTGGTGGTATTATGACTAGAGAACAAGAGAAGCAGTCATAGTATTACCGAAAGAGCGCCAAATGGAGACCATCCAGGTATTTGACCCAATGTGGCTAACCAACCTGTCCTAGTGATGTTTGTACTTTATACAGGTGGCCATTATTCTATGATCCGCAAGATATTGTACAAGCCCTCTAGTTTCAAAACGTGATAAGACTCTGTTTTGCATTCGAGATACATGTTGGAGTCACAGTCGAGGAGAGGCATAAAAAGTTTGACGAGCTAATGAAGGATGCCAGACAATGAACAAAACTAGGTCCAAGGGGGAGTTTGTTGATCCATATGTACCTAGTTTATGATCTTAATGTAATATGTCTGTCATGTCCTAATGTAATGAAACGAATGAGTTGAATGAAACATAATATGTGGTTGTTGATCTTAATGTTTAATGTTTCAGTGTATGTTTTAATGTTTATCATTTATTAATGCATAATAAACCAACTATATAGGTTTGAGGTGGTTTGAATAGATCTTAGTCAAGTAATGATTAAAAAACATATTCAAACTTAGTCATATGAAGTTTTCATGCGAATGGACCATGCTAATGGTTCATACGCATGAATACTTCATGCTAAGGGACCAGTCGCACGACTGAACCAGGACTGAGACATACGGATGACTCAGTCGCACGACTGAACCTTCAGTAGTGTGATTGACTCAGTCGCATGCTTCAGTCGCACGACTGAACCATGCTAATGGTCCAGTCGTATGATTGACTAACCCTAACCTATAAATACCACTTAATTCATGGAAAAACGTAACACTTGAATACTTCGACTCCTACTCGTACCCTAGCCGTCCAGAGACTTCATAGAACCTGTTCCAAGTTCATAGATCGCACTAAATCGATTTGCAATCATTCTTAACGTTTAGATTCAACCTAAGATCGATTCTACATGTGTTCTCACTGATTGGATCGCCAATCAAATAGGATTCCGTACTATATGAGTTGGTATACACGAAAATCAGTTGTACTCGGTCCAGTACACAGGCTCTACAAGTATTCACTGCCTCAGCCCAAAATGTGATGGGCAATTGTGAATCAGTTAGCATTGTTCTGGCTGCTTCAATGAGAGTTCTATTTCTTCTTTCAGCAACTCCATTTTATTGTGGAGTTCTTGGTGCACTGAATTGCCTTGCAATACCTTTGCTCCTGCAAAAGGAATCCAGTTCAAAATTGATAAATTCAGTACCATTGTCACTCCTAAAAATTTTAACTTTTGTATCAAATTGATTCTCAATCTTGTTCACAAAGTCCATTAATGTTTCTGATGTTTCACTCTTTTGTTTTAAGAAAAAGACCCATGTGAATCTTGTAAAATCATCAACTATCACCAAACAATATTGCCTTTTCCAATGCTCATCACATTGGTAGGACCAAACAGATCCATGTAAAGCAATTTGAGTGGTGTAGTATTAGTATTGATAATTTTGGATTTATGGGAAACTCTATGTTGTTTTCCTTTGTAACAAGAAGAACAGTGAGTTGAGTAATGAAACTCTTTGTTTGGCAATCCAATGACCAGTCATTTTTCACCAATTTATTCATGTTTTTCATGTTAGAATGGACAAGCCTTCTATGCCATAACTGAGATACATCTTTTGATAACTTAGATAGAAGCCATATTTCATGTTTGTGAGTGATGTTTTGTTCATATCCAAAACATAAGTGTTTCATTTTCTTGCTGCTTTGAGGAGGACCCATTCTTCTGGAACAGTAAACCCTGGCTTAAAAATGTAACAATTATATTATCAAACAATGTGGTATAATTTTGATCACAAATTTGAGACACGCTTAGTAGATTATACTATAAATTTTCACAATAATTTACTTTCTCAAATTTGAGCACACCATTTGTTATCATTTCTTCACCAACAATTTTAACCTCCCTTTTTATCCCTACCAAATGCCACATAAGAAGCATTTTTATGTTTAAAATCATGAAGAAGTGAACAGTTTCCTGTCATATGCCTGGAACAACCACTGTCAAGATACCACTTGTTATCAGCTCTCCATATTGTTCCCGCATTCAGAAATAAATTAGTTAGAATTAACAACCCAAGTCTTAATGATCTGGGTTTGTTAACAGTATCTAAAATAGTTACTCCTTCATGAACAAGTCTTGAAGTTTCAGTTTTAGTTTTGGTGATTCATTCTGAGTTGTTTTAGATGAGGATGATTTTGTTGAATGGGATGTTGATGAACTAGGTTCTTGTTTCCCAAATTCTTCTTGATTCAACTTATTTTTATTCATTTGAGACTTTGGTTTTGATAATGAAACTTTATGATTAAATGTCTCACAATCTTTTGTTTTGAATGAGGTACATGATTTTCCTTTTCAAATTATCAAAGAATGCATCATCATTCTTTGTTTCCTTATCAGTCAAATCTACCCTTTTGTGAGGTGTTTTTACTGCTGAAAAGTTGGTCTTTTCTTATGGATGAGCACTTGATGATGTTTTGTCCTTTGATTTTGACTTTGATTTTAGTTCAGACTTCTTCAGTTTTGAACCCTTTTCACAATCAGTAGATTGAGTATCTGATACAGACTTATCTGATTCTTTCTTCTTTGTTCCTTTTATCTTGTTCCTTTTGTTGAAATAACATTCCTGAGTGGAATGGTTATTTTGTTGCAGATGGCATAATGTTTGTTGAAGTAGCAGTCAGCAGTCATGTGATTGTTCATATTGCAAATAGAGCACTAGCTACTGAAGTAACAATCTTCAGTATTGTGATTTTTCATGTCACACCATTTGTAATACTTTTCATTTGATTCTTTCTCAGAATCATTCTTATGGTTTGCTAACTTTTAATGTTGTTCATTTTTCTTCAGCTTTGGATGAGATTCTTGTTTTTCCACTTTATGCATCTTTTGATTGTTTGTTGTTGAATTCCTCTTCCGTAGATCATCTACTAAATCAACATTAACTTTTACTGAAGTTTCTTTTTCATAGATCTGGTACTGGAAAGAGGTTTCTCTTCTGTTGATGATCTGCTGATGCCTTTTTCTTTCCTTCTTCCATGGATTTGTCTCTTTCCTCAGTAGGATCAGATCTTTCATTTACTTTATTGGAGGAGGTTTGTTGCTGATTTAGCTCTTGTAGACCTTCATTCAACTGAGCTATTCTCTTGCAAATGGTTTTCAGCATGTTTCTTTGTTTAGGAGGTATGGCAGCTTTGTTTTTCAAGCACTTTTGAAATATTTGTTTCAAACACAACATTCTTACCCTTATTTAAAATATCAGCATCATATTCATCAGAATCATCCAAGTCATCCTACTCATCTAAGTCGAATTGCGAATTAAATTGATTAAACTTTTCTGATTCAGAAGACTCAGTTTCATTCACCTCATTATCAATGTTTTATTGATTTGAGCTAGTTCCTATATTGGTGCTAGTCACAAAATGTTTTGACAGATTATTTGTCATTGATTCAGGCAAAGAAACATAGTTATTACTAACTGGAGGTGCCACAGCATTGTATCCCAACCCAGACCTTTTCTTTGATTCAATATGATAATTTAGTATTTTCACATATTACTGAGATGAGAGCTGAAACTTCTGAAGTTTCACTTCTGTTGATGCATGATCAGCCATGGATTTTATTAAGGAAGTGGTCAGATGCTCAACTTGTGCTTTCAAACTGTAATTTTTAGAAACAATTTTGTCTAAATCCTTTTGTAAAGAGTTAATTTTAATTTGATATAGTTTATGTTCTCTTACATGAGATTCATTCAAAATCATTGTTTCTTTAACTTTATTAGCTAATTGTTGAGCATGGACTCTATATCTTTCTACTTCCTCAACACATAAATGAACATACCTGTCTCTTACCTCACTTGCCATGGGTGGAACCTTGTTTTCCATGTGAGCCATTAGAGCTTGATTTTCTTCTAATACTTCTTTCTCATACACACTCCAGTCACAGGTTCCATCTTGAAGAATGATCATCCTAGAGTCTTTAGAGTTGCTAGTTCCTGCTGGTGAATTGGTGGCTAGTGGGGATGAGTTGGTCAGTATGGATGTCTAAAACATCTTTGAGTTGATGAGGGTTGTTTGCCTGATGATTCTGATGTTGTGTTATGTTAGAATTTTGTTGATTGCATTCTCTAGAAAAGTGTCCATAGAGATTGCCCTTGAAGCATCTTACCTTTAACTTATCAACTCCAATACGTGATGATTACTTGCAGCAGCCAAATTCTTGTTTCTTCTCAGATATTGTTTGGCTCTATATGCAATCATTGCTATTTGCCATTATAGATCCATTTCCTCCACTACATCCGAGGCAGTTCTTCTAAATCTTGTTGGCATATGTTGGCAGTGGGCAATGTACTTCCTAGGTAAGCTTGAAAGCTTGAACTGAAGGCTGCAAAAGCTACCTTTTGTTCTTTAGAGTCTAGAATGACAGTGATAGACTCTGATTGATTGTTGGATGATGGTTTTTCAAATGATTTTTCTTTTTGATCATCAGATCTTTCTTTCTTTTTTCTTGACTTACTTTGAGAAGATTTCTTAGGAGGTTTTGAAGCATAGAAACTTACTTCCTCTTCATCTTCACTCAAAGTACAAGAGTTATCACCATCATTACTAGACATGAAACCACTTCCAGCACTTCTTGTTTCTTTAAAGTGATATGGTGATACATGAGTTCTTATACTCTTGTTTCTTGATTTCTCATCTAGTTCAAGAGCCTCAACTTTAGCCACTAGAGTGTCTAGTCCGACTGCTTTGAGATCTATGGTATTCTTGAACATGGATACAGTTTGCTTCCAACTTTTTGGTAAAGTATGGAGTATTTTCTTGTTTAGTTCCTTATTTGTGTATTTCAACTCCAGAATGTTCATTTCTGTGACAAGTTGCATAAACCTGTAGAGTTGTTGAGGAATGATTCCCCTCAATATGATGAAAGGTTTCATATTATGAACGAAGGGTGTCCTTCCTAATGCTTGGGATTTCATCACTCCCTTCACAAAGTGTATGAAGAATCTTCCACAAGGAATTTGTTGTTTTATAATTTTCACATCTGATCAATATTTCTTCTGGCAAAGCCATACTAAGCAAGCTATATGCTTTGATATCAACTTTAACCTTCTTAATATCATCATGTGAAAGATCTTTTGTGCTTATGGGTTAATTGTTGTCATTATAATCCAGCCCAAGGGTGGGTGGAATATAAGGACCTTCTGTTATAGAGACTCACAAGTCAGAATCTGTATAATTTACATGATTCCTAAACTTGATTTTCCATGATTTGAAGTCTGCTTTTGTTTCCAACTTCGGTGGTTGGTAAGATGATCCACTGAAGTTGCTCATGACTAGTTAAGATTAGAGATGTTAATGATGAATTTGATCAACAGGATCTGCTATTCAATTGATTTGAATATAGATCCAAGTTAATCTAACCGACTACTGTTGAATGACAAACAAGTCCACGCAAATCCTTGTTAATGAGAATTCAAAGCTATTAAACACAACTAACACTGATAGATCAATCGATCTAAATCAATGAGCACTTGGCTCTGATACCACCTGAGATCCAAGGATCGCAATCAGGAATTATCAATGTTGGTTGAAGGCAAGTCAACGTTTGCGGAATCAACGTTGCTTGGTTCAATTGTTTTCAATATCATAAAGATTCAAGAACGCACTAAAAGAACACAATTAATGAATAATATGTATTTCATTAAAACATGTTAATGATTACAAATAATGAATGAATGATGTTAAATTTTGTGATGAATGATACGACGGCTGCTAGGGTTTGATTGTGAGATTTGATGTGATGTTTGCTGTTGTGAATTGTCGTATTGCTATTGATTGTTGCTGTAGAAGCCGCCCATGATTCGAAACCTAGGATCCATTTATATAGACAATGATGTTTTTGTTAAAGGAAACACCGGATCTCTAAGGATTTGAATTGTTTCTGTTAAGGAATCATCGGGTTTCTTAGGATTCGCATAACTGCCATGTTGACTTGTTGACTTGTAACACTTGTATTATACAAGTGTTTGGACTCCGCAGGAATATTGTCTTTCGTAGATGTTTTGTTCTTCCGCAGAAGTCTTGTTCTTCCAAGGGTACATTGTTCTTCCGCAACAATCTTATTGACTTCCGTAGATGTTTTGTTCTTCCGCAGAAGTCTTGTTCTTCCAAGGGTACATTGTTCTTCCACAACAATCTTATTGACTTCCATAGATGTTTTGTTCTTCCGCAAAAGTCTTGTTCTTCCAAGGGTACATTGTTCTTTCAAAGCAATCTTTATTCTTCCGAAGCAATCTTGTTCTTCCATCCTCAGTGCTGGTTGTTCATACGCAGAAGATCTTTGGATGCATTTTACTTGTAAGAAACATATCTACAGAATAACAAAATGTTCATCCGTAGATGTTTCTTACACTTAGTCAATTTCAGAAATTGACCAAGTATAATGTTTGTACCTGCAACCATACATAAATCAACACACGTACAAATGGGTTAACCTATATATATAATGCATAAACAATAATAAATTACAACCATTCATTACAGATATTAATTCAAGTACTAAGCCTATACAAAATGGACTAGATCTACTGATCCTAGACCTAACAATACTCCCCCTTAGGCTTAGATACTTGTAATCAGCTTTTCAAAACTGAAAGTTCTTTCAATCTTGCCACCATCTTTTTGTTAAAGTATGATACTGCTTTCTTTTGATCAGCGTACTTGTACTTGATCTCCATTCTGCATATCCTTTGCAGAGTCTCAAAACTTAGTAATATTTTAACTACATATCCTTTTGATTTTTGTTAATACTCTATTGTTTACTTCAACATTTTTTTGGGAAAAAACTCGGTGGAGACACCTACTAGTAGTGGCAGTGGGTTTAGTAGGTACCACCTACACCCGTTGTTGGCCCGGGTAGCTTAAGCGGGTATCATACATCTACGGGGAGAAGGAGATTGAGTGTTTTAACGACTATAAAATCGTTAAAGAGCTATGTTTGTTTTCATTTAGAATTATTTTCACTGTAAATCCAATAAACTTCTTTCCATTTTCCTACCTAACATTTATAGATTTCTACACACATATTAATGTAAAAATACAATCGTGTTCTTTTCAATTGTATCATAATAAAGTACAGATGTACTAGTCAGGTTTGTTTACAACGTAATTCTAAAAAGAATTATGAAAAAGACAAGGTTATATACAAGATTAATTACTTTGGGGATGAAAAAATATATTCAATCAAGGATGTTCAGTTAGTTATGTCGTATCATCAATTTTGGGCGTTAGTTGTTACCTTAATAAGCTTATCTAAATATCGTAAAAACACTTTGCCTATAAATACTAGTCTTTCAGGAAAAGGTTCCTCATTTCTAGGGTACACCTATGAACGAGTTTAGCTGAGCTCGAGTTTACTTAGGCTCAAACTCATGTCGCTATGGTTTTAGAAAGCTCGAGCTCGAGTTCGAGCTCGGCTCGTTTGTAGTTTTATTTCTAAAACTCGAGTTTGACTCATCAGGAATTTTTCTAGTTCGAGCTCGACTCATTTATTGTTAAATTATTAATAATTATTTATTAAATTACTTTAATATTTATTTTTAATCATGTTTATTATATATAACATGATATGTATTATATAATTACTTTTATCGTAATAGATTATAATAATATGATTTATGTGACTATATATTTAACATGTAAACAAAAAAATATATAAATAAAAGCTTGTTTAAGCTTGCAGGCGGCCTCGACTTTAAATCTGAAGCTCGGGCTCGTTTATAAACGAATCATAATGTGAACTTGAGCTTGGGCTCGATTCAAGTTTATTCGAACCGATCCGGAATAGCTTACGATCTGTTTTGGCTCGTTTACACCCCTACCTACGTCACATGGATCAAGGCTCCCACGCTAGCTCATTTGGTAAAATGATCCCTGCAAGAGATATTTCATTCCTCTGTGTTATATCTATATTAATTCTCCCGTTAGAGTAGATTATTTGATTTTACTTCTTATTCCGTTGTGTCATTCGATTATTTCATTTTACTTTTCATGGTATTCAAGTGGCCTAAACTTGAGCCTACTATTTGTTTGACTTGATTATTCTTATCAATATATTGAGTTTACTTTTTCAAAGTGCTTAAAAGAAATACAAACTATTACAACCAATCTATTTTTAATCAGAAAGAAATAAAACACACATAAAACATTCGGCAATGACAAATTGACAAACATTTTTCCACTTCAAAACACCAAAAAGCCCCTTTGTGATTAAACTTTTGCCTCTGAAGATGATCAAATCAAGAATCTCAACTAGCAACGTGGTAGATCCGCCGGAGGCGGGAGCAGTGTCTGTGACGGTCCAACACCGTCTTCAACAATGAACGCCATTCCGAAACCCCAAGCCAAATGGGTATCTATATGACAATGCATCAACCACACACCTATTGCAGGTTTCAAATCAAAAGTTAACTTTCTTTGAAATGCTTATAAAAATGCTACTGAAATGTCATAGATCCTAATCTACTTTGATAATTTGAAAATGTACACAAGATTTGCAAACTATATTATTGTATAATTGATGGTCGAAACAAAAATCACATTTCATTTACGTCAGTATCGTTTATTGAAGTTACCTCTCATACCACCAGTCGGAATAATAGGTGTTGAGAGATGGTTTCTAGTGATGAAGTACATGAACTCCAATTTGTAAAATCAGGCTGGTGATAAAATTTTGAGTGATAGATGTATGTGTAATATTAAAATTAGAAAGGTCCGCTTAGAAATGTTTCTGTAGATGACGTAATGGCTAGGTTTCATAAAATTAAAATCGGTAGAGAACAAGTGTAGGGATATTGAATTTCTATAATGTATAAAAATTGATTTACGTATTTATATTAGTTACTTTCAATTTAATGTGATTTTGTTATTACGTGACCTGACCTAATTCACAAAACCGAAAAGTATAAAAACTTAGTAATAATAACAAGTCGATGAGTCGGCCCTTGAAAATTTTTAACCCCTTCGAAAAAAACTCATAGCTTCAAAATAATAAGGTTTTAGGTTGTCACACCAGTTAAAAAAAATTGATCGTGTTCAAGTTGATGTGTTTGATCAATGGGTCATGTATGAGTTAACCCATTTAATTAAACAAGTCACCCACCAACATGTTTGATCATATTCTTGACCCGTCAATTCATTGAACACGTTTATTACAACCCGTCAACCTGACATAACTAAACTTACCGGGATTATCAGCAACGAAGCGAATGGCAGCCCACCCGCCAACCGGAACATCGATCGTGTTCCTTTGTGGTGGGTCAATTAGATTAAACCTAGCAGTATCACGAGAAGGATTAAAGTTACCAAAACCTTGTCCCACAACATAAAAATGGTACCCATGTAGATGAACAGGATGATCTTCAGTTGAGAAGATTGATGTATCTTGTAACACAATCTGAACATTAGAACCAAACTTCAAATTGTAAAGTTTTGTTCCTCTAATGGGTTGCCAAAGTCCTCGTGGGACGTTGCCGGTGTAATCGAATTTCACCGGTGGTGTTGCCGGGAAATCAGTTGTGTAAACATTAGGATATTGTTCGTATAAGCTTGAAGTAATGAAGTTCGTCTAGGAAGCACAAATGACACATTGTTCATACTAGCAGCAAACCGTGTGTTATTCGGTCCTTGACATCTTGGTCCCGGAGAACAGTTGAAGAACCCGAAACCCATCGTGAAAAACAGGTTCTCGTCGACTTTTGTTGGGACATTAACTTTTCCAGGACTCTTGATTTGGTTTGAGAAGGAAGTGACTGTGTTTGTATCGTTAAAGGCGGGAAATGGTGGTAGTATTGGGGTCGAAGTGGTGGATTTGTACTCGAGAATGGCCGTGGTGGTTGTGTTGTCGAAAGGGGCGTTTCTAGCGGTAGCATAGGCTCGGGCAGCCATGTAGTACCGGCCCGGGCTTTGATTAGCGGTGAGAAGGACGTCAGTCGTCTGTCCTGGTCCTACCATGATGACATTAGTTGTGAATGGTTTAGTATAGATTGCGTCTGTCGAAACCACGGTTAGCTTATGGTTCGCGACGGTGAAGAAAAGTTGTTGATTGAGTGCAGCGTTGATGACTCGTAGCAGAACGGTATCACCAGAGTTAACTGAATATCTTACGGTACCTACATTGTCACATATTTCGTACAAAATGAGTATAGGTGGTATTTTTGGCTCATTTATCAGTTTATATAACATACAAAACAAAAGTCTCATTAATCAACCGAACCTAACTTAGGAAATATAAAAAAAGTTACATATTTCTAAAAAATATGAGTCAACAAGCATGTCCTTTTTAGCACCTCTAGAATTGTTTTTGTATTGGGTTAAACACAAAACTACTTGGTTAACAAACATGGTCAATATGAACAAACCTTGTCGAGAACATTTGTATAGATCACCGGGTTGACCGTTGATGGTGAATGCGTCTGAAATGTTAGGAGCCGCACCAGTGAACAACGCTTGTTGTAGGACACTAATGATTTCTCGGTTCCACCATTCTCCTATAGAGGTCGCGATTAAGTGATTAGTGATCAGAGAATAACAAAATTACTATGCAAGGTAAAATTCTATTTATGAAATTATACCTAAAACGATTGGGAGTTCTATTTTTGGTTTGGGAAAAGGGTATGAAAAGCCCAACTTAGGATGGATTATGAGTGCACCATAGACCGTGGCTCGTAGCCATCGGCTATGAGCATGCCACCACAATGTGCCTTCTTGATCTTGTATGATGAACCTGTACGTGTACGATTTGCCTGGCATGATAGGACACTGAGTCACGTACTCGGGTCCATCGGCCCATGGGTTTTGCATTTGTCTAAGTCCATGCCTAGAACATAAAGCACCCAAAAAGATCAAATAGAGGATTATAAGGTTGGGGAGAAAATTAAATTTAATCACGTGACAAGTACCAATGGATGGTCACATTGTAGCGAGCTTTGTTTGTGACTTTAACGGTAACAGCATCACCGTTACGTACTTCTATAATTGGCCCAGGAAACTGTCCGTTGACGTTAATTATCGTATGAGATTTGCATAACCGTGTCACTGTTTGCTCTTGAACCTTTCATTGGTAAAAGTCGTGTTAGTAACTTAAAAACATATAAACCCTAATCAGAAATATTTTCATGCTACACTGATCTAGAATCTAAAAACATTTTTCAAATGAATAAGTATTTCTTATTTTATAAAATCAATGCACAACCAGTTACCAGTCACTTAAAAGAAGAATGTATATGTTAGAAATAATGATCAGAGTAATTTTCATTTTACGTTCGCTTTGACTATTATACATGTGACACTTTAAAGAGTCAAAACTATATAAAAGCAAAGAATTTTAAAAACCATGTTGATAGACAATTTTGTCGGTCAAACAAATCCACACACCATCTCTAGTTCCACCTAAGACAAAAGCTTAAACAAAAACAAGATTTGGAAACATACATTGAACTCATAATAGTGAGTTTCTGGATTTGCACGTGTTATTGAAATAAGGGTGAAGAGGATTGCAAGTAAAACAACATTGAAGAAGGGGTTAGACTCCATTGTGTTGCAAATGTGGCTTTTGTTGCAAAAAGAGGTGGGAATATTTATAGTTGGATTAAAAGAGGGTGATTATGTTATTATCATTAATGAGTCATTAGTATAACAATGTTATTTTTTATTTTTGTTACTTTTTGCAACTTAGTCAAACTAACAAGAGGGTTTTGGTGCAACTACTAAATAGAAATCAATTGTTTTATCATTTTGACATTTAAAAGTTAATAGTAACATGAATGTCCTTGAAAATTTCAACCTTATTGTCTAATTTTCTTTCTTTTGATAAAGTCCAAGAAATCATATTTGTTTCCTTTCAATAAAAAGACATAAATACATCTCTTGCATGAATGCATATTGATCATTTAATGATATAATATATCAGATTATTGATATTTTTAGGACTTGACCTAAAAGACTTAAACGATAATATAACATGACATAACCTAAATAGATTACTAAATGTTGGCATTAAAATTTCCAACACTAATCGAGCTTTCGAATTAAGGATATGAAAATTGTAGTTAGTTGTTAATCCAATTAGTTTTGTTAATTTTTTTCTAATGTCATTTATACATATAATAAAAGAAATTTTTGATATGCCATATGTCATGATATAGGCATATATTTTAATTTTCCCGTTTATCTCTTCTATATTTTTTAAAATATTTTTATTATAAAAAATAGATATTGTAAAAGTTAAAAACCAGATTTTTCAATTAAAATTCACACTTTAAAAATATAATAAGATACAAAGTTTTTCTTAAATAAAAAGCTTTTTCAAAAATACAAATTATTTTGAATTATTTTTCTAGAAGTTTTATAAGGATGATTTAAAAAAAATATTTTTTTAAGAAAACAAAATGTTAACAAAACAATTAAGACAAAAAATTTATAAAATGAAAGTTTAAGATAATATTATTGTTGTTTAACTTGAAGTACCATTTGCACATAATTTAATCATATCTTATTAGAAAAGATATTTTTTTATTTTTTTATTTTTATTTTAAAATATTTAATAATTTCTTATTCAACACATTTAATTTAATAGACTACTTTGGTAATAAACTTTTGGTAATAATCTTTGGACTTAAAACGACCATTTGTTTTGCTGCGCGCGTCATCATTTCATACATTTATATTAATGCGTATCGCAGTGGATGGAAAAATACATATAACATTTTTTAAAAAATTAATATAACAAAATATGGTATCGTGTCATTTATTTACTTGATTTGGACTATGTCTTAGATATAAGCACACAATTTAATTATAAACACATTTACTTACTTTCTTTTTTATATGTGTGGTTTGGTTTGGACTAATAAATAAGTATATTTGTGATTGCAAATTTCAAAACAGTGAAAGTGAAAGTTTGAACTATTAATGTGTACAAGTTGAAGAAGGTTCATCAACATTTATTTTCTTTGGTTACTTGACTCTTTCTTCTACACTTCTAGTATTATTTTTTCTAGATGGTGTGATTATCTTTAAGGCCGGCATTTGACAATTAATATATATTAAATATGGTTATAACATATTTATTAAAAATAATAATATGTTAGATAAAATGATGTATGATCCTAACCACGTGTATACGTTTCATAGATTTGATTTTATAATGGAGCATAATATTAAGAAAGGAATGAGGCTGTTTACACTTGGTTTAGTATCATAATTCCAAATCGATTCTACTATATATGTTTGTTTAGAATTGTCTAAATAACCTGAGTTATGAATAATTATAATTGCGGGTGTTTAAGATTGTGTTTTGAACTCATTGTTTGTAGTATAATCAAGATAAATAATTCAACTACTTAAAATTTCTTATTTAACCTTAATCAAAGAATTGGCTACGTCTCAATACTTGAAACCAAATATCCTCATTTTAAAAACATTATAATTAGATAATTACTTTGTACACACAATGTGATTCACACTGCAAGAGGATTTTCATATATGGTAGTCAGTGAACAATATAAATCAAACGTGCGTAAGTAAATAACGACAAATCATGTCTGATATTAAAGAGAATCTTGGTGTAAATTTCATGTCTTTCTTATGGATAAGGAATAGGGGGAAGTTTGAAGATGTTAGTTGGGACTCTTGGTGTAAATTTCATTTATGATGTCTCCTTTTCCTTGTAATGTTCTAGCAACTTGCTAGTTTCTTAATAATATTGTTCTTTTTGCTGTTCAAAAAAAATTAAAGAGAATCATCAATGGCATGCAGTTCACCAAGTCATTTCTTGAACCTGTAAATGTTGTCGCATACAATCTATCGTTGAACTACTCATTCAACAAGTCTTTTGGTATGCTTACGTTTAAGCTCCAACATCAACCAGAGCATGTCTTTTCAAATACTTCCACTCATCCTCCAGTTTCATGTGCATGTCTGCCAATTACCAACTTTTCGGGTTTATTTGGATCGGGGTAATCGGCTTTCGGGTTTAGACTAAACCATTAAGTTTAAATTATATGTTATCTCAAATGTTTGTGTAAGTAGTATGTATGCGGTCAAAATATATATATGAGATTTAATTATGTTATCAATATAAAATTTTATTTATTATTTTGATCCGAAAGTATTTTTATATTTACGTTTACTTTGTTATGCATATTCAAATATAATTCAAATATTAAAAGGATATTATAGTTTGAATATCCTTGAAGTTCACATAATAAAATTAAACCACTAACAATGAAATATTAAATTTTAAAAATCTCGTATTCAACTCTTGTAAAGAGTACCATAATGCACACATATAAATATACACACACGTATAAATAAATCTTAGAATCTTTTAAAAACTAATATTCGGGTTAATCGGGTTGACTCGAATCTATCAAAATCAACCCAAATACCAAACCATTTATAAAAATCGGGTTCGATTCAATGTAATAATTGGGTTGGTTGCTCGGGTTTTTAGTCCTTAATCGGGTTCGGATTGATTTTATTCGGGTTCAAATTAAAAACACACCCCTACTTCTTAGACATTGATTTGCAAACATTAAGCATTATACAAATTATTGGTAGTTTGTTAGCAATAAAAAATAATTCTCGTTAGAAAAACATAATTAGTAAGATCTCCTACTGTTACAACTACCAAAATCAATGGTAATGACATAAGGGGGATCATATATCAAAAATCTATCAATACTAAAAAAAATAAAAAAAAATTTGTTACTTGTCATTTTTTTAACCCATCTATTTGTCATTTGTCAAATTTCTATTATATTCACACACTGATTTTCTTTCCAAAGAGTATTATAGTAAATTAAATACTAAAAAGTTTCTCTCTCTTATTAAAAATTAATTTTATTAATTGCTATAATTCTCTCTTTTATCTATTTTTTTGAAATCAAACTGTATTTTTAAAATATATATATATTTTATTAAGGAAGTTAAAAACTATATCTTTTAATTAAAATCTAAATAATAAAAAACAAAAAAAGTATATAATAAAAATGTTTCTAAAACACTAAAGTTTTTCTAAGCATATATTTTAAATCGTTTTGTTTCTAAAAAAATTTAAATGTGAAAATTTTAAAAATAGTCTTATTAAAACAACCAAAATAATTACAAATCATAATTAAAAAAACACAATTTTGATAAATAATATTTTTTAATAAAAAATCTTAAAACGAATGTCTAAAAATAAAATTATTTAGATAAGAGAGTTATAAATAGTGTAGTTGTTTTATTTCTTGAACAATTACGTATATATAAATTTTAATTATATTAAAATATAAAATATTATAATCTAATTCTTCGTGGTTTTACCAACTATAATCTGTTTAATTAATGAGTTTTTAGCCTATATATCTATCTATAAAAAAACTAAAATAAACATGAAATAATTGTAAACCTTATCATACTAATTTTCTCATTTCTCTATAATAATAATAATAATAATAATATAATAATAATAATAATAATAATAATAATAATAATAATAATAATAATAATAATAATAATATTTTTTACTCTTACTTTTCAAATTAATAAAAATATATAATTTACTTTTCAAATAAAAAACCTATTTTTTATTAAAATTCATTTTTTAGAAATAAAATTTGTTTCTTTATAAATGACATTTTTAAAAATATTTTGTTTTGAAACATGAAATATTTTAAAAATGACATGAAATATTTTAAAAATGAAATATTTTAAAAATGACATTTTTTTAAACTATTTCATGTTTCTTTATAAATGTTTCAAACATTTATAAAGATTTCGTTTCAAAACAAAACATATTTTAAAATATTTCATGTTTCTTTATAAATGTTTGATTTATTTTTTAACAAAACAAAACATATTAAAATTAATTTAACAAAACAAAATTTTCTTATTATAAAAAGTTGTTTCTTTATAAATAAACATTAATAAAAATATATATTTTTTAATCTTTTTAAAAATAGCTTATAATAAAAAAATAGAATAAAATACTATAATTAATAATTAATTGAGTTATTTAATAGGAGAGAGAAGCGAGAAAATTTTGTTAAAAGTAAATATGATATTGTCGTGTGGTATTTTTAGTTACCATTTTATACAATATGACATCTTTAGTTACCCTTTTATTATAATAAAAAAATAAAAGGGGTTCAATCACATGGCTTGATTTTAATCAATGTGTTACCACATGACATATTCTTAGCAAACAATTGTCACGTGTTGTCTTATTAGCAACATGATTTTAGCAAACAATTACCATGTGGCTTGAATTTAATAAAGACTCTATACCAACTGCAATTAGTCATTAATTTCGTCAATCAACTATGAAATTCATTATTACTTTTCATTTACAACTATAATTAGCCATTTATAGCAACTGCAATTAGTCTTAAAATATCATATTTTAGCAAACCTGAATTTAAAATTTGAATTTTAAGTTGTTGCTAAATGTAACATCCGTCATTTTCAAAAAAACTTAAACCTAAACCCGAATCCATTTTGAACTTCCGTTATTAAAATTATTTTAAAATGCATCAAATGTACAACTTAACCAATGTTGATAATAGTTTTATTTAATTTCCATTTATCAAAATAATTTAAATAATTTATAAATTATAAGTTATAAAATAGAGCTTTATAAATGTATGAAAATTAAATGTTCTTTATGTGTTTTAACTACTAATTAAAAATAAAGAATTAAATTTCAAAGTTAAACAAACTTATAAAACTCTATTGGTAATCATGAATTGTAATAAATAATCAACTTAAAATTTATAAACTTTATAAAAGTTGTAAAGGTTAATGAATAATTAAGTTGATTTGTTATTTAAGTTGTTTTTATAAGTAAAGGGTTTAAATTGTAATTTAAGAAACTTAAAATAAAAGTTCTAGCATAAAATAACAAATTATCAAAACTCCAGGGACCATATGTGTAATTATGGCTAAAAACCCAAAACCTCCCTTCTCTTTCCCCGTTTTTCTGGCCGCCGGCCAACCAAGTCCGGCGCGGCGCCGGCGAGACCTGAGACCCACCAAATCACTACCGGTTGTTATGCCAAATCCTACGAAACGCTTCGCGAACATGATTCGAACATCATTATGAACTTTAAATGTGTTTAAACGCCAGTTAAAAACTCGATCAAACAAATAACCGAATCTCTTGAAGTTCATAGCCGTTTGAGCATTTAACTACAATAATAATTCAATTAATCGCGCACAAACAATATATTAACTATCCCTAAATCATTACCAGTTGCAATTCCACCTGAAACGAACGCAATCACCTCATTCGATTCTCTTCTCATCGCAAACCTACACTCTAAGCGAAATCCATACTCCGACTTATCTCAACTGAAATTGGTAAAGGGATTTCAATCAAGAATCATATCTGAAGCTATCCCCAAGTTTAATTAGATTATCATCAACGTTTGACCATTGACGGGACACAAGACGTTCGCGAGTGTTCTTCAATCGGTGCTAATCGAATTCAACCAACTTTCGGTAAATTAAACACATACATATACTCGAAATTATGTGGGGAATCAAAGCCCTATGTCTATTTCTGTAAACGTGTTCGATTTGGTGTTCAATTTGGATCTAAATCAAACTAGGGTTCTTGAGTGATTTGGGGGTTATTTGAAAGTTGATTTTTATTAATTGATTTGTACTCTAAAATAATTCTGGGCTTTAGCCTAACCAGTTACCATATCACATTTGTATGCAAGAGGTCACGGGTTCGAACCCGGCCTCCTGCATTTATTTTTCTTAAAAGCCAATTTTGTATATTTTAAACTTCACTATTATGTTATTAAATCAAAATAAAAGTTATTTTAATAACTAAAATATTTCAGAAATTATTCAATTAATTTTAAATGTATTAAAAAAACTTATGATTTTAAATTTAATTATTTTTTAGAATAACAAAGGTTATAAAAATTATAAATTCTTTTATGTAATTTAAATGCTAAAAAATATATTATGGTTCAAATTTTGATTATTTCAAAACATTATAAATTTATTTGTTAAATAACTAAATAGTCATCTAATCATTTAACCATGTTATTTCATAATTAGTAATAAATTTATTCCTTAATTTTTATTTAAACTAATAGAACAATATAATTTCTATTATTCTTTATTTGGCGTTTGATATTATAAAACCATTATAAAGATTATAAAAACTTTATAAAATGACTTTAACTAATGTTATATTATTTTACAAGTCATATAAATAAGTATTCAATAAATCATCTTTTTCAATTTTAAATAATTAATTTTTAAATTAATTATTTCTTTTCACACATCATATTTAATCCTCATTTATTTAAATTAACTAAATTATTAAATCATTCACTATCATTTTTATTCTTGATTGATTTATATACCAACCTTATTGAACCAAAACATAACCAATTGCATTATTATAACCTATTTGACTTAAATATTAAAACCCTCAAATTTTCAAATAAAACCCTAATTTATGTTTACTCTTGAATCTTATCTTTATTCTAATTCTAAGACATTAAACGTTAGGTTGATTCGTGAAGAAATCGTTGGAACCATCTTATCTTTTTAACGTTATCGTAAGTGTAATTTATAGCATGTGAGTTTTCAGTGTGAGTTTCCTTGCCCCCTTTGTACTTTATTTCACACTATTTTGGGGTGAAACATGATACTTATACATCATACACTTATAAACGTTTGAGACTTATAAAGCACTTGCAATTCATCTTTATATTTTGTCATGGTTATTTGTGTGTTGTAAGTGATTATATGAGATACATAGTTTGTTTACAATCATTAACTATTGCTAGCCTGGCGACGTCTTAGATCTTTGGGCCTGACAAGCCTATTTGGTGCTAAAGTCGATGTATTGTCGACTCCTGGTGACGTATGCTTGTTCATCATGGGAACCAAAAACACTTAGCCAATCTTATATACTTGTAATCAAGTCGAGGTTTGGTTGTAACGATATGTGTTCTATAACCTTACTAACTTATAACCTATGATATGAATTGCTACTTGTAACCTTGTTATATTATGTATGAAAACCTTGGAAACTCACCAACTTTTAGTTGATCTTTTATTTTTATCATGTTTCAGGTTTACTTCTTGTGGATTTCTCTTCATGCTCATATAGGACTTGGACCTAGTTTAAATTGAAAGTCTTATGTTATTGGTTGTATTTTGATTGTTTTGTAATTACTTATTTGTCTTGTAATGTTTAATTAATAATGATATTTAATAATATTTCAACTTAATTAGTTCCATGTGCTATGAGCAATCGTCTCTCATTCGTCCGCCCCGATGATTCCGCCGTCGGTCGGGGTGTGACACTAAAAATAATTAAAAAAATATTATATTCCTTACATAATATTCCTAAGTAATCGCCATACATTACTAACAAATTTTATGCAGGTTTGTTGTATATATAAAGATTTATATTCTAATTAAAAATACATCTATAATTGATTTCTTTATCGACACTATCGCTTTTTATTTTGATAATAGTTTATTATGACATACGACTTGGTAAAAGGTTTTAGTTATTATTCATAGTTTATCATGTTCATTTTCTACATTATATACTAATATGATATAGGTCAGATTTTTTAAAATCTTATATGATATTGTTTCTTGTTATTTCTTATGATATTGTTAATGTGACTTAATTTTAAGCAATAATTTATCACATGACACATTATGTAACACCAAGTTATTTTTAAAAGACTCAAATGAAGGAATTAAGTGAAGAAAAAGAAAGAAATATTATTTAACCCAAGTGGAAGGGTTAAAAGTGTCAAAAGGACAAAACGTTTGACAAAGTGGGTGTAAAAGGTGATGGTCGCCCATCACTCTTCTACACACACAATTCTCGGATGTTTTAGAGAGAGAAAGTGCAGAATTCGGATTTAAAGAAGAACAAGAGCAGAAGATCGAATTCAAGGTAAGAATTCGTGTGTTTAGATGTTCTTAACTGGTTTCATCCTCGTTGTGTGCTTATGTATGTTGTGTGTGTTCGGGTATGTGTTTCAAGTAGGTTTCTAGGTGAGAACTTGTAGCAATCGGGTTTTGAAGAAGTCTTTCCCGAAGAGGCTGCTAAGCTGAGTTCTAGAACCCCTTTTTTACATAGTATTAACTGTTTTTGGGGCTGGAAATGCATGTATGAATATTTTTATAAAGTTGGATTTTTATACCCGTATGTTTGTGTGTGTGTGTGTATGTTGCAGATGGGGTTTGATTTCAGGCTATGTATGTGTTTGATGTTGTTATGGTTGTGTTTTTAAGGCTTAGAATGTAAGATTTAAGCTTAGAACATGATAGATGATGATTGGGGACTGGATTATGATGTTAAGTGTGTCTTAGGTAGCTCATACGCCCAATCATAAATAACTGCCTAAGTGTTCATAATACGGATGAGTAAAAAGAAATGCGTAGGAGTAAAAAGAAATGCGGATGAGTAAAAAGAAATGCGTATGGGTAAAAAGAAATGCGGATGGGTAAAGTCAATGCGTATGAGTAAAAAGAAATGTGGATGAGTAAAAGTTAATGCGGATGAACAGTTAATACGGATGAACAGTTAATGCGGATGAGTAAGTTCATGCGATTGAGCAAGTTAATGCGGATGAATAGTTAATGCGGATGAGTAAGTTCATGCGGATGAACAAGTTCATGCGATTGAACAAGTTAATGAGGATGCACAGTTAATGCGGATGAGTAAGTTCATGTGGATGAACAGTTAATGCGGATGAACAAGTTAATGCGGATGAGTAAGTTCATGCAGATGAACACAAGTTAATGCGGATGAACATAGGAAATGCTGATGAACATAAGAAATGCGGATGAACAGAAGAAATGCGGATGAACATAAGAAATGCGGATGAACATAAGAAATGAGGATGAACAATAGGAAAGCGGATGAAGACTTGGTTTATTTTTCTGAATTTCGGGGATAATTGCATATGTAGGCTTTGACTTGGGATGACCTCAGGGGCTATGTAAGTTGACTTTTTGAGGTCATAGATGATGTGATAGGTATGAATGATGTATGATGATGATGTTATGTATGATGATTTGCATGATTATGTTAATGTTTCCGTTATGTATGATTGTCTTCCCATGGCTTTACTTTGTATGTTAATGAATGAATGAAATAAAAGTATTATGTAACGTAAAGTGGAAGATAAAGAAAAGAGAAGCATAATGATAGAATGCATGCATTAATGAGAGAGAACGTAAAGAAAGTCTTGCAAGCCTTGTATGTTGATTCACGCCCAATGAAGGGTGTTAGTTCAACGGTGTGTGGGCTAGCTACCCCGGAAGGATGCACACCGAGGTCCGTCTTTATGACCGACCATTTGTATAGAACCTTTGTCGCTTATCCCTAGGTATTGTGATCAGACCACCGGCGCAATGTATGGGGGTCTATGATAGACCTCGACCCAGTACCCGCTTTATGCGTAACGGTGGGGTAAAGTTCATGGTTTCGGTATGGAATGTAAAGAAGTAATGATGAACGTACATAATGAACGGTGAGAAAGTTAACGAACGATGATTCAAGATAATAATGCTATTACCTATGTGTACTTATAATGCTTGATCGCGTAAGAATGTAAAGAAAGTTTTGAACCGGAAGTAAAAGTATCTTATTTTATAAAACTAAAACTCAATCAGCAACGCTGACTTTTATGTGTTTCCAGTTGGCAGGTAAAAGTTGCTGAGGATGGCACGGGGTGGCTACTTGGCTCGTTTTGGATGGCATCTATTTTTATAATGCTTTTGTGTTGTAATACAACGCGTATTCCGAAATTTGATAACAAAGTATTATTTTGCAAAAGCTTTTGTAATGCAATGAAATGGGTGTCTAAATGTTTCCGCTGCAATGTTTTTATCAAGTTAATGAAATTATATGTTTTATGTGCAATGATTTACCAGCCGTAAGCGTTCCGGGAACGGGGCCTTACACATTATCAATAACAATTATCAGATGTCATTTTCTTAACAATATGGTTTCAAAAAAAATAAGAAAGAGTTTATTAAAATCAAGAATCTAAGTTAATTATTTAAAACCAATCATTTATGTATACTTTGTTTGAAAATCTATGTTCAAAATATATAATAGCTTAATATACTATAACCTGTCATTAATATATTTGAAAAACATTAATTTATATAAAAATAATGACCTTTCATCTTTTAATATTTCTATATATTTATTTTAATAATTTATAAAATTAATATGCTTGTACATATTTTTAACCATTCATAGTTTTTATATTGAGTTTTAACGAATGTGCATGTTATCAAAGTAAACAAACGACTTAATTATCACGTTTGTATTTACAATTCATTTACGTTGTTCAATATTTTTTTAAATATTTTAAGTCAAACGGTCAGATTATCAAATGATATCATTTTTTGGTTTTGCTTTCATTTCAAAGATAAAGAATCCAAGGAAACCTTTTAAATGGTGGTTTCTTAGGTTTCATAAGCTACTAACTGAATCATATATTTTTTTATTTTTTATTTATAAATTATGTATGTGTATATCTTAGAAGTAGAGATTATATCTCACAGTAATATTAACGAATGTACTTGTATCCCTAAAATTTCTTTAATATCTACTAACAAAAAGATATCATTTAACTTTCATAGAATGTAATTCCCCCTAGCCATGTGTTTTGCGATTACTATAAAAATAAGTCAGGGTCAATCGTTATCGCGAGTTATTTAGTTTTTAAAACAACCCGTTATTACACACGAACTACTATATGTCAAATTGTTAAAAGTTACAAGATTAGATGGATTATGCTGATTATATTGATAGTAATGGTGAACTTTCAACTACAAACTCAAATATCGTATACAAAGAGGTTTTTAAAGGTTTAAAAGATTTTATAATTTTTTTGTATTTAAATTTGTAATGTAATTTTATTTTGTACATATTTGTTTAATTCTCATATTCTTATACATTACAAATTTATATTCTTATGACTTTTACATTTTAAATGTATTTAATGAAAATTTTAATTTTTCAACCCGTGTAAACACGGGTCGTTAGGCTAGTATACTATATACGAGAGACGTGATATTATATTAGGACATTTAAAGGTATATATACCAAAGGCCCGGACATGCATCAAATGAATTGTACGCAAAAATAGTTAAGATATATGTAACTTTAAATTATTAATTTATGAGTTAAATGTGTTGTAACAACCTACATAATAGTTATATTTACAATGATATTTATATTTTTAGAAGTCAAGAGATACATTTTATTTGCTTATCAATTTGAAGTAAAAGGTTTTAAATCTTCTAACTGTTAAACGATTTCTTGTCCGTATAAGTAAGATCGAGGAATAATCATAACATGATTAGTTGCACGATATTAGTGTTAGATGCCTGAACTTAGTGAATTGTATCTTGATTATTGATTTACGATTATCATTATCTTATCTTATAAATAACTCTTATAACACATATCAATATAGCTTTATACCCATCTAAGACCGGTTACATACAATGTAATATCATTTAAATTGTGTTTTCTTTATAATTTTCTACAACCTTAGTACTAAAAAACAATGTTTAAACACGAACTTAGAAAAATCCATCACTACTAAATTACTTAAAAGTAGTATCATATAATTTATTCTGATTAGAAAAAAAATGCAAATTTAAAATATAAGTTTTTTAAGCACAATTAAAACTTAAAAGACAACGTATAATATTACAATTGTGGCCAACAAGAAGTAGATAAATAGACCTAACACAAACATGATCTAAGCATAAGGTATCGTAGTTACTTAAATATAGATATAAATATACAAAAACGATTGCTTGCATTATGCCCATGTGCTTGAGAAACAGAATTTCAACATTTCGACAAATTAGGAGGAATTAAAAACCAAACTTTTTGATCATCTTAAACACATCCCACAACATATACAGACATATTTTATTTACATAAACATCTTGAAGCAATTTATCTCTAGACATGTAAGGAAGACATTATACATGCAAAGTTCCAATGACACATATACGAAGTAACTTATAAGGTTGTATTTCTGCCTCGGTGCATCCAACTGCATTTAATCATGAAGGAAAGGTTTTCAAATGAATAGAGCATACAACTAAAGAGGTAAAAGGGATGGAATTACATGCATTTATGAATTATGATAAAACTAGTTTGTCTCTCGTGCTACTTGACATAAAATTTGTTACTTTTTCTTACACCATGTGGCCTGACTTTGGTCGTTATTAATTGGACTTATCGTATACCATTAAAGTGCATACCACAATGTTAACTGAACTCACTATAACTTGGGATATCAAAAATATACTTGACTTTGGATACAACTCCATTTTTTATTAAACAATTATCGAACAAAAGTTAGCCCCCTTGCTCCGTGGTGTGGATTTGTTCGTCTTTTCTCCGCATTACGAGGCGTGAGTTTAGTCATTCTTGCCTACCAATACCAACAACAAATGTTTCGCTTATAACCGCTTGAATGTGTCACAATACTACAACTGTGAACGGAATCACTATACACCAGGTTTTACATTGGAATGTTGACAAAAAAAGTAAAAGAAAAAGTCGCATTTTGTTTTTTTAACTAACCAACAAAAGTCATTACATAAAAATGAATTTATTAAAAAAAAACAACTATGAACCATAACCTATAAAAATAAGCAAGAAAGAAGTTTTACATTTGACATGCCTAGTTTCCGAACGAAATTACGTTAAAACATAGATAGACTCGAATTTATACCGACACGTATACAAAAAAAGTAAGAAATTAGCTTTTTTATGTAAAATGTATAGGGAGTGAATCCAAAACTTTTGAACTTGAGGATGTGGTTAGGGTGATTTTTAATAAACTTTTATTGTGATGGTTAAATATGTAAAATTTAAAAGTTGATGGTGAGAGTTGGCCGGTTATAAAAGCCACAAACGTTTCTTTTTAGGTAATAGTAATGTTGGTCAAACAATACAACGAGGCCAGATGGAGCCCTAGGGAAGTTTTGGGGAAATCTTGGGGCCGAATGAGAATATCACACCCCAGACCCGGGTTTGTTTGTTGTGACATCGCTCAGTAAATTTTCATCAGGATCCACCGGCCCTTCCCTATTCAAATTGGAAATTAAATTGAAAAAATTAAGAAAATAACAAGAAACCGAGGAAAATAATAAAAAAAACTAACATGACGCTAATATATCACACGGAAAAAATGAAGAAAATGAAATGAGTTCCCGTGGCCATATCACATTAACCAACTTACACAACTCTCTTGTGTAACATTTATATTATTTCTATTCACATCTATTACCACTTACTAACACAAATAACAATAAATCAGAAAAATAAAAGTTTAAAACTTATTTGGGAACCATTTATCCATATTGTGATTATGAAATTCAACCAAGATATTGCTGACTTACTACATAAATTATGATTAAGAAAACCACTAATATATGACTAGTTTAACTAATTACTGCAAAGAAGATTTTTTAATATATGTTGAGCCCATCATCATTCCTGTCAACATATATAAAAAATATGTGACAAAAATAAAAGAAAAGTGAAGGTGAATTTCTGTTATTATTATTTCTTATTGAAAAAGTTTTGATGTTGCACTAAATGACTTGTTCTATTCCAAAGAAATAAAACAATTCGATACTTATTCTTTCTTTGGCAACCGTAAACGCTTGTAGAATTGCACACAAGACATATTAGACGAAAACGCAAATGTTTTTATTTGATAAAGTATAATTAAAACATAAACGCAAGTGATGATTGATTAAATTAAACATGAATTATGCAACTTATAAATTTTATTTGAATATTTAGCTGAAAATAAGTATCTAAAAACAAAATATGTTACCTCAATAAAATTGAAAAGGTCACATAATTTCAAAAGTAGGTTAACTTGGGTAGGGTGTGGGCTTCAGCCTTCAATCAAGGCACTAATCATCTGGCACTAATAACTTTATAAGCCTTAACTAATAAGTCAATATAGCTTGATTTAATTTGAATATAATTGCTCTTAAAAGGTATTAATAAATAACCAAATATATTCAACCATGGCAGTTAAATGGAAGGTTCATATAGTTTATTATATATGTTAAATTTATGGGTTTAGTGAAAGTAAAATAAATAAATAAAAATGGTGTGATAAGGAGTAAGGTGAAACGTCTACAGTCTGCGGACCACATCTGCAAATATCTGTAGCAGAAGAGGTGGACCAAACATCTGCAATCTGCAAGAAAAATATTGTTTGTTTTTAACATCTGCGGAATGGTAAAAAAATATTCTGTAATTAAAATAAACCTATTTTTAAACTATTAAATTAAACTTATTTTTAACACTTGTTTCCTTGGACTTGTACCACACACACACATCCATACGTACATACAACATATTTACACATCCATACGTGCAAGCAACCGGCAGGCGAGGTGTGGGGAGGGGGGTCGGCGGGCGTAGGTAGGGGGAGGGGGGAGGCAGACGTAGGTAGGGGAGGTGGAGGTGAGGGCGGCGGTGGTTCGGCCGGTGATGAGAGGTGGGGCGGCCGGTGGGGGAGGTGGGGGAGGTGAGAAGAGGTTAGAAGATCTCAAAAGTCATAGGTTCACATTTTCTCCATACAGACCTCAGCAAGATATTTTTTAACGAGACTTCTTCCAAAAAACAAACACTCTGCGCACTTAAAACCTCTTCCCGCATCTGCATGTGTGTAGATGAAGAGGTGGGGAAGAGGTTTTGGTAAAAAAAACAAACACCACCTAAGTAATTGATTCCAAGGTGCTGCATCAGAGATTATCAGGTCGGATTTTGGAGAACGATGGACAGGTTTTAGCTTTTTTTAAACTTAGAGGCTGTTTGGAAGTATCTGAATTGTAACATCTTGTATTTTTTATTTTTTTATTTTTTTCGTTTAATTAAAAGTTAGCATCGTTATTATTGTAAGGAGCATTGTTGCCTAAAATGAAACTCATGGATTACCTATGTATATTGCTTTAATTTGTCTTTTAATCCTTTAACTTAAAAGATTATATGATAGTTATTATTATATATAATAATAATAATAACAACAATAATAATAAAAATAATAATAAAAATAATAATAATAATAATAATAATAATAATAATAATAATAATAATAATAAAAATAATAATAATAATAATAATAATAATAATAATATAAACAATAATAATAATGGTTATATTAGTAATAATAGAAATAATAACGATAAAATTATAACAATAATAATAATAACTAAGAATAATTGGAGTTAAGAAGTCAAGGGGGCTTTATTGTCAATTTAGAAACTTTAAACATAAGGTTCTAACATAAAATGATAAAATCAAAAATACAGGGACTAAATTGTAAATTTCCAAAACCCAACCCCCCCCCCCATTTCTTTTCTTTCCCCTTATTTCCGGCGGGCATTCCGACCACCGCCGGCCATCCCTCCGTCAACCCCCAAACGGCTATTTGTTGTACAAAATCGATCCCCCAACCGTTCCAAATGTCACCGGGATTACGTTTCGAACCTTAAGTACCCTTTAATTGTAGTTTAAGACGACAATGAGTGTCGATTTAGTTCAGTAACCGTCGACCATAATCCCTTAAACCGTTTGGGCATTAAACCTCAGTAATAATCCAATTAAATGAACCTAAACAATCATCTAACTACACCTAATCGTTCACAACTCTCGATTGCACCTGAAATAACACAAATTACACATTCAACTCTCTTTGAAAACGCGACCTGCAACATACTAGAAGACCATCAACAGGACATCAATACCTTGAATTGATAAGGGGCTTGTAGTCCTGATAATCATTCGAAGCTACCCACAAGTTTAATTGGGTTATCATCGACAATTACACGACAATCGTGCACCTTCGGCCGCAGCTTGTTCTTCAATTGTTCTTGATAATATCTCGAACCAAAACGGGTAATTGAACACGTCTAACCACTCATCTATACATGGGGAACAAAAGCCTCATGATTTCAGTCATTTACAAAATAGAATTTAAATTCAATTTAGATCAAAATGTTCTAGGGTTTAATTGAATTTGGGGGTTTCTTTCTGTATTGTTTATAAGATTTTAAAACCAAGTGATACCAAGGCCACGACCCTGGTTCACTGGTTAAGACACTGCACCTTTTTCCTAGAGGTCCTGGGTTCGAACCCGGGCAACCTCACATTTTCTTTTAATGCGTTTTGGATTATAACAAAATATAGAAAAATTTCTAAAAATGACAAAAAAATATTTTGTAACCTTTTTTATTTTTTAAGGGCACTTAATAGGTTTCTGTAAAATTATTTCTTTAAATTTGATAATTTCTATGAAATAAAGGTTATAATTATGATAATTTTTATAAAATACTTTAAATGATGATGTATATCATCATAAATTTTATTAGTTTAAACATTATTGATTAAAAATATAATTTTACAAATGAATATAAGGAGATATTACACTCTATGCATTTTAGCTTTGTTGATTATTGTAAACTTATGTTTTATGACAAACTATTTAACTTGTATCATTCTTTTATTTAAAATTAAACTAAAGTGTTTTATCAAAACCTCAAATTCTTCTTGAAACCTTAGTACTCATTAAATCGTTAAATGTATCATTTAACTTAAACCTTGTAAATATTCATAAATGTTTATGTATCTCGTGAAGGATTACGTTAGAACATCGCTTATTGTTTTTATTAGTCACCTCTTATATATTTATTTGATCAAGTGAGTATTTCTATATTCCTTTTTCATATTTTCACACTTTAGGGTGAAACATGTTACCTTATAACCATTGCACTTGTAAAACGTTTGATTCTTGTAAACATATGGCAATTCACTTATATGTTGTGGTTAGTTGACCTTTGTAATTACCATGTATTGAAGATTATATGTACAACCATTAACTATCGCTAGCCTGGCGACGTCATAGATCTATGGGCCTGACAAGCCTGCTTGGTTGATCCAAGTACACTTAGCTAATTGTATAAACTTGTAATCGTTGAGACTTGTAAAATTGTCAAGGTTTGATTGTGCATTCTGTCTTACATTCTTAGTTACTTTGCTCCCTAACTTATAACATGAATTGCAATCTTTTATATACTTATGTATTGAAAACTATGGAAATCTCACCAATATTATTGTTGACCTTTTATTTTTAACATGTTTCAGGAAACACACAAGTTTGATTGCCACTCTTGAAGCTTTTTCACACTTAGGAATGGACCAAGATAAATAAATGGATGGACTTGAAATATTTCTTTTATGCTTGTTAATTTCTTTATTTGAGACTTATATTTGTAATGTTACCTTTGGAACTTATAATTATTATATTTGGATTTAATAATAGCGTTATGTGGCTGTGAACGATCTTAATTCTCACATCTCGACGTTTTTGCTGTCAAGGTTGGGGTGTGACATGAAACAGCCTCTTAATGGTTCAGATGTTTGAATGGTTCAATACTTAATGATTCAGACTGTTTGTTTCATGAGTAAATGTCTAAATTGTTCAGACATTTGCCACTGAATAATAAGGCATTATACTAATGTTGAATATTTAAAAGATCTAATGTTGAATGGTTAAAAGATTTTATCTGAATTGATCAAAGATTTTGTCTTTGAATAGTTAAACGATATACTAGTTTTTAATGATTGAAACTTTTTAATGGTTTAAACGTTTTAATGATTTAGACATTTTAATAGTTCAACACTTAATGATTTAAACTTTTTATTGGTTCAACATTTAATCATTAAAATTTTTTTAAACAGCCTTGTAGTAACATATAATCTCAAAGTGGAGTTATTATTATATAATTGCATACGTCCTTTGTAAAAAGAATTAAAGTTGTCTTTACTATTTATTGTACTTAGTGCATTTAGAGCTCATGCCTTATAAATATGTGAGTGTGAGTTTTAAAATTATATGAGATGGTTTTGAATGTTTGTAAGTGAATGAAATAAAAAATACTATTATTCATCTGTAAATTCAAGGTTTTACTATTTAACTCTTATAATTTTTTTTAATATTTTTGAAAGTGGTTGTGAGTGAAGGAGATAGAAAAAGTAATGAAAAGAGTATAAAATATATTATTTAATTGAAAGGAAAGAGAAGAAGTGGTGATTTTTAATATAATTAGAGCACTCACAGTAGATTTCTTAAAAGTATGTGAATGTGTTTGGTATATTATATGGAATTGTTTTGGGTGGTTGTGAGTAAAGGAGAGAGAAAATGTTATTGTGGATTGGTATATTTGAAGAATCACTGTTCAATCCTTATAATTTTTTTAATATTTTTTAAAGTGGTTATGAGTGAATGAGAGATAAAAAAGTAATGATAAGAGTATAAAAAATATTATTTAATTGAAAAAAGAAAGAAATGTAATGATTTTTAATGTAATTATATGAACAAAAATTAAAAAAAAAACACTATAAATAGGATGTGAATGCTCTTCGCGAATTATAAATGTGAATAATGCCTTTTTTGTTTTCTTGTTGTACTTGAAAGTTGGTTTTGTTTCCTTAAGTGGCCTACTTGGGTTATCGTTTAATTTGGGCTTTCAAACTAACTACTGTAGTAAGTAGTTCTCTAAATTCTAAAACTTTCAGCTTTATAAGTAGTTTCTCCGGCCCATGAATTAAGTTGTTTCATATTTCATCCTTTTATCTTCTAGACTTCCTACTTTAATTACCGGTCATGGCTTAGGAGTTGAGCAGGTGACGATTTTAAAAGGACGAAGACGGGTCGGTAGGTTTTTTAAACAAGAATCCGTTACCGAAAAACTAATTTAACTCATGTAACTTGTCAATACATTGCTAGTAATAAGATTGAAAGATCAAAATTTTAATTAGCTGCATTGTGGGAGATGGTATAGAGGTTGACTAACTGCAAAGATCATGTCACATGGACTAAAAGCGTTGTAAAACTATATGCGACAATGGTGATCTAGAAATCTTTGTATGTGATGTCGCGATTAATGCATGGTCTATAAACTAAGTAAATGGGAATTTAACGTGGGTGGTGATGGGGCTTCAAATTACTTAATGCTAGAGACCATCTTCTTAAAATTTCTACTCTTTCTCTTCAAAATCAAGGTAGTGCAAAAATATTTGTACTTTATCATTAATCTAGAGATGTAGTGACGCGCACAAATATTTGTTAAGACATAGGTGCTGTTTGTTTTTTCTGTATGAAAACGTCTGCAGTTTGCGGATCACATCTGCAGACATCTGCAGTAGAAAAGGTGGACCAAATGTCCGCAGTCTGCAAGAAAAAGACTGTTGTTTTTAACATCTACAGAATGCTAACCATATACAAACAAACTAACCATATAAACAACAAATCAACCAAAAAAAACAGTAGGCGACGGGGAGGGGGGCCGAAGGGGAGGGGGTGAAGGGGAAGGGGGCCGAAGGCGAGGGGGCCGAAGGGGAGCAGGCGCGATGGCGACGGGGGGGGGGGGGGGGGGGGGGGGGCGAGATGAATCTGAATCTGAAGATGGGGAGGGGGCCGAAGGTGAGCAGGCACGGTGGCGACGGGGAGGCGGTGGCGCGATGGCGACGGGGCAGGGGGAGGGCGGCCGAGAGGCTTGTGAAGAGAAGATGAAGATGGTTGGTGAAGAGAAGAGGTTAGAAGATGTGTGAAGACATTGTTCCACCTCTTCTCCGTGCAGAGGTTTTGAAGACGTTTTTTTAATGAAATGTCTTCCAGAAAACAAACAGTCTGCGAAGTAAAAACCTCTTCCCGCGTCTGCGCAGCGCGCAGATGAAGAGGTGGGGAAGATGTTTTTTCAAAAAACAAACACCCCCATAATCTTGCTTTATGTACGAAAAACCAACATAGTAACACATTACAAGGCCTATTAGGCCCATTAGTGTATCGAAAGGCATACGCATGTATTGAAGACCAAAATAACCTATTTCGATAAATTTTGGCTTTGTTTAGCTAAAACAACTCACTAAATATTACAAGGCTCTATCATGTAATTCAACACCAAAAGAATATGCTATCGACTAATAGGTCTCTTTGTAATCAAAACCAAGTCACAAACACATTACAAGTTCCATTAAAGGGTAAAAGAAGTTACCATAATTAGTTGTCACCAATAAAATTGTGACAACATGTTTAAATTTTAATTTTAATAATAAAAATCATTGTAAAAACAATAACAACAATATCTACAAACAAGTCACCTTAATACTATTATTTATTCCTTTTTCACTATCTTACCATGTCATTCACAACGCCACTAATATAATATACCCTAATTTAACTATGTAACAACCTTATACGCCTAAAAACTGTCGTATAGAAGCATGATGGGTGCGAAATGTATGTATAAAAATATATATATGAATTGCAAAAGCTTTAAATTTATAAAATGAAAGATAAAAAACCATATTACAGAATGTAAGTAAGTAAGTGTACATATTGCATCCACAATATAGTATTGACAAAAACCAAAAAAATGATCCCGAGGACAAAATAGCTAACGGTAATAAATCTCTACTAATATCTAACACACACACACAAGATTGAGGTTAATAACTTAACCAAGAACCTAAACTACTCAATAGCTTAAAAGAAACTAAATAACTAGAGAAATGAAGGAAAATCAAGTGGAGAAATCTTATCACATAGGCTTCAAATCATATTTAACAAACCTTAAAATATAAAGCAATCTAAATTTCACTAGAATGTAACTTCTAACACTTTGAACATGAATAAACAGGAGAACCTCACGTTAGAAATTCTACAATTCTATCAAACAATGCTTAAGGTCAAATTCTATCAAACAATGCTTACAAACCGACATAATTTTCTCCAAAACTAAACTTCGAAACTGTATATACAATAAAGACCCGTTTTCCAGATAAGAAATGACCATTTCCAATGTAACACCATACAAGTAACTTGTACATTGCTTAAGTAATCTTATACATTGTTGTGGGTCTAACCATTTCTTATTTGGAAAAAAGGACAAATGTAACATTAATTAATTATTACTTTAGAAAACATGACCGGAGTTATTCATGTGAAGGATGATTTGTTTGAGAAGGGTTTTGGTAATGTGACGGTACGCAGCTTCACTTGGATGAATGCTATCGAAAAACAGGTGGTTTGAAGGGTTTTTACATAGTGGAGTAAAAGGTGTACATATTGGCCCTGCTTCTAGAAACCCAATTCCACAACATCCCATTTTTGTCTCTGTAAATCCTGCAAAAATATTATGATCGAATTGTTATATTTTAATTAGGTTTACTTCTAATAAATAAGGTTATGGAATATCAATTTGTCACATGCAAGATCAGTTTCCAGTTGTATGATGATTTAAAGACGGTTAAAGGGTTCAATTTTAAACTTATTAAAATATGAGGGACTATATAAACTGTATAATGTGAAGTATGAGGCATTTTAGTAATATTTATTAAAACCCAGAATAAAAGTACACTCAAGCTTGTAAATGTTCTTTAATCAAAAGTAATATGGGTTATATTGTTAAATGTAGGTCGAATTGGTTCGGAAAAGATCAAATCAGTCAATTTATATTCTTATGGCTTGTATTAGTTGTTACAATACGTAATGTTTTTACCTTATGGAACTGTCACGAGCCATACCATCATAACTAAGTGTTTATGATCTTTTTTTTATTTTTTGATTTAGATATAGGTTAAGATTGTTTGTTTTTTTAATTTTGTTTTGTTTTTAAAAAGATTTTTTGATTTATAATATATAATATTTTTAGGTTTATTTTTTTGCTTTTATATTTTTTTAAAGAACCTCTGGCTTATTACGATCCATACACAATGGCTAACATACATAGACTATATACCCCTTAACGGCTGGTATTAAGCCTAGGCTGTATAAATGATTGCGACCATACGAGACCATGAAAGATGTTGTGACAAGTTGTTGGTTTGGTCGTTTAAGTAAGGAAATACTGGATCGTATCATACAATATAACACATATACAGTTCATAATAGAGATACATAATAAAAAAATTAAAAAAATTGCAAATACGTTGAATGAATTCAAAAATAAAGTCACGAAATCTTCAATGCATTTATGTAATTTAATTCTGTTACCTTTTTCTTAGTGGTTTTTTCACTTTTTTGTAATAATATGTATTTAGTCAAAGAAGATAAAGAAAATTGACTTTCAATTTCTAAAATTTTGTTCATTTTAACTCATTATTATGGCTTTCAGTTTCAAAATTTTTGTTCATTTTAACTCATCACTACCGCATCTAACTGTTACATATTTTAAAACATGACTAAAATAAGTGTTTAATAATGACCGGTTTGAAATTATAACGTTTTTAATCATTGTATGTGTATAATAAGAAGATACTAACTAAAAATATTACCAAAATTAATGATAATAAATATTGTTATTAAAACGCTATAAATAAATATTTAACTTTGTTTGCATATAAGGGTTTAAAAGGACCTCAATGTTTTTGAAATCATTCAATCTTATTTGACTCGTTTCGATTAAACTAATTATTAATTATCTTCATTTGTCCACACGTACGTTGCAATCAAATTTAAGCTAAATTAGCCAAATTAATAAGTGCAAAACTGATCAAAATTGGTTCCTTTTATTGATTATACTCGTTATGTATTTAAAGCTACATTCAGTACATTAAAACATAAAAAAATATATTTTTGTTCTTATATACATATTCAATTTTTATATTATTTATAACTAAGTGTTTAAATATAGTCTAATTGGTCTGACCAGTAAACAATAAGACCATTGTTAGCTGTCGAGTTAAGTTCTATTTCTAAAACATTAATAAAAACGGATCGAAATTGCTTTTTGTTAAGAAATAATATCAAAATCTTACCATGTTTTCGTGGATGTTGAATCATCTCCATCGTCGGATTGTAGATATCAGCGTACATAATCCTGCTTCCTTTCAAAGAAGATTGAATTTGAGGCAACATCTTCTTCAGCTTCTGATTATAAATTCTTGCATCAAAATTTTGCTCCTTTAAACACTCTCTTGTGAATCTTGACGCCATTTGAATCGGTAAGCACCCCATCGGTGGTAGCCCTGATACCACCATCGTCCGACACCCAAGCTTGTAAAGCCCCTGTAAACCATCACCGCCACCACCGCCACCATTAACTCATTGATCAAATGTCGTAAAGAGAGAAAAAAGAGACATTCTGTACATTTATGAAAAAATCATTAGAACATAACATGAAATTTAGGTGTTTGGGTTTTATATGAATGAGTTCCTATTAGTTTCGAGCCGAACCCATCAACCCATTTAACTAGGTGGGTTCTGTTCGGTCAACCTGATTTCGCGGGATTGATTCATTTACTTATTTTTTATTTATCATATCTTATCTTATCTTACTATTATAATAAAATAGTAACTTAAGATGTCACGTGTCACCATCATAATCATCTTCACTAAACTTTTCCTGTCCACTCTCATCTTAAATAATTATCATAATTACTATAACTTTCTTTTATATTTAATAAATTAAAAAAAAAGATCTATTTATTAATATTATTTCTAAATAAACAAGACTTTTATAAAATTATAATTTTTTTCTGAAACAAAAAACCTTTTTAAAAATACGAAATATTTTATAATTTCTATTTTTAAAAGTTCAATTTTTTCAAACCAAAAATAATTGGGAGTTATAATATGAAAATTTTAAAAATGACATTTTTATACGGTTTGTTTTATAACAAATGTATATTATTTTTTTGGAAAAAAATTTAAAGCAAAATTTTTAAAAATTGATATCGCTGTTTTATTAGTTATAGTTATTTTTCTCATACGTAATATTAGTCATATCACATCTTAAAATATTATTTTATAATTAATAATTTTTATTATATTAATATTTTATTTATTCAACCCGTGTAAAAACGAGTTTACTAAAACTAGTATTTGTATATAATACTATATATTTTTGTCTTACATAAATATTTTTGGGTGTTTATTTCCAAATCTAAAAGTAAAAATAAATAAGATTTCATATTTGTAATATAACATTTTCAAAGTGTGATAAATAAGATTTCATATTAGAAACATAATTGCTTAATATTATTTAGTATTTTATTATGGTAAAATAGTAACTTTAAAATATTGACACGTGAGAAAGTACAAAAACTAAAAAATGATATTAAACGGGTCGTGTTTATATCAAACCATAAAATCCCGTGTCATGTTCGGGCTCACATTTATAACACGATTTTTAAGATGTGTTCACGTTTAGATTCTCGTAAAACTTTCAGCTTGTGTTGGGTTGTATCCACCAACCCTAAAACACGATTTGTTTAAATTTTTATGATAACTAATTAGATTACTGACGGATAATTGATCCTCCCAAAAACAAAACAAGATCCGTTTAATCAACACCTACAGAAAGACAAAGAGAGAAAAAGTACTAACTCTGATGAAGTTTTGAAGCTTCTTCAACACATAATCTTGATACTCACCAATGGCGAAATCATTTCTTCTCGTTCGCAAATCATAATAACTAATAACGAAATCATTAGTCCCCGCACTAATAGACACCAACGCACCTTCAATTATGCTCTTAGCCTCTTTAACCCCCACCACCTTCTTCAACCTCTTAACATACTCCCTAAAGTACCTCATCTGTTCACTCACCGGAATCACCTGCGAAACGCTAGCGGTAACATCATCGTACCCCGATCCAGCCGAGGCGAAGTTAACTCCCGTTCGAATATCATGACCTGAGAGATTGGGCTGCAAGTATGGTGGGATCGTTTGTTTGATCCCCAACAAGGAGCCCCAGAAATCGGGCACGAGTTTGCCGTTGGAGAAGCGGCCCGTGGGGACTCGGCCGGGGAAGTCTTGGCCGTAGGGGCGGTGGTCGGCTTTGAAGGGGGTGGAGATGTAGTTGTTGTTGCCGGAGTCTGCTGTGGAGTCCCCGAAGACGAGGACCGCTTTGAAGAGGTGGGTGAGGTTGCCGGCGGTGGTGGTGGTGTCGCCGGAGGCGAGGGTGAGGAGGAGGAGGATCATGATTAAGGTGATGAGGGTGGACGCCATTGATGAATGATTTGGAGGTTTTGTTGTCATGCATGAAGCATGATGTATGGACGTATGATATGTATTTATGAAAGGGGATTTGAGTAATCGTATATCGAGATGTGTAATGTGTTTTCTTTTAATAAAAGTTCGAGAATTTAAAGTGGTTAAAATGAAATACTAATATTTTATTAAAATCTAAAGAACATAAATTCAATTCTTATTTATGAATTGTGATAAAATAGGTTAGGTTTTGAAATTGTAATGAAGATGATTGAGTAAACTAGTTATCCGTTAGTAATTCTATAATACTAATAGAAAAAATCTTAAAAGAATTTTTGCATCAATCTTCTTATTCTAATAAAAAAGTAAATGAGTGTGCCATTTGACATCACCACGTTCATTCTTATTAAACTTTTTTCATTTCTCTCTCTTATTAAATAACCATATTAATTACTAATAATATTATCTATTTATTTCTACATTATAATTATAATTAGTTTTTTAATAAAAATAAGAAAGAGAATTTTTTATTAATGCTATTTCTATAGAGATAGTTTTTTTTATAAAATGATTTTTTTCAAAAATAAATAAATAAAACTGCTTTTATGTAATATTTCAAAATTGGTTTTTTAAAGTAATTTTTATTAAACAAAAATAATTAAAATAAGGAGTTATAGTAAGAAATTTTTTTAAAAAATGAAATTTTTTAAAACGTTATTTTAAAAAAAATATTTAATTTATCTTTGAAAAAAACAAAAAACAAAATAAAATTTTCATATTATTGTTTTATCACCTATAGTTATTACTCATACATAATTTCAATCATATAATGTCTTAGTCTATTATTTTATAATTAATAATTTTCATTTTATTTATATTTTATTTATTTAATCAGTGTAATACACGAGGTTACTAAAATTAGTTGTATATATAACGCATTGAAAGAGTTACTTTATTCCTTATGTTATAATATATCGTGTGATCTCATGTGTGGTAATATGAATTTTATTTTACTGTTATTGAAATGGAGTAATGACGGAACCATAGACAAATATTAAGTCACCCAAATTTTTTATTGTTAAACAAAAAATGTTGTTCATTCCTCAAAAATAGCTTAAAATAATTTATTTTATTGGCTGGTTATGTTAATATCATCAAATTAGTAAAATTCATCAATATTAAAATTTAAATCTTGAACTTCCAAGAGAGACAATAGCTTAAAATAAATTATACTTAATACAATTTATAAGTTAAATGCTGATAATCACAAATTTAGTATTAGTATTTCACGTGGCATTATCTTAGTGTTGTTTTAGCTACCTACACATTTGATCATAGTTGTTCGTTAAGTACGTGTGGTAATTGGGAAAACATGTTCATTTGAGTGAAATGGCATTAGAGAAATCCGGTCACCTGGTTTTTCGTTGATTAGGAATTCGATCACGTGGTCCCTAGAAAAGACCAAAATACAAGAAGAGGGGGAGTCAGAGGATTTTTTTTTCTATTTTTAGCAATAGACGTATAGTAGTCATTTAATAAAAAAGTTAATAAAAAATACAACGTCTGTTAGTATTCAGTTTAGTCAAATATCAAATCAATGGTTATGTTTTGTTCACATGAGAGCCACCGGTCTATAAATATTTCTTGCCTTAAATATAATCAACGTGTTTTTGGTTCTATGATTGAGATAGGTGGCCGCATGTCTCCACTCGAGCATTAAAAAACCTATATGTGAATCTCTTTTAGAAAAATGGATAATATTACTAATCTGAGAGGTCAAATGTTATATGTAGTATCAATATTTGTTGATGATTTACGAGTAGATAAGAAAACGATCAAACAATTCGTTTATATAATATAATTTTTTTATTAGAGTAAAATGGCATATTAATCCCTGACGGTTTGTTAAATTTGTTATTTTAATCTAATTTTTTTTTGTCTTTGCAATCACTATGGTTTACCAAATATTATCATTTTCATCTACTCCACTAACTTCGTTAAGTTTTCCGTTAAATATGACTGTATTTTAGTCTTTTTAACACCCTAATTGTCCAATTAAAACAAAGTTAATCAATAAAATATTCAATTAAAACTAAAAGAAAAATATAAAGCAACTAATGAAACCGGGCACTTCAGTTTAAAAGTTTTGATTAACGTTAATTAGTTTAGAAACCCATATAAGCATCTACTACACGTATTGTAAGAAAAAAATAAATATTAATTATTAGTAATATTAAAAATTTAAAAATAATTTTTTTGAGATAAAATATGCTTAAAGTTATATATAATTAACCATTAATTAATTAAAAAATAACAATAATTTTCAAACTTTCGTCTTTAAAAAAGTTTTGCTTTTAAAAAATATTGATTTTTTAACTCTCCAAAAAATTATCAAAATGTTTGTATTAAAAAACTTAATTTAGTTTTTTATGATACGACACAAACCTAATAAAAATTATTAACAAAACATTTTAGAAACCAAATTATATGAAATATAAAGTTTTTTAATACAAACATTTTAATAATTTTTTTGAGATTTAAAAACTTAATATTTTTTAAAAACAAAACTTCTTTGAAGATGAAATTTTAAAAATTTAGTGTTATTGTTTAATTACTTAATGGTTTATTATATGTAACTTTAAGCATATTTCATCTCAATAATTTTTTTAATATTTAATATTACTAAATAATTATTATTTTATTTTTTTCATACAACATGTGTAGTAAACGACTTTCTAAACTAGTTAGCTTTAATCAACATTTTTAAATTGAAATGTCTGATCTCACTAGTTGTTTTATATTTTTCTTTTTAGTTTTAATTGAATATTTTATTGATTGACTTTATTTTAATTGACAATTAGAGTGTTAAAAAGACTAAAATACATTCATATTTAACGGAGTTAGTGTAGTGGATGGAAATGACAACATTTGGTAAACCAGAGTGATTGAAATGACAAAAAGAATTTTTGGATTGAAATAACAAATTCAATAAAATATCAAGAATGAAAATGATATTTTACTCTTTTTATTATTACAAGTATTTTTGCATTAATAGGATACAATGATACATAACATATTGAAAGTGTTACTTTATCCGTTATGTAATAATATAATGTTTGATCTCACATGTGGTAATATTAATTATATTTTACTATTTTGAAATAGAGTAATGAGGGAATCATAAACAAATATTATGTTACCCAAAAACGTTAATCATTTTTTATCAATGATTCAAAATAAAACCGGTATTATATACTAAGATAATTTAGGAAGTAAAATTTATATTGATAAGAGGATATATAGGAAGAATATTAATAGCTGGTAACATATGTAACTAGAATATAAAGATTATATTGATAAAGAGCATATATAGGAAGAATAATAAATAGCTGGTAACATATGTAATTAGAGAATAAAGATAGATTTATTACTAAAAAATTCAAATTAGTTTCTTAGAACTACAAAAATATATACATTTAATTATACTATTAAATTTAGTTATTACCATAATACTTGAAATCTCAATTTTTAAGAACCATCAAAACACGTATAGTAGATAGCATAAAGCTATAAATACTTTGATAAAATCTAAATTCTTATTATAAGAATGAAATGTTTTGATATAAATAGAAATAGTTAACATCTATACATTTAAAAGGGTATAGTTTGACAAGGATGAATTAAAATGAATTCATTAACAAAAGTGTAGTTAAAGAGAGGAATTAGTAATTAGATCCGTGACATGTGCCGGTACGTCGATAGCACTTAAACTTTGTCGATAATAAAATATTATTTTAGACGGAACTTGATAATTTTATTACCTCATATATGAAAAGAAAGGGGTAATTTGGGTATTTCAGTATTCCTTAGGTTTTGTGTTGTGTCTTTTTATGTGTTACCGGCTTTGTTTCTTTTTATGTGTTACCATCATGGTTTTGAAAATCGGACCGGACCGGATGGTCTGACCGGTTGGACCGGAAACCGGACTTCAATCCGGTCCAGTTCGGTGCTTAAAACTGTTTTAGTATTGAATCAGTTATTAGACCAGTTGGACAGGTTGAACCGTTTTTTTGTATAATTTTTTATTTTTTGTAATTTTTACATATATTATAAAAAATAATTATAATTTTATCCGGTTCTTATATACGGTCCGACCGGTTGAACCGGTCCGACCATCGGACTGGTAAGGCGTCCGGTTTACTGTCCGGTCCGGTTTTAAAAACATTGGTTACCATGCTCTTAAAGGCGAGTGGTTGTCGGTGCGGGTGTTGGTGTAGACGGTGGCAGACTCGTCCTCCCTATCGTCCCCTCACCATTGTGTGTTGTCGGAGGTCCTTCGATGGGGCTTAAGATTTACGGATCTGAAGTTTAGTGGAAAGAACAAGGCGATGCTGGTGGTGGTGGAGGCGGTGGTCCCCTTGGCCGAACCTCTAGGTACCGTCAACTCTTCACAATCTCTCCATTACCCTTTTAGGGTTTTCGGATGTCGCCACCCAATGCCGCCCAACACCACCATGGAGTGCATGCGTAAATGGTGGCGCTTGCTGTTGCCGGTGGCTATACTTATTGCGATTTGTTGATGATGGTGACATATGGTTCATCTCAAGACATTAAACTGATGTTTTTAGTCAATAATGTTGGGGTTTTCCTCATTGAGACCCGATTTTCAACTATTTAATTTATCCTTGATTTATGATATTGTTGGGCGATGATGTTGGTGTTAATGGTCACAGTGGTTGTTTGGGTCGATGAATCTAATGGTTAAGTCAGTGATAATGTTTCTTGATTCATCCGAGGCTTTTTTAAACTAGTAGAACGGTTTCTTAGGTTTTATGTATCGGTAAGAAATTCCCTGTGGGGTCACTATGTTTGGCGATGACAATGAGCTAATAGATGTGTTTGTTGCTTTGGTGTGGCAAACTATTGTGTGCAGCCGCAACAAACAATCAGTTCTGAGCCAACAACGATGGATAGTAACGATTTAAGGGTAATGATGATATGAAAACGTTGGTGTCGTTTTGGCGGGGCAATTGATCTTTTGCAGCCTCGACACATCATAATTGAACCCTCTAATCTAGATTTATACTATTTGTGTAGCGTTGTGATCAGATTTTTAACCACCGCGAAGCGCGCTTGGTTACCACCTAGTTAAAAAGAGCTATTTTAAATTAATATTTTTAAAAGGTTTTATAATACATATTAACTTATTTTTTTTAAATATTCAACACTTATTCTACATTTATTAGTAATATAATTTATTCGTGTAATTATTACAGTTGTGTACATGGTTGAGTTTCAAAAGCGTGGCCTGCCTCATGCCCACATTTGTTTGTTTATGCGTCCTGAACAAAAGCTTTCAAGTATTGCCATATTGACCCTTTGATTCCAGCTGAGATTCTAGAAAAAAATTCTGATCCAGAGGAACATTCTCCTGTCAGCAAGTTCATGGTTCATGGTTCTTGTGGACAACATAATCTTAAATGTCCATGCATGGTTGATGGTAAGTGTTTAAAAAAGTTTCTTGAATGTTTTATGGAAACATTTCATTTGATGCAGATGGCTTCCCTACATATGGACAAAGAGATTTAGGATATTTAGTTACAAAATCCGGTGTTAAGTTAGACAATAGAAATGGTGTTTCATAAACAAAAATAATATTGAAACGATATCAAGGATATATCAACGTTTAATGGTGTAGTTAAGCTAGATCTAGTAAATATTTGTTCAAGTATATTACCAAGAGACCTTATCGAACAATTGTTTCTATTGTGAACAATGAAAGAAATGGTACTAATGGCAATACAAGAGATGAGATTAAAAAGTACTATAACTGTCGATATATATCTACATGTGAAACTCATATATATGTCTTTGATATTCATTATAGGACTCTTTCTGTTATGAGATTTCATTTTCATCTCCTGGTCAACAACCAGTTATATACAATACGGATGATGACATTGAAGATGTTCTTAACAAGCCGTCTATGGCGTCCATAATATTATTGGAGGGGATGAACAGTAATGCTTCTAATACGGTTGTTTGGAAACTTAACTATGTACATTGATTTTTCTACAAAGTTTGTATGGAATACTGATGCAAAATGTTATCAGCCTAAGAAAAAGAGAACTTATTTCCTTGGTGGAATTCACCCATCTCACCTTCTGCTGGGAAAGCATATTTTCTAATGATTCTACTTAACAAGGTTAAACGGCCACATTCATTCGAGGAGATACATATGGTTAACGACCAAGAATTCCCTATATTTAGAGATGTATGCTATGCTCTTGGACTGTGGATGATGACAAGGAATATATCAAGGTAATCAAGAAGGCTAGTTATTCAATATCTAGTTATTATCAAGGAGGCTAGTCATTCAGCATCTAGTTATTATTTAAACAATTTATTTACAACCATGTTAATATCTAATAGCCTATCTAGACTTAATTATGTATGAGATAATACATGGAAGTACCTAGCCGATACCATACAAACAACATCTATTAAAGTAGGCTCTAGGTCACGTATCTTTAAGAAAATAACTTTATTTACATATTTATTTAAAAATATATATTTTATTTTAAAATATATAATTTATTTGTTATTTAAAAAAATTAAAATTTGTTATTTATAGGTTTGTCTCTTTATGAAGACCAGATTAAGAACCTCACTTTGTTTGAAATTAAGGCTGTTCTACAACGTAATAATTGTAGTCTTTGATAATGAAGAGATGGCTTATGATGAATACACTTGGAAGAATGAGCCTGATATGCTTTTTTATTCTCTTACGGAAAAGCAACGTAACATTTTTCATGATATCATGAAAGTTGTTGATGAATTAAGAAGGTGTTTTTTTGTTTATAGATATGACAATACTACAAAAACATTCTTGTGTAAAACTTTGTCTTCCCTTATCGATCAAAGTATGATATAGTTCTAAATGTAGCATCAAGTGGATTGTATTTTATTACGTTCAGAGGTAGAACGACTCACTCACATTTTAAGATACCATTAAATCTAAATGAGGATTCTCTTTGTCATGGTAAGCCAAACAACGATGTTGTTAATTTGTTAAGAATAACAAATTTGATTATCGATCTGGGATGGGACACCAATGATTCACAAACATACTTTTGAGGCTCTTGACAAAACCCTAAAAGATACGCTAAATTGTGTTAGTGATATTGTGAGTGAATTAACTTTCGGAGGTAAAGTTGTAATCTTTGGTGGAGATTTCCGACAAATTCTTTCGGTTCTTCCCAATAAAAGTTGGCAAGATATTGTAAATGCATCCTTAAGTTCTTCGAATATTTGGCAGGAGTGTAAAGTAAATAGACTAACAAAAAATATGCATTTAACAATCGTAAGTGGAGCATCAAACATTGAGGAAACAAACAAATTTGTAAACTTGCTGTTAAAATTGGGTGAAGGTAATTTTGAAGGTCAAAATAATGGGGAGACGAACATAGAAATTCCTGATGATCTTTTTATATTGGATTCATCTGATCTTGTTTTAGATTCAATTAACTTTGTGTATCATTTTATCCTCACAAATTTTAATAACCCAAATTCATTCAAGAAATAGTCATTCTTGCACCGTAGAATGAAGTTGTTCATGAAATAAATGATCGTCTCATATCTATCTTCCTAGGTGATGAAAGAGAATATCTAAGTTTAGATTGTATAACCAAGAAAAGTATATTAAAGGGCTATTTGGAAATTTCTAAATGATTAAGCGTTGAACCAATAAGAGGTTTGAACCATTAAGGTGTTGTTTGATTTTTTTGCATGAAAATGTTTGTAGTCTGCGGACCACATTTGCAGATATCTATAACATAAGAGGTGGACTAAACGTCTGTTGTCTGCAAGAAAAAGATTGTTTGTTTTATAATATCTGCAGAATGCTAAAATATTTTGTAATTAAAATAAACCTATTTTTTAAATTTTAAACCCTAAACTAAATATTCAGTAATCACAAATCATACTACTAATATCACAAGTCAAACAAAAAACTAAACTAAATCACAAATTATACCATCTAATATCACAAATCTTACAAAATTCTAAACGAATAACAAATCATACTAACCAAATCACAAATCATCTTACATAAAAAACAAATCAATTAAAAACTTAAACCAAATCACAAAAATACTTCATAAACCACAAATCAAACAAAAGTTAAAAAGAAAAAAACTAACCTTGAAGTGTAGGGAGGGCGGCGGCGGAGGAGGGCGTGCGACGCAGGGCGGACGGGCGTAGAGATGGTGGCGCGCGGCGAAGGGGAGGGCAGTAGAGCTACGGCATGATGGCATTTGGGTGGAGGTCGGTCGGTGGTGAGAGGAGAGGTGGGGAAGAGTTCTTGAGATGTGAAGGTGGGTTTCAGGGTAGGGAGGATTTAAGGAGAACTGAGAAAAGGTTAAGAAGAGTTTAGAAGTGTTAGGTCCACATTCTCTCCACGCAGATATCAGGAAGACGTTTTTTAATGAAACTTCTTCCAAAAATCAAACAGTCTACGCACTCAAAACCTCTTCCCGCGTCTGCATGCACACAGATGAAGAGGTAGGGAAGAGTTTTTTGAAAAAACAAACACTACCTAAGTGTTGAACCATTAAGAGGTCTGAATCATTAAGAGTTAGTATATCGCTTAACTATTCAAAGACAAATTTCTGGTCAATTTAGATAAGAGATCTTAATCATTCAATATTAGTATAATGATCAACCATTTAGAGGCAAATGTCTAAACCATTCAGACATTTGCTTACGAAACAAATAGTCTAAACCATTAATACATCTGAACCATTAAGAGGCTGAAATAAACAACCCTTAATACTCTTAATGATATTAGAGACTAAAAATTACTTATGAACCAGTAATCTTTATTGTCCACGACAGATGTAGGATTTAGGTACAGTGTCACAATCACCCATCCCTTTGGACTCATCTTCTTCTATGAGCCCAAGAACTCACCATCCCCGATGAGGTTTGCCCCACCATCTCAAATGGCATAAGAGTGGCTTTATTACCAACACACGAACCCTTGTATCACTAATATTGTTCACTTTGCCCACAAGTAGCTTACGGATTTACTTTTTGTTGCTTGGGTGAAAACTGTCAAGGCAGGTCACCTATCCCTAACTTTAGAGTTTTCTTATTCCCATCCAATATGCTGAAAACGTGTTGGTGATATTAGAGACCAAAAGTTATTTATGAATCATGAATCTCTTCTGTCCATGACCGACGTGGGATTTACATAAGGTGTCACAATCACCTAACAGTTTGCATGGTTCACTAGTTCCACTTATTATACCCTTAGAGTTTTAAAACTTGGTATAGTCACCATGAGTTTCTTGTTAGCCAAACAGGTTTACCAACGCATTAGTAGTTTCCATGATTTCATGAATCGAGTGTGTTAACCTATCTAGAAAAGTTTATCAACGCTTTTGGTAATATTCTAATATGTAAAAAAGAATAGGGAGGAGCATGAGGAACAACTTAAACTGATTCAAAATTTGATAAAACAAGGACTACTGTATGAAAAGTTTTCAAAGTGTGATTTTTGGATGAAGCCCAATTTTTGGGTCATTACCGACGAGTAATCGAAAGGTTTTCGACGATCGCTAAATCCTTATGTCATTAACTCATAAAGGCACCACATACAGTTAAGGTGACAAACAGGAGTTTGCATTTCAGGTTTTGAGACAGACTCTGTACAACACCAATACTATTCTACTAGAAGGAACATATGATTTTGTAGTATATTACGATGCTTCCATCGAAGGTTTTGGTTGTGTATCGATGCAACGTTGTCTAGATAGGTTAACATACTCGGTTCATGAGATCAATGAAAACCGTTGGTGTGTTGGTAAATCCGCTTGCATAACCATAAACTCATGGTGTCACAATTATCCAAACGTCCTCACTTTTAAAACTTTAATTTATGTACTTTAGCGAGGTAATTCTAAGTAGCTCTAGTGAGTTTAACAAACCCAACTTAGGCTAGTCGTGCTAGCATGACTTCATGTAAAACGAGTGTTTAATTGATATAGTTTTTGTTCATGTGGTCTGCTAACCACAATCGATGCATACTTATATGTAACACCCCGAAAAGTTCAAACGAGTTATCGAGGATAATGGGCTTAATTAATGGTATTTAATAAAGGAAGGAAATGAGTTATGGGCTAAATTAGGCTTATGGACAAGAGCATAAGTGATTAGGGCCCATAATCAACCCTTTAACCCATGTAACCGCCGCCAACTTCCTCATTTGAACCCTAGCCTCCTAAATTCGTAGAGAGGGAAAATAGAGAGAGAAAGTGAAGAAAACTCAAGATTTGGAGCTTTAAAGGTTAAGAGATTGAAGATTTGGGTGTTGGAGCATCAAACCATAAGAAAGGAGTAATAAATCCATGTAAGAATCGGCCTCTAAACCCTTCTGTAGATCAAACCTAGATTCTAGGGTTTTGGGTTTCGAAAAGTTGCAAAGAATCGCATAAAGGTCTTATTTTTACATATAAAAACATGTAAAAAGCATAGATATAGCCTCATGGAGGATAAACTAAGAGCTTGGACATAAAAAAGTTGTGATTTTGGGTTAAAAACGGTCTCGTTCATAATTTTTATGCGATCTGTGAAACTGTTTGTTCATCCAGCGATTTGCATATTCAAGCTGTGAAACTGTGGGTTTTCTGTGAAACTGTAGTTTCGCATGTAGTTTCGCAGCCATGGAATTCCAATGAAAGTTGGGTGAAACTGCCACGCGAACTGTCAGCAAAACTGCTTTTCTGGCAATGAAATTAGCATCGAATTTAGGCAGAAATTAATCTGTTTAAGTGTTAACTTATCTACAGGCTGTGTAGTGTGATCCTAGCCTAGAAAGCTTAGTTTCGAAGTTACTCACGGTATCCAGGTGAGTTCTCGATCCCCTTATTTGTTATTTTTTCAATGTGTTGGGGTTATTATGCATACTAAATACACGTTTTTAAATGATCGAAATTTTATGAGGTTTAACAGGAGGATCGATTTTTTTTAACAGGAGGATCGATTTTTTTTAACAGGAGGATCGATTTTATGAGGTTTAACAGGAGGGGCGACCCAGCCAGGGGCGTTGCCCCTTGAACCCCACTAGGGGCTGCTGCCCCTAGGACCCCGCTATCAGGGGTTGTCGCCCCCGAACCCCCACTGTCTCGCGGAGGGTCGGTTATGTTTTATGATAGCTAGTACTTGACATGTTGTGTACTTAATAAGTTAAGTATTATATATTAATATGAAAGATGATATTAATGACAAGTAAAACTTAGTGAATGATACCCCTGGGCCTGTTTGATGATGGAAAGTCTTACAAGCACTATGATAGACTTCACTTATGTGTGTCTGATGTATGATGATTGATCTGTATTCATGAGCAGGCTATGTGCCTTGCAGTGTGGATCAATTGTTGGGAGTTAGCTACCATGATAATGTGTACCGACAGGGACCGACATCGTTGTCGATCAACATGGAGCTCTTGCTTTGTGCAATCTCGTTTATGATGAAGTGAAAGATAATGAACATGCATATTATGATGCAAGAAATGTTATATATTATGATGTATGCGTGGTCATTATATGAATGATAAAGTTTATATTTTCTTATCTACCTAAAACTAGAACTCACTCAGCAAAGCTGACTTTTATGCATAATAGTTGGCAGGTAAATGCTGATGCTGAGGATAACACCAGGGAGCTACTTGGAGAGCAATGGATGTCATTCCTGTTTACGAAATCTTTTATTGTAATTTAAGAAAAAAAGTACTATGTTGTATTTATAAATGAAGGACAAATGTATAAGTACAATATTATTTCCAAGTTTTAAATGAATGTCTAATTATTTCCGCTGTGTTGTTTTGTTATTAAAATGATTTTATGCTATGATTAACCAACTGTGAGGCTTCCCGGGAACGGAGCCTTACATTATATTTGTCAGCTTCGGTTGCGATCATACCAACACTAATGCACTAGATCTATTAGAGTGATATAACATCCAACATCGGCTTTCTTATATGGAGCTGGATACATTCCATATCAGACATGTTTTAAAACCGTGAGAGGTAGGTGTCATGGACATGCACCGTCAAAACGAACATTATTCGGTACGGTACTTGGGCTGTTACATATGGTATCAGAGCCAGGACTGGGCCGTTATGACAGTGAGAATGCTGGTATCTCAAGTGGGGGGGGGGGTGATGTGACATCGCACATAAGCTAATGGAACAAAAGCTTCCTTATATAGAGGTGGATACCTTTCCTATTAGACATGTTTTAAAACCATGAGGAGTGGGTACCTGTGGGCGTGCCGCCGCAAAAGCGAACGATATTTGTGTAACACCCGGTTATTTCTTAAAAAGAAAAGAAAGAATAAGAGTTGAAGAATAAAGAAAGGAAATCTCAATAAACCCAAGTTGAGGGGTTAAATGTGTAAAAATGACAAAAGTACAAAAAGTTGATGTAAAGGTGGGCATGGCCGCCCACCCTCACTTCACATCACTATTTTCATTCGGATTAGAGAGAAAGAGAGCAGAAAGCTATGGTTTGAAGAAGAACAAGAAGAAGAAGATTGAATTCAAGGTTTTTAAGTGATTATGTTGGGTTTTGTCTCGGTTACATGCTTATGTGCTTATGTGCTTGTGTGTGTGTCCGTGTGTGTGTGTTTTGGTGTGTTTTTAGGTGTTTGAACTTATTTGCAAACGGGTTAGAAGGAAGATACACCCAAAGTTTCACCAGATGAGTTTCTAGACCCCGGTTTTACTTGTTTTAAACTTTTCTTGGGGCTGAAAATGTATTAAACGATTTTCAAATGTTTATGTATGTATACCCGTATGTATTATGCATGTTTGATGATGATTCTTAGATGCTTATAGGTTGTTCATGCTTAGAATAGCCTTGGTAAGCTTAGAACATATAGGTTTGATGTTTGAATTCAAAATTATCCTAGAAACATGTTGAACAGAAGGTTCATGCGCCTAAATAAGGCCCATGCGCCTAAATAAGGCCAATGCGCCTGGAATTGCCTTAGAATGGATTAAGTGTATCTCATGCGCCTGAAGAGTGCCCTCATGCGCCTAGAAAATTAGTCAGACGACTAAGTGTAGGGCCACGTGCCCCAATAGTACCGATGCGTCTGAATAATCCCATGCGCCTAAGTTTCCATACGCCTAAGTTTCCATACGCCTGGATAGCCCATGCGTCTAAGTGTCCATGCGTCCGAATGGGTCATACGCCCGAATAGTGTCCATGCATCCGAATGGGTCATACGCTCGAATAGTGTCCATGCGCCTGAATGGTTCATGCGCCTAAGTGTTAAAGCAGTTAAGTGTTGGCCTGATGCGTCTGCATAGTGATGAAGTGCCCAAACATGGTCCATGCGCCCAAATAGTGTCTAAACGCCTAACACTTAGAATTTATTTCTGAATTTTTAGGAGTCTGTGCTTTTAGGGTTTTGACGGAGGTTTGACTAGGGTTTATTAATGATGGGTTTCATGCATGATTATGATTGTTTTATGATTGTTTCTTATTATTATTATTATTAGTATGTGACTTTACGTGGTGTGCTTATAATCGTAACGTAAAGTATTACTAATAATAAAGTGAAAGAGCAATGAAGAAGAGAAGTGGAACTTAATTAAAATGTTAACAAGTCTTGTAAGCTTACAGGAGGGACATGGCCATGAGGTCGTCAGCTCAACCGTGATGCGGGTTAGCTACCTTCAGATGCTCACAGGGCCAGTCAATTGAGACTGGCGGACCTTTGCAGCGTACCCTAGGTGTCTGGGTCGGCCTTGTATACAACATGTAGAGCCCCTTGTGGGAAAAAGGGCCCAACACCGTTTCCCCCGCGCATACAGTTTAGGGTATTGCTCATTGGTCCATACAGATTGTGAAAGATAAAAATAAAAGAGTATAGAGTAATCAAGGGATACAGTAAAGAGATAAAGCATTACCTAATTGAATAGTTAATGTGTGCTCATATATAAAGAGATGAGGTTTTCATAAAAAGAGTATTTTCATATGTATACCTACAGAAAGTATTTTATTACTTTTAAAACTAGAACTCACTTAGCAACGCTGACTTTTATACATTTTCAGTTGGCAGGTAAATATTGCTGAGGATGGCATGAGGGTGAAGCTACTCGGCAGGGAAAGGCTGACATCCATTCATACTTATTATTGCTGTTGTTTTGTAATGCAATCAAACAGTTCTTTTGTAATCGATTAAACAATAGTATATTGCTCAATAACAGTGTTTTAATGAAATGAATGGTTTTTGTTAAAATGATTCCGCTGCTTAAGTTTGTAAATTTATAATGTTTTTAATGTATTAATGCTTTGAATGACCAACTATGAGGTCTCCGGGAACGGGGCCTTACAATTGGTACTGTACTTGGGATGTTACAACGACAATGGTGGCAAGTCGTTATTTTTAACAAGGTATTTTTTTCAAACACATGGTGTTGAAAATAATACAATGCGTTATTTTATATAAAGTAGTATTAAGCTCCCCGTGTTGTGGTGGGGGGCATAAAACCATATTAAATAGCATAAATGTAACACATACCGTCAGCGACGATCAACACCGGAAAAACTCGTATTAAAAAAGAATAAAATGAAAAAAGTCAAACTAAACTGTATGTAGGCGTAAAAATATTAAACCACGCACGTGACACATAAAATGTTAAATTAATAAGTAAGTCGATCTACGTCCCTCACTTTACGAAGGGTATGTTAAATGGGAGAAAATAAGCATAACAATGTTGAGCCTCAAGTGCACGTTACTATGTGTTAGCTCTCAAAATTTAAACCGCAAATTGAAAATTTTATAAAAGTGAAAGAATTGGGGACTAAATTGAAAGTGAAAAATTGTAGGGATTAATTATGAAATATATAAAAGTATCGAGTTTAAAAACAAATGTTAAAAGAAAAAAGGAATGTACAATCTTTTACGCGCATTAAAGGGAAGAAAGAAAAAAGTTCAAGTGAATGTTATCTAATCCATTTAACATCCTTTACCCGATCTTTCATCAATATGTAATCATGTGCTAATCATGTGCTGATATCTTTCTTGACATGTCGTGATTTTATTTTTATTACACAAGAAAACTTTTTATATAATTAAACCTAATGCTATTGTAACTAAATGTTTTTATTTTGTAAATGAAGAGGAAATTCGTAGTTATAAACAAACGTGGAGACTTTACTTAGTGAACTGAAATAAGTTAATTTTTCTTTTTTAATCAATTTCTGATGATAATGTAAATGTTTACAACACGTATAATAATTTTATGAGCTAAATATGTGTTTGTTGTTTCTCTCTCACTATTAAATAATATGCATAAATGATACTATAATTATTTATCTATTTAAAGTTAATATGTTTATAATTATATATAAATTTTAATAAGCTTTTCTATTATTCATATTATATTTTTGAGTTAATTAATTAACAATCTTTGTGGTTTGTGAAAAATAACAAGTATGACTACTAAAAGTTTAAAGTAACCGATTTGGGGTTTGTGTTTTGTTGGATCTAAAAAGGCTGGTGCAACCAAAATCAAATACTTAGATTATTTTGGTGCAATTTTAAAGGAATTCCGAAACTAAGTATGGAACTTCCAAAGGAAATGGAGTTCTTTCAAAGATAAAGTGCAAAATCAACTTCCGAAGGAAAAACTCCAACTTCCGAAGACAAAGTCTTCTCTTCCGAAGTTCAAGACTTTGAAGAACTCAAAGACAATGACTTCCGAAGTAGAAGTCCTCAAGCCACGGAAGAAACAGCTTCTTCCGAAGTATAAAAAGATTTGGAAGAACTTGTTAGTACAGTTACCAACTTCAGTTGGTGACAAAAGATAAGTCATAAACATGTCATGACTATCATATATTAGATAAGACATTATGTAAGATACGTTAACTATATCTTTGTAGTATCTGCTCTAGTTATAGGATTCCAGTTGGTATTAAAGTATAACCAGTTGTAGGTGATAATATATATAATTTCTTATTTTAACTCTTGTATCATGCTTGTAAAAGTTTTGTAAACTTTGAGTTGAGAAGTAATATATACAAGTACTTTGAAAATTATTTTCTTGTAATCTTAAGTTACTTAGTATGTTATAATCAACTCTTTGAGAGATTTTGCTTCATCATAACCATGTGAGTATAAGTGAGTTTGAAAGTAAACCGAGTGTTTAGTGACATACATCGATCATGCATGTTTTTTATTTTGTAACGAGTTTAAGGTGTTAAAACTAAATTTCGTGAACGTTTCTAATAAAGTAGAATAAAATGATAAAAGTACTATTTGATGAACTAATTTACATATTACTAATTACCAACTTATGCATGCATTAATTGTTGTACAATATGTATAAAAAGTTGCATTATTTTCTTTTAACATTATGTTTTAAACCTAATACTTTTACATATTTCACAAATTAACCTCTAAAATTTTCACTTTCAACTTTAGTCCTCAATACTTTCATCTCTTACGACAAAATTTTTTATTTAAATTTTTAGAGTTAACACGTCATAACGTGCACGTATATTTCAATGTTGTTAGGCTTATTTTTCTCATTTAACATCTATGTCGTAACGTGTGGGGTTTTATATCGACTTAGTTATTGTTTTTGATGTTTTACATTTCATGTGTGTGGTTGAATGTTTTTACATCTGCATTCTGTTTAGTTTAACTTTTTTCATTTTTAATTCTTTTTTAATACGAGTTTTTCCGGTATTGATAGTCACCGACAATGTGTGACATTGATATATAGTTAGAGTGGTATGGTGGCAGTTCGATAGGCTATTGACGGTGTGGAGGTGAAGGCTATTGTCGGTATTTTAAAACGAAATGAGAGAGGGTTGTGGTTGCTATTTTTAAAAGATTTTATAATATTATATAGAGTTAGAGATGATTACATAATTAGTCATTCAAAAGATAATCAGTTAATTGTTAGTCCTTAGGAGGTGAAATGACTTAAATGCCATTCAACTTAATAGAAAAGTTAAATGGTCATTAGCATTAGAACCCAAACTCATTAAAAAATTGAAATCGTAAACTCTAATTTATTATCAAAAAAATTAGTATTCAAACTTAATATTTTTATCAAATCACAAGGATTATTTGTGTAGTTAACTCTATATCTTATTTTCTGTATATGTTTTAATATTTTCTTTTATCTTTTACAGGTCTATCCTTATTAAAAATCAAATAAAAAACATGACTTGTTTTGATATTAAATAATATTTAATATTTTCTAAATTTTCATTACCAATCATTTAATATTTTTTTGTAATATATGATTTTATAGCATAGTAAAATTTATAAAGCGTATAATTTTTTAGAATGTTGAATTTTAAAAGGGCTGTTGCTAGAGTTTTCTTCTCATCCAAAGAAAAGAAACTTATGAAAAAGTTAAGAAAAACAAATAGACTTGTAAAAATCCAAGCGTTTAAACTAGTTTTAAAAAATAACAAAACTAACAAAAAATAATAGAAGGGTTTAAAACCGAGGAGGAGGGGGGTGTCGAACTTGTTTAGGTTTTCTGAGGAAAATCATACCACCTGGACAACGCGTCATTTTAATAATTAACTCATTTTAAAATATACATACAAAAAAATCTACAAAACTAAAAATTATTAAGAAAAACATTTAATTAGCCAACCGTAAAGTGTCACGTGTCCGGTGTATGTTTAATTAGCCAACCCATCGACCTGGTTTTTTTTAGGTATGTTATAATGTATGTTTATTTAATCTTTGTGAAGTGAATGCGTTTAATTACATAATTAATTTTGTTTCTTTTTAAATGATATTCGAAAGTTAACACAATTATTATAATGTAGTGCCGTAAGCTGTTTAGAAAAAAGCTGATGAACCACAAGTAAAAGTCACAACCAAACTTTCTCACACACGTTTCTCTCCATGTTTTTTCTAACCTACCTCCACACTCACTACGCACTATATATATAGCGGTTTAGTGGTTAACCACAACACCAAACACCCACTCTTTTCTCCCTATATATACACGTATATATCTTGTTCACTTAAACGCATACGGTTTATATATTAATATGTTTGATTTCATGTTTGGATGGAGAAAAGCCTCTCAATGGTACGTATATTTCAACTCTAAATTCTTCTTTAATTAATCTCTTCTTATATATTTTAATTTCCTTTATGATTGATGCAGCAAGAAGTTGATGACCAAGGTTAGGTGTCGTTTGAATCTGCTGAAGAACAAGAGATGTTGCATTGTAAGACAATTACGAAACGACGTCGCACAACTCATCAAACATGGTTATCATCGTACTGCCTTTGATAGAGTATGTATACGCGTGACCTTCATATAAATTTCATAACTTTTTATAAAGATGCTTAAAAGTTTTTAAAAATTAACTACTCGTCCCTTTTAGTATGAATATTAGTGAATCTTTATTAATGAAACGAAGTTTGTGCAAATTTAACAATTTCATAAATATATTTAAATATTAAGGATTTGTTCATAATCAATAGCTTGCTTCTATGTCTTTTATCTAATTTTCAATCATAGTTTAAAACAGAATTCCATGTTTTATTGATTTATAGCTATGAAATGTTGAAATTTTGTTAACATAAATTATTAATTATATATATATTAATTCACAATTTTTCTATGCATTGTAATTTGTACTTTATGCTTCATGGGTCGTACTCAATTTGTTTTATCTTTTTCATCTTTAACCTTTTTTATTCTAATAAAATATTTTTACAATTTAGTCTTAATAAATTTTTACTTTCAACTTTGGTTCCCCATATTTTTCATATTTTATAAATTTTTTGTTTTACGTTTCGGTTTAAATTTTACAAGTTAATACGCCGTAACGTGTATTTGTGGTTTAAAGTTATTTCATCTACTTTTCATTCGATTTATTTTTTTACATTTTATGGTTTTCTTGGCGTTAGTGATCAATGACAGTGGTGTGCCATTAATGTTACTTGATACGGGTTTACACCTTCTATCGCAATGCGAGAAATTTAATACTAGTTAAATGTAATTACCAAATTGCATTTAGCTGTGTTGATGTGTTAAATCGCGCCCCCTTCCTCAGTTGATTAGATTAGTGTGTACGTACGTTGACTTTAAAGAAAAAAAATAAATGTAATTAAATTTACAGGTGGATCAAATTTACAAGGACGAATGCATCATAGCCGTATACGACCTTTTGGCTCATTTTTGTGAATTCTTATGTCTTGAACTCTCATATATTCGTCGTACCAAGTAAGACCTTAAACCTCATAACATATTAACACACATATATATATGTATGTATCCAATATTAGCTATTTTAATTAGTTAAGTTTTTAAAATGTACAATATTAAATAAGCCACTTTATTTTGTTTTGGTACTAGGGATTGCCCCAACGACATCAATGAAGCGATATCAAGCCTTATATTCGCATCGGCAAGATGTGGTGAGTTGCCCGAGCTTCTACGCATACGTAAACTCTTTAGTGAGCGTTATGGACCGCATTTCGATGCCAGGGCTGTCGAATTACTTCCTGGAAATCTAGTCAACTTTCAGGTGATACATACACATGTATATAACCTCTACTTAAAATTCTAATTATGTAATATATGGAATATGAGATAGTAATTAAATATGATTATGTATACAGATTAGAGAAAATTTATCCATCAATAAGGTTCCAAATGAAGTGAAGTATAAACTGATGGAAGAGATTACAACAAGTGTTCTAAAAACAGGACATTTGGCATTAGAATTTACTTGTGAACAGGTATGAACCATTTTCATGCACGCTTTATATGGTGTACCTTGTATTGTACTATAGGACATGTATATATGTGTAATTTTACAAGAGCTTTACTTTTAGTACCATTGCTGATTTACCTGGAGGAAAATCATCAAATGAACTTTTAACCAATCATTTTACTAAAAAGAATATGTAAATTTTAGCCCACTCTAGCTTATTCACTTTCAACAAATTGTAAGTTTTTAAGTTACTCTCTAACCTACCCAATCATTCGCTTAGTCACATATCATATTAATTAGGGAGTTGATACGTGTTCTCGCCGGATCTGGTTGATATTTTGTTCTCCTTCCTTAATCCTTACTCCAGGTTGATATTTATTTTGGTAATAATTGTGTATTTTGGTATTTCCCTTTAGATGAGCACATCATTCATTTAACCACTAAACAGTACATGTTCAGTTTCATTTGACTTTCTAAATAAAACTCCAAGTGTCATTGCCATTTTAATTTGTTTATTCAACAGTAATCACCTAAATCTTCTATAATAAAATTATTATAAATTGCACTGTTATTAGAACCCACGACTTCTTGATTTAACACTTTTGGTATCGAAGAATATTATTACTTCTTTTTTTTTGTATTTTGATCTCAATATTGCATACAACTACAGGCAACCAAAGGCATTGACAATCATGCCACCGGAAATGAACAAATTTCAGGCGTTACTTTCTCACCAAATCAATCCGATTACAACCACGAAGATCGTCGATTATTAACCTATCATGTCGACACCAAATCCCCATCGCCCAAACAACTTATTCACCAAGATGATATTGAAGAGTTTCAATCTCCATGTAGCAACAACAAAAATGCAAAAGATCAAAGGGTTTTCATGTTCAAGTTCTCATCTTCTCTCTCTCCCCATGCAAGAAACCCTAAAACCCTCAATTTACTAATTTCGCTAATTGAGAAGTTGGGAGACTCTATGAAGGTGAGGAAACGATCAAAATGGTCTGACCAGAGAGCCACAGGCGATGGGTTGATTGTTGGGCCGATGAGAACGTGTTCGAGGGCCATGAGTATGCCTTGTAAGCAAAGGGAGAAACGTGTAGATAAAGATGGTGTAATGAGGTCGTATTCGTTTCCTGTTGAGCCATCTTCGTCTCATGTGCACCCGAGACTACCAGATTATGACGAGTTAGCGGCAAAGTTCATGGCACTAAAAATGGAAAAGGTTCAAAGCAATTGAAATTCGAAGGTCATTTAGTTCAAAATTTTGTAAATAGGGTTTGTGGTTGAGGTTTTATTTCCTTAGTTATTTGTTTGTATATAACCTAAAATAAAATGAAAGGGAGAAAAGGTTTAAGGATATCTATTTTTCATAGAGATATGGGAATTGTATAAATATATACAATGCGAGGTTAAAAATGAAACATACATGCGAGGTTAAAATGTAACATGATTTCGTATTACTGTTACGTTTTAGAAAATTCTTACAAAATTATAAAAAAATTCAACAAAGGTGGGAATAACTAGAAATTGAGATCCGCACATTGCGCGAGTCTCTTTTGGGTTTGTTTTTTATTTTTATAAAGTTATGATTCATCAATTGCTACGAGTAAAAAAGATCATGATAAATAACGAAAAAGTAAGACCCTTAGAAGAAATCCTTTAAGAAAAACAACAGATAAAAAAACAGTTTAATGATTTTTAGGATTATTAAAAAATTACGTTATATATTGTACTCTTGTATTTTTTATAAACATTCCTTAAATATATGTTGTTAGTTGATAATGATAATAAAATCATTCAATGTAAATTTTATATTATCTATTTTCTTTTTAACAAATAAGTATGATTTGTAGTTTATTTATTTTACTAAGTGCATTAATAGAAATATATATATAATGGATAGAGAGTTTTTCTTGTGTGAAATTGAATGTGGAAATGTGGATGCTTTTAATATCATTTTGGAGAAATGGGGTGGTTAATATTCAATTCCTAAATAAACATTCCTAAAACTTTTGTGCTTAATATGAAATGCAATATTTTTTTACCAAACTTTTTAATAAGTATTATAATTTGTGGATATTTGAGCATGAAAAACTAGTTTGAGTTGTGTATTGGTCAAAAAATCTATTCTCGTGACCCTATGAAAAATTCAACAAAGTTGTTTGTTTTAAATTTTGATCCATCATGTTAGTTCAAAAGTTATATAAAATCATATAAAACTATAATAGATGCGTGTTAAACAGCCATTAAAAAAGTATTTTCAATTTAATTGTATACACATCGATAAAATTAAGCAATTTAATGAAAGGTGTTCTTGGGAATGGTAAGCAGATTAGATTTTGGTTGGATTGTTGGGTCGTTCAACAGCCATGAAAAGAGTATTTTCAAACTTATATCAACTTGAAAGGGACAAGAGTAAACTAGTAGGGCAGTTTCAGGCACCCTATTTGGCATGCATGAAAAGGATTATCATGGAAGAATCAAATCAAAGGAAAGTGCGTCGTTTAATTATCATGCCTTGGAATAATTGGATCCGCAAGAAAGTGAATATCCTTTTTGTGGAAGACAGAAATGAATTGTATTCCGAATCGTGTTGCTCTTTCCAATTGAAAAATTCCGGTGATACATATTCCGTCAAGAAATCTGGATTTCATCTCTATTAAACCCAAACCAAATATGTTTACAAACAAGAATCAACAAGAAGAATAAAACAACCGAACAAGAACAAAAACGTTATATCAAAATTAGGTTATCAATGTGATAGACCTCATACAGATACAGCTGAACAAGTAGTTTCATCAGGATGAACAAGAAGTCAAAACTCTAACAAAGATGACAATCAAGATACCTAAGAGCTATAAGAGATGGTATCTATGATGAAAAATCAATTGATGAAGACATAATCTTGATCTTGAAGAATTGATGTAGACATATAATCTTGATCTTGAAGAACTAATGTGGAGCCGTTGATAATGTGTAGTGCAACAACTATCCTCCTTAGAACTCTCAGAACTCAGGTTAATAACAAAATAATATATCATGCGTCTCTCTCTCTCGTTCTCTCAGATACAAAACCCATTAAAGATGAAGAATGAGAAGCCCATCAAATAACAATCCAAAGCCCATGTACAAGAACCAAATAATCCAGTCTAACAAACATCTAAGTTCATCAGTACTCCGGATAGATATCAGCAGCCCAAGAGTTCATGAAAAAAATATATTAACAATTAGAAAATATAACAAAATAATATAAAATATATGTTTGATATTAAATTGAAACATACATATATTTCAACCAATGTTTTCAGAACCGGATCGGACGTCGAACCAGACGCCTTACTGGTTTGGTGGTCGGTATATTTTAATTATATTTATATATGTAATTAAATTAGTAACGTACCCGCGCGATGCGGCGGGTGCGACCCTTTTCATTCCAGTACTCGTCACTGGTTAATTTTATATTTGTTTATTATTTATTACAAAAGTTTAAAAAGTTTTCCGAAAATTTTCCAGTTAATTCATTATTGTGTTGGATGCATGACATAAACGTTAGATATTTCTTTTAACTAATAAGATAACATTTAAATTATCAAGTACTAAAAAACAATTGATGCAATAAAATAACACACGGAAAAAAATACAAGTCTTCAAATATAAAAGTTGAAAAGTAAAAGCTTAGTTGCAAACTACTTGCAGGTAGAGATCAAATTTAGTTGTAAGCCGATCTCATCTTCATTGTTTTCATTAATAGAGCAAGAAATATCTTGTATTTCTAGTATGAAACCCACATGATGTGACAACAATGACAATTTACACATTGATACTCGTTTTTTGTGGCTTATCTATCCTCTCGTTATACATTGTATAGTATATTTGTTAGTTTTCTTTTTTAAAACATCAGTATGATGTGTCTAAGGTTTAACTAAATACATTTCAAATGAGTGGTCAAAGATTAAGCTAAGGTTAAACTACATATATAAAGGCCAACACATTATCTTAGAAAAGCTAAGGGTAGGGTAAATGTTTATAAAGATTAGAGAATAAGTATAGCATTTAAAATACATTTTTACATCGGTAGCCGTGACCATTAGGAGTAATATGCTACCTAAGAAAACCTCTTACATTATGATCCTTAAAGATGTAAAACATATTTGTCAATTATGTTCTTAAATATTGGTAGTATAATTTAGTATCTTTTAGAGTAAAAAGATTTGTTTCAAAAAATGAAAATAATCAAAATTTAGCGTCTTTTTTATTGTTTGCCAATTGTACAATGAGCCATCGATAGCCAAGATTCTCAAAGATAATATAAGGAGATGTGTAAAAGATTATAGCATGTGATGATAAGTCTAACTAGTCCCCTCACATACTTTCAGTCACAAAGAAACCATTATTATACGCTAGAACTTGTACACCAAATATGGATGCGTATTAATATTTTAAATGCTGTTGGAAAAGAAGAAGGATTACACAATTATATATATTAATTTCTTACTGACATTCGATAACTTTGAAGTTACATAAGAATAAGATGACATGTTAAACATATCTTGAGCAAAAAGAATATGAATAAAGTTATAAATTAAACATATACGTGATTGAAAAAAGCTAAGTAGCATTTGTGGATGTAATGACATCAAGAAGCGATAAACACAATATTAGTAGACCTTTTTAGTCGTTCAGGTTGTTAGTAAATTATCCTATACACCGGAAAAAAACTACTTCCTACTATCTATATCATCTTAGGAACAAAGTTTATAAGAACTTTACATCAAATATCAATGGTCCCCAAATTCATATATTAAGAATATAAACTGTGAATCAAAATCTTTAACTTTTACAATGTCATTATATTAATCACATTACATAATGCAAGTAAATCAATGAAATCAAAGTTATATTAAAAAAAAGTGAGGTGAAACCATCAATTTGTACAATACGAAGAATGGGCAATCATGTCAAAGTCAACAGCAATGTAGAATCCAACTGAAGTAGATGGACCTAAATTGAGCACACTCTGCAAAGGCAAAGTCGGAAAAGATTATTACGAAGTACGACGACAATTACAAATTCCAAATTTAGTCACGAATAGAACTCTCATAATCATCGTTATTGAAAGAAACCCATATATTAAAGTCAAAAGTAAAAAAATATGATTTAGTGGTCAAGTAAATTAAATAAATAAATATATAATGAACTTTAAGATCAATCAGTTTTGGGTTTTAATGGTGTTGTTTCAAACAACAAACATAACGAATTATAACCTTACCGTTGACCAGGTTACAAGCTTATATGCGATGCAATAATGAATATTCTACTACACAAACTTGTGTTAGAAGTTAACATGTTTTATCTATTTATTAGTTGGATCATGTTTATATAAGAGTAATAATACATAGATGATTCAACCAAGGCTTAAAACTACAAAAGCCTTGCCAACAAAAATGATGTAAAGTGTCCTAAATCTCAAGATGAAGCTTAATAACATGGCAACATCATCTTGACAACAAAGAACTAGATTACAAGTAGGTTTGTTGGTAATACATAATCTTAACAACAAAGAACCAGCTAACAATAATAATCTATATTACATTTTAGGAGGTGTATACATATAATAAACAAACTTTGGATGACTTCAACCCGTTTGTCCCAATTAACACATTCCTTTGTTTAACAACTTTTTGGATTTGACTTGTTTGAGATGAACTCAGCTATCTCATGAAGAAAGTTTACTAACTTAAGATAAATATATTTAATTTAATAGAATATATACTAATCAGTTAAAAGTATAAATACTTTTATCTATGATGGTTAAAAGTTCATAAGAAAACAAACTGATTTAATCACATAATGAACCCATTGTAATCACAATAAGCTAATAGTGTATTTGTTAAGTTTCCTCGACTGAATTCCTTGCAATGGTCATTTTCATCACCTGAAACCACAACATTAATAAAACTAAATTTGTTAGAACCTTTTAAATAACAATCAATTAGCTAGGTAGCATAATGAGAATCATTCTTGATTCTCCAAAACATTTAAGTTCAAAAGGATAATCGGGTAATGTCTTGAACTTAACATCAATATTACCTTCTTACATGGGCAACAAAATCATTTTCTGACATGTGATTCCAATCCCAAACAATAATAACAATTCTACTTTTAAACAACAAGTTATGGAAAAAATATTGACACACATAAACCACATGCAGTTTTACGTACTTAATCTTCAAACAACAACACCAAGTTAAAACAATAAAAGTCAGCAAACTTACATAGAAATGATGCCACCATTGAGTTCCATGACGTCAACAGAGACCTTGAAGAGGAACTAAAGTAAATCAACTAATGTGAACAACACCAAATTAAAACAACAAAAGCCAGCAAACTTACATAATCACCCCTTCTTTTCGTGCTCTCCAACGTCGGTAATATGTAGCGAATCTAAACTCTCAATAAAATCCCATTCCTAGGATTTGAAAATTGCAAAATTAGTAAGTGATGTATCGATGCTGGCTAGATGATAGATCCTCTCGGTATAGGAGTTTTGGAGAGTCTAATACATGCATCATTACAGAAATGATTACAATTTCTAGTGATTAGCTCATACGAATTACCTTTGTAGTCTCGAACAAGTTCTTCAATGAATGTTCTGATATCCACAACGCTCATCTTCGTCCATCCAATCAGGATCTGTTTTCTAAATGGGAACCCTTCGCACGACTTCAATTCAGCTTCATAGATATCAACCATTGTTTGTTCGGGAGATCCGAATGCGTAATATGAAATATCTCAAGCTAGTAATCATTGACATATGAAATAGATACCTTTATTAATCAAGAACTAAGGCTATATATATAGCCATTACATCCAACGGAAACAACAAAATTCGGAGATAATTCCGGTCAACCCAAAGACACGTTCAAAAGTCAAACAAACCATGACTCAATAACAATGGACCTGGACCAGACTAAATGACTCAACATCGGGCTTCTTAGCCCATTATTTATAACAAAACATTCCAATATAATTAACTTCATGAACTATTATTGTTTTAAATAATAGAATTCTTTTCTTAATTTACAAATGTATGGAGCTACACTATTACACATTCATAAAATGATTCGAATCAAGTAGTATAACATCATGATCAAACCTTGTATAGTGTGCCTTAAAAGTTGTATCTAATAAAAACTCATAATTTGGTACACTTCAAGAGATCAATATGTATATAGTTTTTAAATTTCACATTTGTAATAGTGCACAAATGACACAACTACCCTTAACAAATCAAATTCTTATGTTGTAACTTGTGTTTAAAATAAAAAAAACTTTTAAATAATTAAAATATTTAAAAAACTAAATTCCTTCTTTTAAGCATATTGTAATAAACATAAAAAATGTATATATTTAAAGATAAAAGAGTCTAAGTGTAAATAGTTTTAAAGTTCCCTTTTTTAAGAGTGTTTTAATGACATTAATAACCATATAAAATTGATCTTTTGGGTTGTATATTGTGCTTAAAATACTCAAATATCTTAAATTATGGCGGAAACCTTTATTTGTGCATTATAATATAGTATAGATATAAGTAATTTATATATGGTTTATATATATACTAGCTTTAGTAAACCCGTATATTACACGGGTTGAATACATAAAATATTAATATAATAAAATTTGTTAATTATAAATAGTATTATAAGATATGTTATGATTGAAATTACGTATGAGCAATAACTATAACTAATTAAACAGTGACATCAACTTTTTAAAATTTTGTTTTAAATTTTTTTTCAGTAAAATAATAAACATTTTGTTATAAAACAAACCATATAAAAATGACATTTTTAAAAAGTTTCATATTATATTTCCCAAATTAATAATTTTTGGTTTTAAAAATTGAACTTAACAAACAATTTTTGAAACATTTTGTATTTTTAAAAACGTTTTATTATTTTGAAAAAATATATTTTATAATTTTTTTGTTTATTTATAAATAATATTAATAAATAGATCTCTTTTTTAATTTATTAAATGTAAAAGAAAGTTAAATAATATTATTAGTAATTAAGGTAATTATTTAAGATGAGAGAGATGCGGGGAAATTTTGGTGAGGATAAATGTGGTGATGACACGTGGCACCTGAAGTTACTCTTTTATTAGAATAGTAAGATAAGATAAGATTTTATAGTTATATATAAAACTTAACTATTTGTATATCCGACGTACTAATTTATGGTTTAACATCCTTTTTTTACCCATTAAAACTAAAAAAAAAGAAACCGGTCCGGTTTCCGGTCCGACCAGCGGTTCGGGACGAACCAACCGGTTCGACCAGTAAAAAATGATCCAACCCAGACCGGACCGGACCAGGCACCAAATCTCGGTCGAACCGGTCGGACCGACCGGTCCGATCCGGTCTCAACAACAATGATTTCAACATATTCACCTTTTGCAAATTATGTCACGAAGCCCAGGAGTCATTGGAGCTAGCATCTATTCTATGTGTATGGCGTGGCAACCCAGATTTGGTGTAAGGTGGCCCACATGGTGCAAGATTCAACCCATCGATCTTCACATTTATCAGTTCAGAATTCTTTACATTACCATGAAACATCTTAATGAAAGTGTAAGAAAAGGATGAAGCTATTTCAAGGAATTATAAAGGTGTCATGTTGGATAATTTGAAAAGAAAGGAATGATGATTTTCAACCGGGAGAGTTTTTGGGTTACCAAAATGGGTGAGAATATCAAGTTTTTAAATTACTTATTGATAAAGAATAGATCTAAATTTAAAAGTATCTTATGGAAAAAATTGGAGTAATTCTTCTTCTAAGTTGTATTTTTGTAGCCTAATGTGTTTGTATTGTGGTGGCCTCCTAGCGGTTTGCTTGTTGGTCTTCTTTTTAATGAATTTGCCTTTATAAAAAGCAACAAAGGAAATTGGGGAATGATTTTCCTTATAGTATCAAGCAAATATATATTGTGGAATGAGTAGAAACTATTAGCTAGAATTAGAGGTGTCTCTACAATATAAACAACTAAAGCAATCGATTTAAGCTTCTAAAATATAGGGGCTCCTAAATTTCAAAATAAAAACATAGTTTTTTGAGATAAACGAGAAGAATAACAAAATTATCGAAGGATAACAAAATTCTTGTAAGGTTTATCGAGGTTAACATACAAAATTTGGTTCATTGAGGTTGACTTACGAAACTTGTTCACCAAAAGTTTGTTGAGTGTTCAATTTTGACGGTTCTTTTAAGTTTATCAATTCTAAATTTTCTTTTGCAATTAATCATCTGATCTACTAACTATTATCGTCTAATCTTGATTCATGCTTAATTACTTTAATCTATCATTGCTCTTTTGCTTATGTAATCTATGGTTGTCTCTTTTAATTTTAATCTACATTTGCAATTGATTCTCTTCTTTACTTTAATCAATTGTTACTTGTTTATCATTTAATATGCTCTTTTTTGTTGATGACGTTTAACTTAATTAAGTTGTTTTCTGCCACACTATAAATATTTTTTTATATCGTTGGTTTGAGACAAAGGTCTTTAAGAATAATATATAGGTGAGGGCCTCAAAATTTTGTTTCGTTTTACGCCTTCAGAAATGTTGAGCCGACACCGGCTAGAATTGATGATTCTCATGACTACTTTGTCCTGAAATCCATAGAGATTAAAAAGAGAAGCCTGAAAACCATGATTCTTGGTCTTTTGGTTTGTTCCTCATTAAAATCCATGGAGATATCTCGTCGCTATAGTTTTCTCTATAGACACCACATTTCGTCGCAATAACTAATATTTTTCATAATTAAAGTTTATTTTTATTTGAGGGAATATATTTAACGACAACACTGTTGCAACTATATTTCGTCGTTATAGGATCTCTTATTGCGACGAAACTTATTGCAACGCAAATATTGACCTGATACGACAGAGAAATGGCGACGAAATTTTGGAGACCAAATTTAGTCGCAATAGGGTCTCAAGACAATATTTAGACGCCAAAAGAGAAAAACAATTAGTCGCAAAAAGACTTGTTTCTTTTAGTGAATGGAAATAATAAGTTTGGGATATCGACGATGTAGGTCCCTCATGTCACACTTTGTTTGTTTGACATATTTCCTCCTTAACTTTCTTTGTCACATGACCTCCCGACGAGCTAAAAATATACAATTCTTATAACATATACAACACTTACCGTAAAGATGGAAAATTTAAGGATGTAGGAATAATATGAGAAATTAAGATTGGGAAGCTGTGACCGTGAGATGGGAAGGAGAAGAAACTTAGTTATGCTTGATAGCATGTGAAATATGGAATTTCGACACCAAAATTGATGGAGCCTTTTGAGTTTGAGATATATAATAAAGAATATTACAAGGATAACACAAATAATATAAGCAATTACACAAAAAAAAAAAAAAAAAACTATTAATTGATTATCCTATTTTGTGTCTATTCATGGTACATCTTTAATTTTCGTACGAAAAAATAAGAAGGTTTTTCATTCACAATGATATATTTACCACGCTTAGTAATCCCTTAAATGGGTATGTGAAGCAAGCCAACCATCTATAATAACCGAAGTTTCTTCAGGCTTGTATAGTGCAACTGCATGGCCCGCACCCTACATAACACATAAGATCCACTTATTGTTTATTTTTTTATTGGTTTCATAAGTGTTTAACCATGCATAAAAGTATCTAACATGACTGTTTATCGAATTATTATAAACGCGTCAATAGAGAGTGTTGTATTTCTTACCTTAATGGTTGCATACATTAACGAGTATTCATTCTTTGCATATATCATCCGGTATCTACAAAAACAATGACTTGTTATGTTACATGACTAGTTTTTAATAGTATCATGTCGTTTCATAGAATAAAACGGGTCAGAAACATCTAAAAATAAACAAAGGTATATTTAGAAGAACTAATAGCTAATTAAGTAGAGCGCCTCTAGTTTTACTAACAGATAACTTGAATAAGCTCACCCAGCAACTTGGTTTCGAACAAACCATGGCGCCCATGGGCTTTCAATTGGAAGATTCAGAAATGCTATCCATGCCATCGTGCCCACATATGGAAAATTCATATCATGATCTCCGCTGTTGATTGAAATAACTAAATAAGTTTCACCGTCACCAAAAGTGTAGATTACCAAAACTATTTATACATGTAGTAATAACTTCTTTATTATACAATCATATAGACTCTTTATGAAAGATCTATGTAAGAACTTTTTAATTAATATTTATGGGCATCAACTTTCTGAACTTGATATGAATTAACTCAATTACTTTTTAAAATTGAATCTTAATAATTCAAATTATGATTTTTAACGGATAATAATTCATACTTTTAGTTTGACCAACGACATTTTTATTTTTTACTTTTGTTCTCAAGACAATTTCATTTAAATAATAATCATACATTTACACTTGATTTCGCTAACAATAATCTTTTGAGCGAACTTAGGTGTAAATGGAGTGTAAATTATGTAGGTTATAAACTCATACCATTTAGATTGTTATTATAACAAAACTAAAAGCTATGTGTGTCAATATTTAAATTGACCTGATTATCGACTAAAATTGATAATTTAATTATTAAAATCTATTTTTATCTGAAAACAAATAAACTCTCATAGAAATTTGAAATTGAGTTGGCCATTTTTTTCATAAAAAAGGTTGACCTAAAACTTCAAAAGTAAATTTGACCATATGATTAAATACCAATCAACAACACTATCTCATAAGTGAGGGTATTGGTGGTACTTGATGATCAAAACTTGACAGTCTCTGCTAGTAAGCTGTTCATGGTATGTAATGCTGCTGAAGATGTCGTATGAGTAATATATGGTGTCTTTTTTCTTTAAATCATAATGGAGAATAGCGTTATTTTGTTGCCATGCTTTAACTGTACCCTGCACAAAACAAAAGGGCACTTAAGATTGTTGAACCCAACTGAAATTGTAACATGTCTTTTTTGTGTCAAAAGAATGAAAATTGTGAGTGCAATAGCTAGATTCGAGGGACAAAACTGTATGCTATTAATCTTGATCGAATCAAGTCAAATGGGTCAATGACCATGGGTCAAGTATTTGAGTCATGTTTTTTGTTTAAATCGTGACGCAAGTTTCATTCTGAATGAGTCTTAGTAGTGTGGGTAATGAGTCGTTTACTACACATTACCGTCGATAAAACATAATTAAGTTGCAACGTCAATGTCTCCAACATACCTCACGAACATTAAGAGCCTTTTGAACACCTTTATTATTTGCCCAAAACTCCAAGTAGATCTTATCAATCGACTGAAAATATAAAATTAATGAAGTCAATATCCTCATTTTTTTATTTATAAAGTAGAAGTTTCAGAGAGCAAATTACACAAGTTGGATCAGTATCTAAATCTTCACACAGCGGCTGCAATATATTAGATAAGTTAATTCCACTTGTGCACTGTACCAAAATAAATTGATTTCTAATTAGAGTTGTGATCGACACACAGTTTTTAAATATCATATCAAAATATAAGATCCATTCGTACGTACTTCATCCATCCGCTGAAGACTAATCGAACATTGCATGTTGTTTTGATCACGATCTACATAATTACCATTACAAGATCGTTTGGTTGACTGTATAATAACACGAATCAACAAGATGTCAAAACATATTTGCATATACTAGTTTAACATTGTGAAGCAGGTAAATATGTCAGGATAAATATCTTTTGTTACCTCGTAGATGTCATCTGATATAAGCGCAAGTCGGTGAGCAAACTCTAATCTTGAATTGAAATCGCTAAATTTATCGGTGAGCGGGCTAACAATTAGGCATCCCTGTATAATGGGATCATATATATTGTTAATATGGTGTTTTGTATGATTAAGTAAAAAAACTTATGAATACATAATAAGCATGTTCTATGTATGCATGCATGTATGTGTGTATTTACTTTGATATTCAGTTGTGGATTATTTCCTTTTTCATTTCCTGCAAAATTAGAGAAATATAGTCAATAAACTGGATGCAAAAGTGGTATCTGGGACTCTGGGAGACATGATGGTTAATAGTTGAAAGGATTCATTAAATGGGAAAATAACATATTAGAAAGTTGTAACAAGGGCAAATAAAGACAACATGAAAGAGGCTGTAGTGAAAGGGTTGGAGGTTGCAAAAATTGAAAAGGAAACAATAGCTGTGGTTATCATTGCAAATTATTATCCAGGGATCGATCGACACAATATTTTCTAACACATATGACTATCAGAAAATTACAGATGGATATGGTGATCAAAAGACGTTATAATATTGTTTTAATTGATACTAGAAAGCATCATAGTGTGCATGAGCTCTCTAGATATCCTTCTATATAAATGTACCAAGATACAAGTAATGTTACCTTTATATGCCTCTAGAGTAACAACTGGTACCAGAATGCCCATGTACGAAATCCCAGTTATATACAACGGGTTATTGAGAAACTTGGATGCTCCAAAAGCCACTATATATATGCATCACATAAATCATATATGAAATTAATAAAAGAATTCTAGGTGAAAGAGGCTCCCACATGCGTAGGTCCGAAGAGTACTATCGATCAGTCCACTTTGAGCCTTCGCATACTATTAGAACAATGTGTAAATAAATAAACTAAACTTATCTAACCTTTTTAAGAAATTCATAACTGTGTAAAGCTAAGAGGGATCACTACTTGATGTTTCTGATGTTGTATAATATGAAAACCCCACACCAGCCGGTAAATCTAAGAATATTACATTAGCAGCCTACAAAAATTTCAGAACATTAGTACGTAGCATACAAAAATTTCAGAATTATTGCATCATAACTACAACAGAATAACATATAAATCTTTTGTAGGATAGTAACAATATGAACCTTTGTCCATGAATTGGGATTCAACTCCAATGTAACGTTATCCCATGATGAACGTTCAAGATTGATGCTTAGTGGACCTGTAGAAGAAAGGTTTATCAGTTAGTATAATAATTTTAGTGTTATAACGTACGGGTGGGTTAGATGATATATGTAACGGGTTAAAATGGATTAGAGTGAAAAGAATTTCATGATTAAAAGGCATATTTAAAAAAAACATGTCAAATAAACGTGTTGACCGAATAGTGATGAATGATGATGATAAAGATTAATAAAACCAAATATATAATATCAGCTTTCGATTATAAGATTCTTACACATACAAACAATTTTACATGTGGTATGTTTAGAAATATTTCTTTTGTTTTAACTCTTTGAACTGAGACAGTTATAATAATTATAGTAGCATAAATTATTATGATCCATATCAGAAGTTTTCAGCTAATAACAACAATATTATAATAAAAAAGAGAAGTAAAATGATATGATTAGAATTTTTTAAGTTGATCGCAACTAAAGTTAAAAGAAGATTGCTCTATTAAATTATTTTATTAGCAAACACATACTTTATTTGTTTCTAAAATCATAACACTTGACTCTGCATCGTTTGAGTTTACAATTTTAGGTTGAGAAGAAGCACCTATAAATTAATAATTTTCTTGAAGATGTAAGAAACTTACCTATTTGATAAAAGAATGGATATAGTGCCGGAGTGCCAGGGCCACCGGTGAGATAAAGAAGAAGGGGATCATGCATAGGGTCTCTTTGAGACTCCACAAAATAGTAGAAAAATTGAATTTCATTACTATCTCCGACTTCTATATATCTTTTGACGAACGTAAATCAAAAGAAATAAAACAAAGTTAACAATTTTCCTAATTTATTACAACGAAAACTTATAGAAAGTTAATCAAAATCCGTACGTATATACATACTTACCCGGTTTCAAAAGTAAACGGGAGATCACCATGAAATCCAGGAAGAGTTTTGATGATTGAGCTGGAGTTTGCCAAAGCTATGAGATGCACAAAGATGATTATAAGGGAAAGTTTTATGTATGTAGAGTCCATTATATTGGAACAAGTTTCATGCAATGCGCCAATGCTTAATATTAGTGGTTGCAACCGGACCTTTATATAGATAAATAAGCTAATAAAAGTTATACAAGTTGCACCCCCTTTGTGTAGTTGACAAAACGATTCTACTTTTGTGCTTATATGTACAAATTAAGGTCGTATTTAAAGGTCAAAACATTCCCTTTTTGAACTAAAATCTTGCCTAACCATTTAGATATGGTACTCTCTTGGGTTTTAAAATTCTTTTGTATAGTAAAATGTTATTTGTGTCCCAGACATTTTGTTGAATTTACCATTTTAATTCAATTTTTTTTGTTATTTTAGTCATTATAGTTTACCAACTTTTTTTTTTTCAACACCCTAATTATCCAATTATAATAAATTAATAAAAAAATATTCAATTAAAACTAAAAAACATATTAAGCGACTAGTGAGACCGTGTGCCTCAGTTTAAAAGTTTCGATTAACTATAACTCATGTTTTTTTTGATTGAGGTCTGCTGCGGAATTTCAATCGGTCTTCAAGTTTTGTTCGAACGTGCACTGTTGTTTGATTGAGATCTACTATTGTCACATTTTTTATTGAGGTCTATTGTTGTCACATTCAAACAAACGTGACAATACAAACCGTACCAACAACACACCTCAATCCTCAAGCATCCCTGAATCGAATAAAGGTACATGTTAGAACAAGATGTGAAGATGAATTTAAATCTCATAGCAGATTTCAATCAAATAATATGAGTTAGAGTTAATCGAAACTTTTAAATCAAAGCGCCCGGTCTCACTAGTCACTTCATGTTTTTTATTTTAGTTGAATATTAATTGATTAATTTGTTTTGATTGAATAATTAGGGTGTTGAAAAAACTAAAATACCCTCATATTTAACTAAAAATTTAAAGAAGTTAATAAAGTGGATGAAAATAACAACATTTGGTAAACTAAAATAACTGAAATGAAAAAAAAATTTGGATTGAAATAAAAAATTTAATAAAACGTCAAGAACAAAAATACATTTATAACCAAGGAAATCACCAAAAAGATAACTTTGAAAAAGTTTAACAAATTAAATACCTACTGGTTTTTTATTTTCCTAAAAACAAAAGATATAATAACACGTAGAAGACATGTGTCCATTCTGTCATGTCTTATGCCAGAAGAGCAGCATTTATTTTGACACTTCAGCCAAGATCCCCTATCTTTTTGCATCATAATTTAAAAAAAATAATTCTATTAAAGGAATAGATTGAAATAAAAATTTAATTTTTTCTAAGTATTCTAATAATGATTTGAACCATTTTCAAACCAGTTCAAACGAATTTTAATTTAACTCATATATCTACATTGGAATTGACTAGTACTATAGTTGGATTATTATAAGCGATAAACCAATCCCTATTAGTAGTATTTTTAGACATTATTAATAATTGTTTTAGCATATGTTTTTATTTTATATCATGCATTTAGTACACGTATTTTATTTATGTTGTAACACTTGATGTGATGGAATAAAGTCTACTGTGAATTGGTTTTGCTATCTAGTAGGTAAAATGTGATTACTTGAGTTGAAAATAAGAATCGGATGAAGTTTTGAAAGGATGTTAAAGATGATGGATGATTTTTGAAGATTTGAAAATCATGAGTTTAATTTGTATTTCAATTGTCTTCCTAATATAATTTGGTTTTATCTTGAAAACTTTTAAGAATTAAATTCCATGGAGTGGGGTGAGATCACGAGAAGCATGGAAGTTGGGTTTATAAATTCTTCATTAAATCATCATGGGGGGAGATCTGGAGCGACGAGGGGTGTTAGTTGGAATCTTGGTGATTTCTCATTATTGTGAAGATATATCAATTGTTTTGATTTTGATTTGTAAGTTTTTTTTGGGTTTGATTAACATAGTCAGTCATGTCCGACTACTATATACTCTTAGTTTTAACATTAAAATTTAATTTATTTGATTTGGTTTGAACTTATGTGAAACATTTATTAGATGTTTTTGTTTTAGTGATTTGTTTGTTTGATTTTTGATTTTAAATCCGGATTTGTTTTACTATATATTAGAATTGTTAGTAAAAACAATCACTTTTTTTTTATTTTTCAAATAGAGTTTTTCAAGATTTAAAACCTTAATCAAGTTTTGATTTTTGATATAAAAAATAATTAATGGTTTGAATTTTCTAGTAATTCACCCTCGTTATATAATCACATAATCTAGTTAAGCATACTGAACGGCATGTATGTTTAATTATAAGTGATACTTCTATCATTGCAACCCCATGCTAAGATCCGAAAGACATGAACTTAGAGTAACGGGTTGGCTCTGATTAACAACTACGCATGATTAAACATTGGATAACGTAGATATCCGAAAGGCGTGATATCTAATATCGATAAAAATTATGAATCAAAAATAGTCATTGCATCGTAAACCTTAATGATCATAAGACGAATTGAATCAACAAATCACATTAGTGTTGGAATTAGTTATCATATTTAAATTTTCTTTACAAATTAATTAACGTTTTTAGTAATTCCATTTCATAATATAAAAAATGTCAAATTTTATTTTTCTATGAAACCTTAACACGGCCACGTGGAATTTTCTTTACAGTTTTACGGATGTGTTGTGACAACCGGCAATTTCAGGTCAATACCCGACCTTGACTTGGTTATCATTACACCTATAACACTTGATTTTTAATTTAAATTACATTTATTGAAGTCGTTTCATGCTTTACAAAATTTCAGGCATAACATTTCATGCATTGGTGATTCGACGAAATTGCCATTTTATCATACACATGATATAACCGACACACGAGCATTGGTGATAATTAATATATGTGTAATAATAAATACTTTAAAGTGTTCCAAAGCATATTTATATATCCTAATGTTTTAAAGTATTTTAGAATCCAAATTAAATACATTAGAACAGTTTGAATTTATAAATAAACCTAATCGCGTAAATTGAGGTATTACCAGGAACGAATCCTTTTAACGCGACTATTAAATACATGATGCATTATTAACATACCATAAATATTAAAATATATGATATTATACAAGTTCTTATCATATTTTACTATATTTCAAAAAGTAAGAAGTAAAAATATAAACATATATTAAAATACCAATAATGCAACAAATACCACCAAAATACCCAATACTACTCAAAACTAAAAGAAACCACCATATTTCAACCCATTAACCGTCCCCTTACTCCCCCTTCTTTTCACTTTCTTATTTCTTGTCAAATCTCTACAAGATTATGTCAAATCTCTACAAGACTACTTTGCATTTTTGTAAAGTTTGAAATTTACCTTTCTTGTGTTAAAGAAAAGGTTATGAACAAAGTACATGTCTCCCTACCTTCTTTTGGAATATCTTCCTCCAAGAAGTAGACCAACACTCCCATATGAGTTGATTTACTAATTCATGTATGGTTATATATGCAAGTAACCTCCATAATTCACCAACACCACCCAACACACTTTCTTCCTTGTTTCTTTCCTCCAATTTTCGTCCAAGACACCCTCACCACCATTTCATTTGATTTCTAACTCATTTTCTACAAATCTTGGGTGATTCAAGTACCCTTGGTTGAAGATCAAGTGATTTTTGAAGCTTCCAAGCATCCTACAACATCCGCTTCACCTTTTCTTGTTGGGTTTTCTTAGTTCAAAGGATCAAACTTTCTTTTCCTTGCATTTCAAGACTACCTTCACTTCTCCTTGCTTGGTTAAGGTTAGCACCTTGTTTCTAATCTCCCATACATCACCATGAAGTGTTCATGTTCAATAACTCATCCCAAAAGTGCTCTACCAAAGTTTAAAAAGTAACAAAACATGTAAAACATTTTCTGGCAGATTCATGTTCTGTGTTTTCAAGACCATAACTCGACCTAAACATGGTCAAATGGACCGTTTCTTGAGCCTAACATTAACTTTAGGATGTCTAGTTTCTAACTCATCCAACCTTGAAATTTATAGATGAGTATAACCCTTCCAAAACGTACAAACAAATTAAAGTGCTGAACCTGAATTTTTGACAGAATAAATAGGGCAAAAAGAATGAGGCATAAGTTATGCTTAAAGTAATAAAATAAAGATTTTATTTCTGTGGTAACTTAGCTTAAGGTGTTAGGCTTAAAAGTAATATAGGATCTATTTGTGAATGTAAGTTTTGACCTCTCAAAAAGGTAAATTCCATAGACATATACAGAAAAGTGCTGCACTGACATCTGTTGCTTCATGAACCATCTAGTGGCACTTAAACTTAGTTGTAGGATACAAGCTATACCTTTTTGGAATCCTAAGACATAGAACTAAATATGAAAAAAGTATCAGATTTTATAAAAATCCTTTGTACCATGAAAAGGGGATGACAACCAGACCCAAAAATTCCCTTAAGGCTGTCAAAAACCTATACTTAGATAAAAGTAAACTTTTAGAGATATTTGATAAAAAAAAGGAAACCCATACACATGGAAAGTATAATACCATTATACTTAATATAAAATGCTTTCAATACATTATGTATCTTTAGGAAAATAAAGATGAAGGCAAGAATCTAAATAAAACATTTACGACTCGACGTGGCTAATTAGTCAAGTGACATTTTCAAACTAACTTTGTAGATGAGTTATGCATGACCATCTAGGGTTAGTAATCATGACCTCATGAATATATTGTAATTTTTTTAGGAGATTCCTAGACCAATCGTACATACAGACTATTGCTAGTATTCACGCGTGCAATTGAGGTGAGTTTCACGGCCCTATTTTACTTATTTTCCTTTGGGGGAGATTACATGCAAATTACTATTTTCCTGGACATATTTACTTGATAATGATTTCACATGTTATATAAGTTGTTTACTTACCGTATAAAGTCCCCTGTTATCGGACCGTTAGTTTATTTCCCAAAGCGAGGTAATCATGGATAGTACTATTGGGTTTGACTACCCCCACCCGGATTAATTACCCTAATCTTGACTGGAGGTCTAAATGGGTGCATTATTAGCCTGTTCACACTCATGCTTACGGTAGGCATGGGCAATTTGTTACAGTTACAGTCTAGCTTCGGTTGCGGTGCTTATATAATTTATAGCATTGTGTGTACAACAATCAAATCATAAAAAGTATTGTGGTCCATTACGCTAGTTACTATTACTTAAAACCTGTGAACTCACCAACTTTATGTTGACATTTTTCATGCATGTTTTCTCAAGTAATTGATAGATGCACCAAGTTAAGCTAGCATGGAACATCTCATGTTTAGGGCCATTCATGCTGTTTGGGACATTCATTTTCGTAATTGTCATGTTTTGAAACAATTTACCTTATTACTATTGCTTCCGCAAATTTAACTCTGAACAATGATGTATTTTAAACTTATTTGAGATGTATGTTTTACAAAACCATATAGTGGTCGATCAGTGACTATGAAATCATGATGTTCGCACCCCGCGGGAAACCGCTGTGGTTTGGGGGTGTGACATGCGTTAACTTGCTAGAATTTTTTTACTTTTTGCAATTTACTTCTAGTTTTAGTTTTTAATTAAAAACCCACATTCCTTAACCCATAACCAACTACAGTAAATATGCTAAAACGTTTTTGGTATTAAAATAACTAACACGTATCCCAGAGAATACAAACCCTAGTTACGCTCATATTATTCTTAGTGTGTACATATTGATTTCATATTTTTATTATTTATTTTCTAGATTCAACACCCAAAAAATTGACGTCGTTGCGGGGATTCGACGATTCCAACATATTGTGTCAAGATATTTTTGTACAGGTACACCACTCGAGATTGACTCGGAGATATAAAAAGCCGCAAAGAGGTTAAAGAAACAAACGAAGCTCTGAAAGAAGTTAGCAAATTCCTCAACACGTATTATTCACCTTAAATCACCAACATTTAGCAAGATACGCCCTTATCAAGTGAATATTAATATGAAACCGAATCACAACTACCTTCACAAACAACCATCACTCCACCATAATCACCTACCCATCAAGAACCATTCTTACCCAAACCAACCATGGTAGCTGAAGTCGACCAAACCCTTAGGTAGTGGGCAACCCATGATGTTACCCAACAACCCCTCTACATAAACTATCCCGTTATGGTGAACTTTGAACTAAAATCTGACCTCATGCACTTGTTACCTCTCTTTTGAGGCCTTGAGAATAAAGAACCTCATAAGTTTTTTTAATGAATTTCATGTATTGTGTTTCGTAATGAGGCCACACAACGTTATTGAAGATCAATCAAGCTTAGGGCATTCCCCTTACCAATGCAAGATTCGGCGAAATAATGATTATATTACCTACCACCAGGGTCGGTATACACATGAAATGATCTTGCAAAACTTTTCTTAGACAAATACTTTCGGAAGTCAAAGCCTCTATTCTACATAAGAAGATTATCTAGATTTAACAAGGAAAAAAAGAGAAGCTTTGCATACCTACTAGGAAAGATTCAAAAAGCTATGTGCTTGATGCCCATAACATGGCACCTTGGATACGTTTGATAAATGACTCAGTGGGGGAGCCATACTTGATAAGACATCAACTCAAATAAGAGCCGTGATAACCTCTGTAGTTGAAGATACCAAATATTCTTTACAAGAAGATGGATGGTATGATGATGTATCATGGGCGGTCAATGTCACACCCCAACCTTAACGACGGAAACATTAAAATGTGATGGTTAAGATTGTTCAAAGCCACATAGCACTACCGGTAAATATAAATATAATTAACCATAAGTTTTAAAGTAAAGTTACAACCAATAAGTCTCAATCAAAACCAAAAACATGACATAAGTTCAACAATCTCAAGATTAAAAACATGTTCTTTATTTTCTAGGTCCAACCCTAAATGTGTCCATACTTCAAATTCATACATCAACCTTAGGCATTTCCTAAAACATATTTAAAATAAAGTCAAAAGTTGAATGTTGGTGAGTTTTCATGGGTTATACGTACATACATATAAAATTTTAAAAGTAGCAATTCATGTCGTCGGTTACGAATAATGCAAGGTTATAGAAAAAATAATGATACAATCAAACCTTAAAAAATGGCCACAATAAGTTATAAGGATTAGCTAAGTGTACTTGGTTCCCATGATGAACAAGCATACGTCATCAGGAGCCGACAATAACCTCGGTTTTAGCACCAAATAGGCTTGTCAGGTTCATAGATCTATGACGTCGCTAGGCTAGCAATAGTTAATGATTGTCTACAAAAAATGTCTATCATATAAGTCTCACAATATTACAAATAACCATGACAAGTTTAAATACGAATTTCTAGTGCATTTACAAGTATCAAGACGTTTACAAGTACAAGTTTATAACGTTAACATGTTTCGCACAAAATATGTGAAATAAGATAAAAGAGGGGAATGAAAACTCACATGTTGTGTAAGTTGATCTTAAGAGTAATAACAAATAATTAAGTTTGCTCCAATGGTTCCTTTTACAGAATACCTAAATGTGTAAGTTCCAAGATTAAGTTAAAGATGTGACTAACGACCAAATGTGAACTAGGGTTTCAATTGGAATTTTTTTGGGGTTTTAATAATTAAGTTAAATAAATAAAATCATTAGTGAAATATAATAATCAAATATTACTTAATTTATAAATAATTGACTAAATAAAAATTGAAAGTATGATATAATTAATTTAATAATAACTTGATTGAAATAATCAATTAAATAACTAAAAATTATTCAGATGATTTATGAAAAATTAATTTAAATCAATTTGAAACAATTTAAGGTTGCCTTAAAACGATTTTTATAAAATATAAAATTATAAATAACGTTTGTTATAACATTTAAGCCCTTAAGAAAATGTATTATAACTTTTAAAAAGAATTTTTAGAGACTAATAAATATTTTCTGAAATATTATAATTAACAAAACAGTTTTTTATATTAATTTTATAATAACAATTTTTAAAAGATATTTTTGTTTTAAAAAATGATTTAAAAATATATGTGGGTGCCCATGATCGAACTCGGGTCGCCCGTATATATGTAATGTGTGTTACCATTGGGCCAAGGCCCTTAATCTGTCAGACTTTGATTTGCAAATTATAAAACGGATTGTAATGAAACCCCAAATCCCTCAAGAACCCTAGATTGCAATTGCTCCAAATTGAACTCGAATTCAATGATGATTAGTGTAACTGTGACAACCGGCAATTTCAGGTCAATACCCGATCTTGACTTGGTTATAATTACCCCTATAATACTTGATTTTCAATTGAATTCCAATTATTGAAACCGTTTTATGCATTGCAAAATTTCACGCATTACATTTCATGCATCGGTGATTCGACGTAATTACCATTTTTACACGCGATACAACCGGCACACATGAACATTGGTCATAATTCATATACATGTACTAATAAATTCATTTAGATGGTTCAAAGTATTTTAGATTCCAAACCAAATGCATTGGAAAAGCTTGACTTTATAAATACACCTAATCGCGTAAATTAATATTTTACCCGGAACGAATCCTTTTAACGGATCTACTAACTACATGATGCATCATTAGCATACCATCAATATTTATATATATTATATATATATGATTTATACAAGTACTTATACAATTCTAATGTATTTTAAAAAGTAAGGAGTAAAAATATTGAATATATATATATATAAATTACTATAATGCAACAATACCACCCAAATACCCAATACTACATAAAATTGAAAAATCAACCCATTTCCCACCCCCCATAACCGTCCCCTTACCCCCCTCCCCTCACTTTTATTTTAGTCTTCTTCCCTTGTCAAATCCTTACAAGACAAGTTGTCTTTTGTGAAGCTCAAGATTTGCCATTTTAGTGTTAAGGAAAAGGTTATGAACAAAGCTACATGATTCCTTTCCATATGTGTGAAGCTCCTTTCCCTATGGTTGACCAAGAGACAAAGTTAGGAGTTGTAGAGCTTACAAATATAAGCAACATTCACACACTTCATCCACACAAATCACCAACACACTCTTCTCCTTCTTTCCTTCTCTCCAAATTCGGCCAAGACACCACCTCCACCATTTCATTTTATTTTCAACTCATTTTCCACAAATCTTGGGTGAGTCAAGTGCCATTATTGAAGATCAAGTGAGTTTTGAAGCTCCCAAACATCCTACAACATCTTCTTCACCTTTTCTTGTTGGTTTTCTTAGTTCAAAGGATCAAACCTTCTTTTCCTTGCATTTCAAGACTACCATCTCTTCTCCTTGCTTGTTTAAGGTTAGCACCTTGTTTTTAATCTTCCATACATCACCATGATGTGTTCATGTTCACTACCTCATCCCAAAAGTGCTCTAACAAAGTTTAAAAAGTAACAAAACATGTAAAACACTTTCTGGCAGATTCATGTTCTGTGTTTTCAAGACCATAACTCGACCTCAACATGGTCAAATGAACCGATTCTTGAGCCTACCATTAACTTTAGGATGTCTAGTTTCTAACCCATCCAACCTTGAAATTTATAGATGAGTATAACCCTTCCAAAACGTACAAACAAATTAAAGTGCTGAACCTGAAAATTTTGACAGAATAAATAGGGCAGAAAGAATGAGGCATAAGTTATGCTTAAGGTAATAAATTGAAGATTTTCCTTCTATGGTAACTTAGCTTAAGGTGTTAGGTTTAAAAGTAATATAGGCTCTATTTGTGAATGTAAGTTTTGACCTCTCAAAAAGGTAAATTCCATAGACATATACAGGAAAGTGCTGCACTGACATCTGTTGCTTCATGAACCATTTAAAGGCACTTAAACTCAGTTGTAGGATACAAGCTATACCTTTTTGGAATCCTAAGACATAGACCTAGATATGATAAAAGTATCAGATTTTATAAAAATTCTTTGTACCATGAAAAGAGGATGACAACCAGACCCAAGAAATTCCCTTGATGCTGTCAAATACCTATATTTGATAAAGGTAAACTTTTAGAGATATTTGGTAAAAAAAAAGGGGAAACCCATAAACATGGAAAGTATAATACCATTATACTTAATATAAAACACCCTCAATGCATTATGTATCTTTAGGAAAATAAAGATGAAGACGAGAATCTAAATAAAACATTTACGACCCGACATGACTAATTAGTCAATTGGCATTTTCAAAGCTACCTTTGTGGATGAGTTATGCATGACCATCTAGGGTTAGTAATCATGACCTCATGAATATATTGTGATTTTGTTTAGGAGATTCCTAGACCAATCGTACATACAGACTATTGCTAGTATTCACGCGTGCAATTGAGGTGAGTTTCACGGCCCCGTTTTCACTTATTTTCCATTTGGGGGAGATTACATGCAAATTACTAATTTACTTGGACACATTTACTTGTCAATGATTTCACATGTTATATAAGTTGTTTACTTACCATATGAAGTCCCCTGTTATCGAACCGTCAGTTTATTTCCCAAAGCGAGGTAATCATGGATAGTACTATTGGGTTTGACTACCCCCACCGGGTTAATTACCCTAACCTTGACTGGAGGTCTAACGGGTGCATTATTAGCCTGTACACACCCACGCTCATGGTAGGCATGGGTAGGGGCAATTTATTTCAATTACAGTCTAGCTTCGGTTGCGGTGCTTATATAATTTGTAGCATTGTATGTACAACAATCAAATCATGGAAAGTATTGTGGTCCTTTACGCTATTTACTATCACTTAAAACCTGTGAACTCACCAACATTATGTTGACATTTTTCATGCATGTTTTCTCAGGTAATTAAAAGATGCAACCAGTTAAGCTAGCATGGGTCATTTCATGTTTAGGACCCTTCATGCTGTTTTGGGACGTTCATTTTCATATATGTCATGTTTTGAAAACAATGTACCTTATTACTATTGCTTCCGCAAATTTAACTCTGAACAATGATGTACCTTAAACTTATTTTGAGACGTATGTTTTACAAAACCATGTAGTGGTCGATCAGTGACTATGAAACCATGACGTTCGCGCCCCGCGGGAAACCGCCGTGGTTTGGGGGTGTGACAGATTGGTATCAGAGCCATTGGTTATAGGGAATTAGGTTGCATTTAGTGAGCCTAGTCTATAACCGTAGCTCATTGCATTACTTTAGTACATTTTGCATTAACTTAACTTATATAAATTGTACTTGTGTATTGCCTTGTCATAGAGATGTCTTCAGCATCGATGCCGATCTACATTTTTTATTCGGATGAGGAGTACGAGCCCACGTCTCCGATCTCTTCCACAGGATCCACGTCTGTCCTCCCAACTCTGACTCCTCGTGCCCTGATTCAGTCGAGTGATGCCATTGAGACTGAGATCCCCACACCACCTGCTATCCCTGTCACTGAACCAACTCCCGACCCCACACCTGACGCGCCGGAGGCATTACCCTCGACTCGGTTCTCCGGACTACCTCCTCCTCCTTCGGTACGTACTGGTGGGCGTGTACACCCGAGATTTATGCCGACCTTCCAGAAGAGCTCGTCCGGGAGTCGTACGTATCATCGGCCCACAACTGCCGATGGTCGTCCCACGGACCATGTCCCATATCTTTGTTGAGCCATCTCGGGGGCCTGCCCCTATGACTACTGATCCCCGATCAGCCGACCCCACTCCCGAGACCACAGATCCCACTCCCCAGCCCGTTGACACCGAGGTAGTTGACCTAGACTCGGAGTCCATTGACCCAGCTTCCCAGCCAGCCGATACGGACCCGGTCGACTCCGACCCGGCCGACTCTGACCCGGCCGACTCTGATTCGGGCGACATCGACCCGATCTACCTAGAGTCCTCCGAGGCCATTCCCTCACCTAGTTACCATGCCTCTCACCCTACTGATCCAGTTACCCAGCCCATTGACCCGGTTCCTCAGTCCTCTGATCCGACTCCACAAGCAGACCTCGATCCCCTCCACCTCGCCCCTGAGCCTACTGATCCCTCCCCGGTAGCTGCTGGCCCCGAGCCGGTGACTACAGACGCCCACCGTATCCTTGGTCCGGGTGTACCACCCCCCTCTCGCCGTCGCTATCGAACTCGCCCCGGGGGTGCACTTTTTGCACATACTCCTAGGAAGAGGGTTCATGTTCCTATCCGTCCTGCCACACCCATTCGAGACTGTATTGCTGAGCCCGAGCCTGCGCCCAAAAGGCGTAGACTCGACATCCGTCGGTGGGGGTGGATGCCTAGCCGACTGAACGAGTGGAGAGACATCGAGGGTATTCCCTCCACTTTCGAGGAAGGCGAGTCGTCACGTACCCCGCACCAGATTCCCCTCACTCAGGAGCCCATGGAGCTCACCGTGCCTCTTCTCGTGGCACGATCCGTGAGGCATGACCAGCAACTTCATGAGCTATGTACTGAACTTACGGAAGTTCAGGAGACTTTTGACAGGGAGGACGTGGAGACCCGATTACTAGCAATCGAGGAGGATAGATACCTCGATGACCAGGCGTTACATACAATGCATGATCGACTTACCAGGGTAGAGGAGGACATGTCAACCATGACGCAAAGAGTGGAGGCGGCAGAGCAAAGAGTTACCCTAGCAGATCAGCGGGCAGCTGTGGCTGAGGAAAGAGTGAGGGTGATGGAAGAGCGCCTCGAGTCCACTAAGGCATTAGCAGCCGTGTGCATGCTCATGGCCATGGCGGCGGTGCAGACAGGAGCATTCACACATTTATCCCGTTGATTGCCTGTCGTGAGCGGGCTGTGCTCACGTAATATTGGATATTAACTTGTTGCATGAGTATGTACTCTGGAAATACTTTGTAATTCGTACAAATTATTATCAAGTTATGTTATCTTTTAAATATTGCGTGGTTGCTTGGTTGATATGATTGTTTACTTTCGGTGCACATGTGTTTGGCATTATTACATATTGTCTTATCTTGCTTATCATTATGATTTGAAGAAACATGCCACCACGAAGGAGAAACGTCAGAACCAATGTGGGAAGCGGTACTCCCATGACAGCAGAAGCTATAGAACAGCTTGTGGCGCAACGAGTGGCGGATGCAATCGCACATCACGAGGCGAATCGTAGCGCCGGAGGATCTGAAGTAAATGGAGGCAATGCTAGTGGCGCAGGAGGTATTATAATGTCTGGCATAGCTAAAGACCTGCAATACACAGGTCATTACTAATGTTTAATTATTACTAATATGATTAAACCTACAACACAGGATCTGATACAAACCACAAAGGTTGCTCCTACAAGACGTTTCTAAATTGTAAACCGTTTAACTTTCGCGGTAATGAAGGAGCTGTTGGTTTGGTCCGCTGGATAGAAAAGATGGAGTCCGTTCAGCGAATCAGTAACTGTGCCGAGGAGAATAAGACGAAATTCGCCACTTGTACATTTGAAGGTCAAGCTCTCACTTGGTGGAATGCTCATGCCCAAACTTTGGGAATTGACACTGCCTATCAAATCACTTGGGATGAGTTGAAACAGATGCTGACTGATGAATATTGCCCCCGAAATGAATTGCAAAAACTTGAGGTTGAATTCTGGAACCACACTATGAAGGGTGCAGAAGTTACAAGCTACACCACCCGATTCCATGATCTTGCTCGTCTATGCCCTCACATGGTTAACCCAGAGTTCAAGCGTGTGGAAAGGTACATTTGGGGCCTTGCACCCCAAATCCAGAGCATGGTCACCTCATCCAAGCCAGCCACCATCCAAGAGGCTGTCAGGATTGCTCACGACCTGACTGATCAAGCTGTACGTCAGGGAGTGTTTGTGAAGAAGACGGTCGTGGAGAAGAACTATGACAACAAAAGGAAATGGGACAACAATCATGGTCGAAATGCTCCGCATCAAAACCAAAACAAACAAGTGGTTGTCAGGGCTTTCACTGCTGGCCCATCTGAAAAGAAGGCAAAGGGTGGGTATGCTGGAAACCTACCTAAGTGCAATAAGTGTAACTTTCACCACCTAGGTGCATGTGGAGACTCAATTTGCCAGAAGTGCAAACGTTTTGGCCATGCAACTAAGGACTGTCGAAAGCCCGACACTACTCCTAACACAGGAAACCATCGTGCGTGCTTCGAATGTGGTGTTACGGGGCATTTTCGCAAGGATTGTCCAAACTTGAAGCAAACTGGTGGAAATAACGCACGTGGTCGAGCTTTTGTGATTGGAGCTGGCGAAGCTCGACAGGACCCGAACATTGTTACGGGTACGTTCCTTGTAAATAATCTCTATGCATCAATCCTATTCGATACGGGTGCTGATAGGAGTTTTGTGTCTAGCGAATTTAGTCCATTGCTTGAAATTACTCCTACCCATTTGACTTCTAAATATACAATAGAGTTAGCTGATGGTAAGTTGATCGAAACCGACAAAATTATACAAGGATGCACTCTCAGTTTGGCGGATCACACGTTCAATATAGATTTGCTACCTGTAACCCTAGGGAGTTTCGACATTGTTATTGGCATGGATTGGTTATCGGAAAACCGAGCGGAAATCGTTTGTCGTGAGAAGGTCGTTCGCATTCCACTTCCGAGTGGGGAGACCATATCAATTCAAGGAGAAAAATATGGTACGGTGTTACGGATCGTTTCATGTATGAAGGCTCGGAAGTACTTACGAAAGGGCTATCATGCAATCTTGGCGCACGTAGTGGAGAAGCGAACCGAAGAGAAAAGAATTGAGGATATACCCATCGTGCGAGACTATCCGGAAGTATTTCCGAGGACTTGCCGGGACTTCCACCGCAAAGACAGGTCGAATTTCGAATTGACCTGGTACCTGGAGCTGCTCCAGTAGCACGATCCCCATACCGACTAGCACCGTCGGAGATGCAAGAGTTGTCTAATCAATTACAAGAGTTGTTAGATAAAGGATTCATAAGGCCAAGTTTCTCACCCTGGGGAGCCCCAGTTTTATTTGTTAAGAAGAAAGATGGATCTTTTCGAATGTGCATCGATTACCGGGAGTTAAACAAACTCACCATTAAGAATCGGTACCCTCTCCCTCGAATTGACGACTTATTTGACCAACTTCAAGGATCTAGTTACTACTCGAAGATTGACTTACGTTCTGGATATCACCAATTACGAATTCAAGAGGAAGACATTCCCAAGACCGCATTTCGAACTCGTTATGGTCACTACGAGTTCATGGTTATGCCATTTGGGTTAACTAATGCACCAGCGGTATTCATGGACCTCATGAATAGAGTGTGCAAACCCTACTTGGATAAATTCGTGATCGTCTTCATCGATGACATCTTGATATATTCACGAACCAAGGATGAACACGAACAACATTTAAGGTTAATCTTGGAGCTACTCAAGAACGAGAAATTATACGCAAAATTCTCAAAATGCGACTTCTGGATCCGAGAAGTGCAATTTCTCGGGCATGTAGTTAACGAGAAGGGAATACATGTTGACCCATCCAAGATAGAGGCCATTAAGAACTGGGAAGCACCTAAGACCCCTACCGAGGTGCGGCAATTCCTAGGTTTGGCAGGCTATTACCGACGCTATATCGAAAATTTCTCCAAAATAGCCCAACCACTGACAACCCTGACTCAGAAAGACAAGAAGTTTGATTGGAGTGATAAGCAGGAAGCAGCGTTTCAGTTGTTGAAGCAGAAATTGTGTTGTGCGCCGATTCTGTCTCTACCAGAGGGAAATGATGGTTTTGTGGTGTACTGCGACGCATCACGACAAGGACTTGGCTGTGTCTTAATGCAACGCGACAAAGTCATTGCTTACGCGTCACGACAATTGAAAGTGCATGAGAAAAACTACACCACCCACGACCTCGAATTAGGAGCTGTTGTTTTTGCACTAAAGATTTGGCGACACTACCTGTATGGTACTAAATGTACTATATTCACCGATCACAAAAGCCTCCAGCACATCTTCAATCAGAAGGAACTAAACATGAGGCAACGCAGGTGGGTTGAGTTACTAAACGATTATGACTGTGAGATTCGTTATCACCCTGGAAAAGCGAATGTTGTAGCAGACGCTCTGAGCAGGAAAGAACGAACCAAGACTTTACGAGTGCGAGCGTTGGGAATGACGATTCATACGAGTCTAACTACTCAAATTCGTGATGCTCAGTCTGAGGCACTAAAGGAACTGAATTTGAAGGAAGAATTCCTTCGCGGCATGGATAAACAATTTGAGACCAAGTCCGATGGAGCTCGCTACTTCATGAATCGAATTTGGGTGCCAAATTTTGGAAACTTGAGGGATCTTGTGATGAATGAGGCACACAAATCCAGATACTCCATTCACCGGGTTCCGATAAGATGTATCAAGACCTGAAGGAGTTATACTGGTGGCCTAACATGAAGGCAGACATTGCCGCCTATGTTAGCAGGTGTCTCACGTGTTCAAAGGTTAAGGCAGAGTATCAGAAGCCATCCGGATTACTGCACCAACCAGAGATTCCACAATGGAAATGGGAGCAGATTTCCATGGATTTCGTCACAAAACTACCCAAGACATCCACCAGTTGTGATACGATTTGGGTAATTGTGGATCGACTGACAAAGTCTGCTCACTTCCTACCAATTAAAGAAACTGATAAAATGGAAAGGTTGACGAGGGTTTATCTCAAGGAGGTTGTTTCGAGACATGGAGTACCGATCTCCATTATCTCTGATCGAGACAGTCGATTTACCTCGAGATTTTGGCAATCCTTACAAAAGGCCTTGGGTACAAGGTTGGATATGAGTACCGCATACCACCCTCAAACGGATGGCCAGAGCGAACGGACCATTCAGACGTTAGAAGACATGCTTAGGGCTTGCGTGATAGACTTCGGAAACCGTTGGGATACTCATCTACCCCTAGCTGAGTTTTCTTACAATAATAGCTATCACACCAGTATCAAAGCCGCACCGTTTGAAGCACTATACGGAAGGAAGTGTCGGTCACCACTGTGTTGGACAGAGGTTGGCGATAGTCAACTCACTGGTCCCGAGATCATACGCGAGACCACGGAAAAGATCGCTCAAATTCAGAACCGACTCAAAGCCGCGCGTGACCGTCAGAAAAGCTATGCTGACGTGAGACGTAAACCGTTGGAATTTCAAGTGGGAGACAAGGTTCTACTTAAAGTCTCACCATGGAAAGGAGTCATTCGTTTTGGCAAACGTGGCAAGCTAAACCCTAGATACATTGGACCATTTGAAATCCTAGCCAGGATTGGTCCTGTAGCTTACAAGCTAAAACTTCCTCAAGAACTTAGTAGTGTTCATGACACTTTCCATGTGTCGAATCTGAAGAAGTGCTTGTCAGATGAAACTCTGGTTATACCACTCGATGAGGTCCAGATTGATGAACAACTTCATTTTATTGAAAAGCCTATGGAAATTCTAGATAGAGAAGTAAAGAAGATGAAACGAATCCGTATTCCCATAGTGAAGGTCCGGTGGAATTCAAGAAGAGGACCTGAATTTACTTGGGAACGCGAAGATCAAATGAAGCTCAACTATCCCTACTTGTTTGAAACTCTGGCATCTGCAGACAACCCTAACTGAATTTCGGGACGAAATTCTTTCTAACATGGGGAGTATGTGACAACCGGCAATTTCAGGTCAATACCCGACCTTGACTTGGTTATAATTACCCCTATAATACTTGATTTTCAATTGAATTCCAATTATTGAAACCGTTTTATGCATTGCAAAATTTCACGCATTACATTTCATGCATCGGTGATTCGACGTAATTACCATTTTTACACGCGATACAACCGGCACACATGAACATTGGTCATAATTCATATACATGTACTAATAAATTCATTTAGATGGTTCAAAGTATTTTAGATTCCAAACCAAATGCATTGGAAAAGCTTGACTTTATAAATACACCTAATCGCGTAAATTAATATTTTACCCGGAACGAATCCTTTTAACGGATCTACTAACTACATGATGCATCATTAGCATACCATCAATATTTATATATATTTATATATATATGATATTATACAAGTACTTATACAATTCTAATGTATTTTAAAAAGTAAGGAGTAAAAATATTGAATATATATATATATAAATTACTATAATGCAACAATACCACCCAAATACCCAATACTACATAAAATTGAAAAATCAACCCATTTCCCACCCCCCATAACCGTCCCCTTACCCCCCTCCCCTCACTTTTATTTTAGTCTTCTTCCCTTGTCAAATCCTTACAAGACAAGTTGTCTTTTGTGAAGCTCAAGATTTGCCATTTTAGTGTTAAGGAAAAGGTTATGAACAAAGCTACATGATTCCTTTCCATATGTGTGAAGCTCCTTTCCCTATGGTTGACCAAGAGACAAAGTTAGGAGTTGTAGAGCTTACAAATATAAGCAACATTCACACACTTCATCCACACAAATCACCAACACACTCTTCTCCTTCTTTCCTTCTCTCCAAATTCGGCCAAGACACCACCTCCACCATTTCATTTTATTTTCAACTCATTTTCCACAAATCTTGGGTGAGTCAAGTGCCATTATTGAAGATCAAGTGAGTTTTGAAGCTCCCAAACATCCTACAACATCTTCTTCACCTTTTCTTGTTGGGTTTTCTTAGTTCAAAGGATCAAACCTTCTTTTCCTTGCATTTCAAGACTACCATCTCTTCTCCTTGCTTGTTTAAGGTTAGCACCTTGTTTTTAATCTTCCATACATCACCATGATGTGTTCATGTTCACTACCTCATCCCAAAAGTGCTCTAACAAAGTTTAAAAAGTAACAAAACATGTAAAACACTTTCTGGCAGATTCATGTTCTGTGTTTTCAAGACCATAACTCGACCTAAACATGGTCAAATGAACCGATTCTTGAGCCTACATTAACTTTAGGATGTCTAGTTTCTAACCCATCCAACCTTGAAATTTATAGATGAGTATAACCCTTCCAAAACGTACAAACAAATTAAAGTGCTGAACCTGAATTTTTGACAGAATAAATAGGGCAGAAAGAATGAGGCATAAGTTATGCTTAAGGTAATAAATTGAAGATTTTCCTTCTATGGTAACTTAGCTTAAGGTGTTAGGTTTAAAAGTAATATAGGCTCTATTTGTGAATGTAAGTTTTGACCTCTCAAAAAGGTAAATTCCATAGACATATACAGGAAAGTGCTGCACTGACATCTGTTGCTTCATGAACCATTTAAAGGCACTTAAACTCAGTTGTAGGATACAAGCTATACCTTTTTGGAATCCTAAGACATAGACCTAGATATGATAAAAGTATCAGATTTTATAAAAATTCTTTGTACCATGAAAAGAGGATGACAACCAGACCCAAGGAATTCCCTTGATGCTGTCAAATACCTATATTTGATAAAGGTAAACTTTTAGAGATATTTGGTAAAAAAAAAGGGGAAACCCATAAACATGGAAAGTATAATACCATTATACTTAATATAAAACACCCTCAATACATTATGTATCTTTAGGAAAATAAAGATGAAGACGAGAATCTAAATAAAACATTTACGACCCGACATGACTAATTAGTCAATTGGCATTTTCAAAGCTACCTTTGTGGATGAGTTATGCATGACCATCTAGGGTTAGTAATCATGACCTCATGAATATATTGTGATTTTGTTTAGGAGATTCCTAGACCAATCGTACATACAGACTATTGCTAGTATTCACGCGTGCAATTGAGGTGAGTTTCACGGCCCCGTTTTCACTTATTTTCCATTTGGGGGAGATTACATGCAAATTACTAATTTACTTGGACACATTTACTTGTCAATGATTTCACATGTTATATAAGTTGTTTACTTACCATATGAAGTCCCCTGTTATCGAACCGTCAGTTTATTTCCCAAAGCGAGGTAATCATGGATAGTACTATTGGGTTTGACTACCCCCACCCGGGTTAATTACCCTAACCTTGACTGGAGGTCTAACGGGTGCATTATTAGCCTGTACACACCCACGCTCATGGTAGGCATGGGTAGGGGCAATTTATTTCAATTACAGTCTAGCTTCGGTTGTGGTGCTTATATAATTTGTAGCATTGTATGTACAACAATCAAATCATGGAAAGTATTGTGGTCCTTTACGCTATTTACTATCACTTAAAACCTGTGAACTCACCAACATTATGTTGACATTTTTCATGCATGTTTTCTCAGGTAATTAAAAGGCGCAACCAGTTAAGCTAGCATGGGTCATTTCATGTTTAGGATCCTTCATGCTGTTTTGGGACGTTCATTTTCATATATGTCATGTTTTGAAAACAATGTACCTTATTACTATTGCTTCTGAAAATTTAACTCTGAACAATGATGTACCTTAAACTTATTTTGAGACGTATGTTTTACAAAACCATGTAGTGGTCGATCAGTGACTATGAAACCATGACGTTCGCGCCCCGCGGGAAACCGCCGTGGTTTGGGGGTGTGACAGTAACAATCATAGGGCTTTTGTTCCCCACAATAAATCGAGTATGGGTGTAGGTTTAATTTGCCTGGATTGAAATGAAATCGAAGATACAAGATGAAGGAAAAGTCGTGACTGTGGTGGATTTGTTTCAAGGAGATAATGATGATTAAAACCAAATTCGCGATAACAGTAGCTTCTAATGGTATATAAGATCGGAAGCTCTCTGTCAATTTTGGTTTAAGGAGCCCAGAAGATGAAACTCAACTAGGTAGTAGGTTCACGATAAGAATGATGACCAAATGCGGTGTTCGTGTGTTTTGTAAGCAAAATTGGTGTTACCGTAATCTTGAAAAGATCAATTAGAAGGTTTGCCCTCACTTAATCAATCAATTCAATCGATTTCAGTTCAAACGAGTTTAAGGTTGGGTACAGGTGTTTCGAGTTCAAATTGATAAGGATTTCACAGTTACATACTTCAATTGATTCGGTTATCATGACCTTGATGGTCATTAGTACGTTATTATTCTTTTGATTGGTATTAATTGATTGATTTCGAGTGTAAATGGATCAGAAATTGAATGATACCCTTTGGTTACAACGAAACGGTTTCAACCGTCGACCAATCCCAATTGAATCGGTTGACAAGTTCGAAATGGATGCACGAAGTGGACGAGCGGTTCTTTGGATTAATTTGGGTCGAATTTAGTTGATTTAACCCTACTGGAGACCCATCGAAGGCTTGGTCGGGGTTTGGCTGACGGTGGAAGGGGAGGAAAGCAATGTTACATTTTGACCCCTCGAACTTTGAAATGTTATCATCTTATGTAGAAACTTTCCATTTCAAGTTTTAAATATGTCACAACATACCCCTTAACTTACTAAAACCCTAAGTTTATATACTTTTAATTAATTATTTACTTTATAATCTTTGTATTATTTTTTTACAACTCATAATTAATACCCAAGGTTATTAGTATCATTATTATTATTATATTATTATTATTATATTATTATTATTATATTACTATTATTATATTATTATATTATTATTATTATATTATTATTATTATTATGTGTATTATTATTATTCATGTTAAACTTCATAACAAATAACCAAAAATGGTAATTTAGTATTATATTATTATTATTATTATTATTATTATTATTACTATTATTATTATGTTCAATTTAATAAATTAAATTATTAACTTTTAAATTAACTAAATAATATAAAACAAAGAAACAAGCATAAATAACCCACATAGTTTCATTAATGACAAAAATACCCTTAAAAGAACATAACGACGTTAACATTTAGATAACGAAAAATAAGAAAGGTTACAGTCAAAGAAGTAAGTACCCCTTACATTGAAAGTCAACTTGTTAGATTAACTAAACTTGTAATGCAACTTATAAAAGGTAAGGAAGTTAAGCCAAAACCTCGAGCATGTGGAATATGCTTATAATTTGAACACCCCATTGATTCACAAAGACCTTATAAATAACCTAGAAATAATCAAAATTAGAGACAAGCACCTAATGTTGGCTATCCACAAAGACCTCTACAATTACACCAAAGACCTCCGTTTCAAATGCAAAACAATCAACAAAACTTTCAGCCTCGACAACAACAACAAACAGGGAGCTCGAGGATCTCCTTGGAAGACAATGTCAAGAATTTAGCAACTAGCACACACACATTCTAACAAGAGACAAAAACTAGCATCAATAACTTGAAGCAACAAATAACTCAATTGGCTAATTCAGTAAGCAGTATAGAGTCACAAGGTAAGCTACCCGCACAAACTGAAACAAACCCCAAGCATAATGCTTGATCAATTACCTTGAGGAGTGAGAAGAGTTATAATGGTCTGCAAATACAAGAAGAGGAAGAAGAGATCGTGGTTGGCAAGAATGACGTGAAAAAGAAGGATACACCTAAACCTGATGAAGTTAAGGTAAAGTTCACGCATCCACCTCCATTCCCATCAAGATTGAGAGGTACACAAAAACAAAAGAAAGAACAACAAATTATGGAAATATTTCATAAGGTATAGGTGAACATACCATTACTTGATGCTATAAAACAAGTTTTTAGATATGTTAAATTTGTAAAAGAACTTTTCACATCAAAGAAAAAAACTTAAAAATAATAAAACAGCCAAAGGTAGGCGAAAATATTTCTGCAGTTTTATAAAAAATATATTACCACCAAAGTGTAAGAATGCGGGTGTCTTTATGATTTCTTGCAAATTGAGGTGTAACTTCTTTGATTTGGTTTGAACTTATGTGAAACATTTATGATATGTTTTTGTTTTAATGGTTTGTTTGTTTGGTTCTTAATCTTATATTCTGATCTCCTCCCGTATATATTAGATTGGTAGTAAAAACTGTCACTTTTTTAATTTTTCAAATAAAGTTCTTTAAGATTTAAAACCCTAATCAAGTTTTAGTTTTTTATATAAGAAACAATTATCGGTTTGCATTTGTCTATGAATTTACTCTTGTTATAGAATCATACAATTTAGTATCGATACAAAATATTAATAAAAAGTAGTCATTGCACCGTAATCCTTAATGATCATTAGACGAATTGAATCAAGAATCATCTTAGTATTGGAATTAGTTATCATATTTAAATTTTCTTTACAATTTAATTAAAGTTTTTAGTAATTCCTTTTCACAATAAAAAAATAGAAATAAAATGTGAAATTTTGTTTTTCTAGTAAATCCTTAACACAATCATATGAAATTCTCTTTACAATTTTGACACGGCTATGTCAGTTTGCTAGATTTTTTTCTAGTTTTTTAACAATTTACTTCTAGTTTGAGTTTTTAATTAAAACTCTCACCTTGCGTAACCCATAAACAACTATAATAACTATGTTAAAACATTTTTTGGTATTAAAATAATTGATACATATACCTGAGAACACGAGCCTTACTTTTGCTTATAATATTTTTATTGTGTGCCATTAGATTTATATTTTTATTATTTATTTACTGGATTCGACACTTAACAATTCATTATCCCTCTAACTAAAAATTAGTTTTGTTAGTACAAAACATACAACACATTAAAAAAAGATGGTACAAGATTCAACCAAAAGAAGGATCAACTATACAGTACAAATTTTAGAATAGACAATATAAAATTTCTATCAGACAACACAAAATTTAAAACAGATGATTAATTAAAAAATATGTTTTTAATATTTTAAGTAAAATATAGTTTTTAACCTTTTTAGTCAAAATGTAGGATTTAGTTTAGTCTTCCTCTTCTACTAAATTAAAAAAAAAGAAACTGAAATAACTGTTAATCTTTATTAATTCTTCTAGGAAAATGAAAATATATACAAAATTACATTTTAATCTTTGTTAATAGAATTAAAAACCAAAACTTTTTATAAAATATTTTAAAAGAATTATTTTTTAAAATATATAAAAGTTTAAAATTTTTAAAACTTAACTTTATGATATATATTCAAAAACCTTAAATTATCGAAATGTTAAATTTTGATTTTTATAACTCTTACTTTTTCAATATTATAAGAAAAAATTTAGCAAATGTAGGCACTCTTTTATGTACGAAACTTAATTTAATTTTATATATACGAAATCGAAAGTTTAAATTGTTACACTTTTTTACTTAAAAAAGTCAAATGTGAATGAGTTTTGAAAGGGATTTAAAAATTTTAATTTAAATTTATAACTCTTACTTTTTCATTCTCTTAAAAACTTAATTTAAAATTATATATACGAAATTGAAATTTTAAATTATTACCTAATTTTTTATTTATATATAATAAAAAAGAATTAAAAATTTCCGCACTAAATTAAAAAGAAAAGTCTTTGCGACGAAAAATTTAAAACTTAGAACAAAAAAAAACAATGATATAAGGAAATAAAAGAAATCGAAAACTTGGATAAATAAATGCCCACATGACACAAGCTTATGGAGTCAATCGCTAAAATGGTAACTCAAAAAGTCTAAGGCCGTGAAGCATCTGGATACTTCATGTGTTTCACAAGGGTGAAGATAATTTTATTTATTGTAAACCAAATCAATTAGATTATTTCTAGTGGCGTAACACGAGGTATTATTAAATGGTATGATCATATCCAAGTATTGGTGAATTATGTGACGTTGTGTAGTTCCAACAATTAACAAAACTAAATTAAGATAATAGAAGCATTGATCTTCAATACTATTGTTTTTTAACAGAAGGTACATGGTTGATTCTCGAAGCATGTTTGGTCCGCAGTCGAAGACAATGACAAATCTAGAATTTTTTTACAGGGGGTAAAAATAGGGTGACTATATTATTTTAATCGGAAGCTATTCAGGATTTTCACACGCATATAACATCAGAAAATTTCGTTTACAGAGAAGGGCTGTCCCCAACCAAAACCTAGGTCTGCCCCTCGCCAGAGAATATATGACCAAAAAGAACAAAGGATAATATGGTTGTTAATTTGATTTTGTTGTTAGAGTCAAAAATTACAAAAGTCAAGTTGAGACTCTTTATAAGTTGAAAGGTTTACTTTTAAGTTTTAATAGTATTGGTGGTAGTAGTGTGATAGTAATAGAAAAGTGGTGTCACGTACAAAAGCAAAATAAATGTAGTAGGTATGCGATAACGATAGAAATTATAACTATTAGAGCTAATAAGATGTATTTTTATGCAAGATTGGATCGTGGTGTTGAGGGCATGGTTGGCCTAGGTGACATACCTTCTTGACAACCCCACTATAGATAGTATAAGGCTTAGTGTTGTGGATATGTGAAAATGCATGCTCCCATGCCACGTAGGTAAGGGGTGACCTGCCAATTAGTAATATATCAACTGTTTTAAAATGAGTCATCTTATGATTTTTTAAAGTGGATGTCATGGGTTGGAGTCTCACTAGGTGTAGGGTCAAGAGTTTTACCATAGTGAGCCTTTAGGTAGTGGATTTCCCTTGGAATTTTGGGCGAGCCGGATCACCAGCGTTGCGTGGGTGGTCTTTCGCCATACCGGGCTTAAAAATTATTCGTTGGTCGTTAGAAAAATGTAAAGTGCGACCTAAAACCACAACAAGCTAAAAGTGAAAGGGTGGGTGCAATGGTGAGAGGCATTGAGGTAGTCATGGCGTGAAGGAAAGTGTAGACAGCCGTTTTTTGGGTGAGGAGAGGGAAGAGGGAGAGTTTGACAACCATTGGGGTGAATTTAAAAAACAAATCATTATTTTTTTCTTTTCTAGAATGTATATGAAAAAACATTTACATTCCCACAAGATGAAAAAACATTTACATTCCCACAAGATGAAAAAACATTTACATGCCCACAAGATGAAAAAATATATATATTTCAAGAAATGTTAAGAAACAACAAGGAAAGACATCAAGCATGCTTTTGAAGTATTACAAAAAAAATGGTTTATAATTACCAATCCATCAAGAATGTGGGAGAAAGTAAAAAAAAAGTGATGCATGCTTGCATGTATAATTATGCATAACATGATAATAGAAAATTTGTGGAGAGCAACATGTCACAACTAGGAGGGTTTTTTTATTATTAAGAGGATGTATTTTCAAGAACTCCTATAGTGATTAAATAAACAAGAAAGATCAACAAATATTTGTGTTGTGTTAATTTTCATTTTCGTCTTTAAGGTTATCCAAAGACTTTACTTTTCTCCGTTGTGTCTTCTAATGTTTTAAAATTTTATCAATTCCATCACCTCCATTAACTCCATTTATTGTACCCATTAAGTGGAGATCAAGTTTGAATATTAAAAGCAATGTAATACTTTTTGAATGTTCAGGGAAATTAAACAATATTTATTTAGGTTTTCTTTTTTCCTGATGAGATAAAAAATACCTAAAATACCTTTCAAATGATATGCACGTGATGACTACTTAACAGATAAATAAATAAGGTTAACAAAGTAGATAAAAATTGCAAGTTTTTAAATGTCATGGACGCATTGAAAAAAAGTTTTTGAATGAAAATAATAAAATGCATCAAATCTCAAGGACGGTCATTTGTGTTTAGTTATACTTTTTTTAATGAAATTTATTTTGTCATATTAATTACACAAAAAAGAAGTATTAAATTTAATTATTATTTAAATGATATGATCATTGATGTCAGTTTCATTCTTAGTTTGAGCAAACATTTTCTTTGCTTTAATTTTTACTCTTTCATTTTATATTTTCAATTTAAAATTGTGGCATCGACCCATGAGAAAAAGGTAACTTCGATTACAATCTCCAAGTGTCATCAACCTCACAAACTAAAATTGGTAATAAAATAAAATAAAAATTCGGCCCCGACACGTTACCTGGGTTTCGGTCCGCTAACCCAAACCGTTTGAACTAGGCGTCTTGACCAAAACAACTTAACCAACCAATATTGTAGGGTTCAATTGGTCGGTTTGACCAATACAACCACTCTAATCTGGTCAGGTTTTTAAAACAATACGTAACGCCACTTTCTTACACTTTGAATCATTTTTTAAGTTGAGACAAATAAAACTTAACTCTTAAAACCTGTGGCTGAAAAACAAGGGTTTATGTCTGTGTGGCGGCGGAGAATATGTACACCACGTGTGATTTATATTGGATATAAATGTTTGTATAAATCTATTTGAGCCTCCAACTTAGTTCTTGAATTGTGGCTTTAAAATATAAGATTTTTTTGTGATTGGGCATCTGTATTTATTCACGACATCTGTTTCTAATATATGTTGCAATATTTATTATGGGGTTATAATTTGTAGGCGTACCTACCACCACCATATCTTTAAGTAATGTTTTATAAGGGATTATTATACAAATACAATTCTTCCATAACACACTACCCACCCACCCGGCCCACCACGCGTTTAATTATTCATAACCAGATCATGTAACGTATGTTGATAATAAATTCAAGATGCACTAATTCTAATATGACCTAAAAGTATATACATAAGAATATAAACATAGTTACATAAATCACAAAATATATATAGAAAATAATAAATTAATGAGAATACAACATGGTTTTACTAACTTATTACCTACTAACCTATCGTTAAACAAAGATAAAATGGTAAGTGATGAGTCTTTTGGTAATCACTTAATATAAACTTTATGATTTCCAGAAATCCAATCGTAAACGGATACAATTAAATTAAGTGCCCCATATAAAATAACCTAGCGGGTAAACTCGTGCGTTACAACCAGAGAGATTTGTAATATTTGGTTTCGATAAGTAGCATATTTGTATTCATTCCGCTATTTTGAATAAACTTTAAACCTTAAAACATTAATTAAGCACGTCCCAACGTATACTCAAAAATTTATAAAAACATCAAAATATTATGAAATATCATATTCTAAAAGTCACACTAAAAAAATTACAAAAACAATAAAATTTTTATTGGAATATAATAACAAAAGTTATAGCTTAAAAAAGAAACATTGTTGGTGCCCCACATTTTAAAATAGATATACGTTATACAATACCCTTTTGTTATTATATGTTAGAGCATTCACATCCTACTCTTTATTTTTATTTCTATAATTACATACAAAATTATTTATTTTTTCTTTTTTTTTCAATTAAATTATACTTGTATACCTTATTATTAGTTTTCTCTCAATTCTATGCGCAATCACTTTCAAAAACGATTAAAAGATATATAAAAATAAATATAGCTTTACCAAATATACAAAAGAACGATAACATGTTTTTATTCTTCACTGATAATTACGTACAACTATTCTCTATACTATAAAGAACACACTTATAAATATATAAAGGATGACATATGAATACTCTTATGCACCTTCCTTGATAAATCAATTTAAACTTAATAAACTTCCACAATAACATACATTTTCCGTAAGAAAGTTTAAAACGTTTTTAATAGTCAGTACATAATATGATAATAAATATACATGTTTTCAATATATATTTCTTTGTATATTAAGTCAATTTTGATACAAAATTCATAATTTAGATACTTTTTTGTGTTTTATTTGAATTTTGTAGTTTTCGGATGAAGTTCGGTGATTTTTATGAAGAAAACCCAAGATTTGAAGAATTTTTTATGAAGAAAACCCAAGATTATTCTTTAATAATTATGTGTATTTGTTCTAGTTTGATGAAATGTCCATCTTGTGGGTGTTGTAAGCATGTTATGTTGAAAACCCCAAGTTCTTACAAGATTTATGCATATGATTGTATCTTTTGTATGTGATTTTGTGACATTTGACTAGGAATGGTGAATGATGGTTAGGGGTTTAGTAAAATTGGGTAAATGTGCATCCTTATGCTTATGTTTGAGAAAACCATAGCGTATGTCATGAATCTCTCTTATCATTGGTTATGAATTTATTTTATAATCATGGTTTGATGTTCATGAGTTGAAGAGTAGTTATAGTTTTGTCTATTTTACGCAAGTTGAGGTGGTTGTCATGCGTTTATCGTGTTAACTTTTCAAAAATTTGTGGAATTAGATAACCCTAACGGGAGTCTAATTCATCTTTAATATTAATATAATTGTATCATTAGTTCTACATGGCATAACTTTAGGTGGCTATTGTGTCCTTATCGTTCTAGCTTTTCGAATGGTTATATGTCTAGATATCCTTGACGGGCGTTTAGGTTACTTACATGTTTCATGTGTAAAAAATGGTCTTACCTTGAGTTTGTGTTAATTGTTAATTCTATGCTAAGTAGAATCAAAGTCCAAGTGATATCTTTAACTGATTGTGTGTCTTCATCTTTACTTTCTGTTGGATCTAGAAAGGCTGGTGCAACCAAAACAAGTCACTTAGAAGATTTTGGTACAACAAATAAAGGACTTCCGAAGCTAAGTGTGGAACTCCGAAGGAAAAAGGAGCTCTTCCGAAGACAAGTGTAAAACTTACTTCCGAAGACAAAGTGTAAAACTTACTTCCGAAGGAAAAATTCCAACTTCCGAAGACAAAGAACCTACTTTCGAAGTTCAAGACTTAGAAAGAAAGATCTGAAGTCAACTTCCGAAGTACAGAAGTCCTCAAGCCTCGGAAGTATAGAAGCCTCTCCGAAGTATAAGTGGCTTTGGAGGAACTTGTTCTTCCGAAGCCAACTTACCTTCGGAAAACACTGCTATTATCTAGTGGACAAAAGTATGGTCTCCTGACACTCCGCTGCAAATCTCTGAGATACTGCATGGCGTTTTCTCAAAAGCCATGTAGTTGACCATACTTAATCTACTATTTACCTTTTATGTTAGTACAATTGCCATCTTTAGTTGGTGACAAAAGGTAAGTCATGGACATGTCATGACTACCATATCTTAGATAATACTTTATCTAAGATACCTAACTTTAGCATTGTAGTATATGCTTTAGTCTTAGGTTTCCAGTTGGTATCAAAGTATATCCGGCTGTAGGATCTAGTATATATAGTTTCATTGTAACTCATGTATCATGCTTGTAAGAGTCTTGTAATATCTGAGTTAAGAAGTAATATATACAAGTGCCTTGAAAATTTATTTTGTGTGTTCCTTTACTACTTATTATATTATTATCACAACTTGTAAAAGACTTTACTTCATCTGAATTGAGTGTTTCTATAAGTGAGTTTGAGAGAAATCCAAGTGTTTAAGTGACAAACCTGATCCTACAATTGGTATCCGAGCTTCTTAGGCTCTTGATTGTGAGATCTTACCATCCTAATCAATCTGTTTTTCACTCCTCCTTATACCTCACTCAAAATGGCCTCAACAAATCTGAAGTAGAGATGGGGACGATGACCAAAGCACCATCATCACCCCTGAAAACTTCAGGTCCTGGAGCAGAAGAATGGAAGGCTTCATCAGGTATCAAGACAACAAAATATGGCAATCCATTGTCAATGGCCCGTATAAGCCAAAAGTAGCTGGTGGAAATGGTGCCATGATCGAGAAAGCTGTTGAAGATTATTCTGATGAGGACAGGAAGAAGCTTGACATTGACAGCAACGCTATGACTGTTCTCATGACTGCAATTCCAAACTTTATCATGGTGGGGTTTGAGCATTGCAAGTCTGCCAAAGAACTGTTTGATGCGCTTGCTCAAATGTACTCAAACTCAAATGACTCCAAGAAGGAGTCACTGAAGCAGCAGTTCGAGAACTTCACCCATGTTGCTGGAGAGACTCTTAGCCAGCAATATTTTAGGTACATGGATCTCACTTCTTCCCTTCAATCTGTGGGAATCGCTCATGAACTCAGAGACCTTACAAGAAAGTTCATGAGTGCATTACCTAATAAGTGGACATTCTATTGTGTCTCTATCAAGAGAACAGAAAATCTAAATACACTCACATGACCAAACTATGGGATCCTTGATGGATACCGTTTGGAAATGGAAAGTAAGAGGAGTCATCAGACAAGCAGACCCTTGAGTCTTCCTGCTAGCAACGCCTTAATGGTTGCTGAAAGCTCAGGAATCTCCCAGCCTCAACAATACCTGACTTACACCAGCAGCCATCTTGTTCTTTTGGGCCATACATCATATTTCCTGAGACTCCAAGGTCTCAACAAGCTCAGCAAAGCTCCTTTCAGGACAACTGTGCTTTTGTCTCAGGAAGTGGACACTCAAGTGATCATCAATACTGCTTTGATGATCTAGAGTGTTCTAGCCCGGATGACATGGAATACGTGGACGTAGTCCAACAAATGGCTCTTCTAACTATAGAGCAAAGAAGTTCTTTAAGAAAACTGGAAGGCAATTTCCCCAGAACCCAATCAACAACAAATTTGGGTTTGACAAAACCAAGGCCAAATGTTACAACTGTAACCAACTTGGTCATTTTGCAAGGGAATGCAAGGCTCCCAAGTCCAACCCGGGAACCCCACAGGCCTCCACACATCCCTCTACACCAAAGCCCACCGGAAAGTCAACTGAAACAGTTGCAATGGCTCAAGAAGTTGACTGGAGCTTCATGGTACAGGATGTGACTCCTGCTCAAGCACTCATGGCCGGAACAGATGAAAATAAGGTATATGAACATCTCTGTACTCCTGCCTGTATTGTAAGGTTAAATTGTATCAGGACTACAATATGGAGATCAAATCTGATATTGAGTCTTTAAATGTTTTGAAATTTAATTTTAAAAAGGCTGAATCTGACTACCAAAGAAAAATTAAGGAGTTAGAGAAAAACGTGTCCCTATTAAAACATGAACACACAAATATAAGACTCAGATAAAGGATTTAATATCCAAATTGACTGAGGCTCAAGCCCAGCTTGTCACAGCTGAGGCTCAAGCCAGGAAGTATGTATTTCCGAGCAAAACTTCCAAGCCATTCTTGCATAATCCTCTCACTCAAAACTTTGTTACCAAAAAAAGGAGGGTTGGGAACCAATGAAATTGCTCCACCACACTCTTATGAGTCTATAAGACAACCAAGGTGTGGTACTGAAGAGCAAGAGGTTCCATCTGCTGACCCACCTTCTCATGAGTCAAAGAATGATGCAACTATAGAGACCATCACAGGGAAGAACCAGGTAATTATGCCCTCCCCTACCAATGATGATCAAACCCTGACCACCAAAGCCAGAAGAAGTAGAGCTAAGGCAGCAAGAAAAACTACCAAGAAAGTGGCTGAGTCCAAGCTAAAGATAGACCCAAAGCAAAAGGGTATATTCATCTCAGCTAGATTCCAGGTGGTTGGAAACTCTGATTCAGGAAAGGGGTGTAGTACCAACACTCCTGTCCTACCAAAGGATCAGAAGTTAACGGGAAAAGTTGCTGATAAAGATAAAAAGAACAAGAAAAAAGAAACAACAATTCTCAGATCCCAAAAGATTAACATTGCATGCATAATGTGTGGTTGCAAAACCAATGGCCAAAGATTGTTACTACAATCCTGCTAGCACAAATTATGCAAATAATGTTAAAAGGAAGGAGTCAGGGAAGGTTCTCATTTGGACCATATCAAATGGTTCAAGTGATGAAAAAAAGAAAGCTTGTTTCCGAAGCAAGGCTGCTTTCGGAAGAAGATTCTTCTTCCGAAAGGAAAAAGGCTTCGGAAGCTAAAGCTGTCAAGACTCAGAAGAACAAAAGAGTCCCCTTGAAACCATCCCAGAAGAAGACTGCTTCGAAAGAAAAGGTGGTGAAGGCTTCTTCCGAAAAGAAAGAAGCTTCGGAAGAATGCCAAGCTACAAAAGCTTCAACAAGCTCATCTTCCATGATCAACCAAGGGATGGAATGGAAGATCAAGGAAGATGTTTTAGCCCAAACCTCTTCTTCAAAGACATCCATTGAACCCCCATGCATAAATTTTGGTTCAATTATGTCATTATCTTTAGTAGAACCCAAGACCAATAAAGCTTGGGTTTCAATCAAAATTAATCATCTCATCTTATGTGCAGGGACATCCATATGACAAGAATAACAACATTTGATTGTAGATAGTGGATGCTCCAGGCACATGAAGGAACAGATCTCTCCTTCAACAATTTCAACATTATGATGGAGGTCCTGTCCAGTTTGGAGGTGAGGCCGGAGGATATATTCTGGCAGAGGGAGTATATCCAATGGTAAATTAAAAGTTGACAAATTCACTTTGTCAAATAGCTTGAACACAATCTGTTAAGTGTTTCTCAATTCTGTGATCAAAAGCACCAAATGCTTTTCACAGAACATGAGTGCATTATCCTCAAACCAGGGATGACAATTCCTCCGGAATTAGTGCTTCTTAGATCTCCCAGGAAATGGGATATGACAAGCTTGATATGAACAATGCTTCCCAATGGGTGAAGTATCATGCTTTCTTTCCAAAGATGATAGTGATGAGTCAACACTGTGGCATAAACGTATGTGTCATGTAAATTTTAGACAATGAATAAATTGGCTAAAAATAACTTGGTACATGGTTTGCCTAAAAAGGAGTTTTCTGCAAAGACAACTATGTTGCTTGCCTGAAAGGGAAACAACACAGGACATCTCATAAATCCAAATATGTTAACTCTATCACTACTCCATTGCACTTATTGCACATGGATCTTTTTGGTCCCACAAGTATAATGACATTGGAAGGAAATCATATTGCCTTGTGATAGTTGATGATTTTACAAGATTCACATGGGTATTCTTTTTAAGAACTAAAGATGAAACTGCTGAAACATTAAATCTTTTATTCTTAAAATAGAAAATCAAATTGATCACAAGGTTAAAATAATTAGATGTGATCAAGGGACTGAGTTTAAGAACTTCGTTCTTGACTCATTCTGTAACTCAAAAGGGATTGCCAGACAATATAGTTCTCCAGAATCCTCAACAAAACGGTGTTGCTGAGAGGAGGAATAGGACACTTATTGAGGCTGCTCGAACTATGTTAGCTGATTCAAAGCTACCTATAACATTCTGGGCAGAGGCAGTCAGCACTGCATGCTATGTGCATAACAGAGTTCTTGTAGTTAATCCCCATGGAAAAACCCCTTATGAGCTATGGAACAAAGAGGCCACCGTTCATTGGCTTTCTAAGGTCCTTTGGCAGCAGGTGTACCATACTTAACACAAAGGACAATTTGGCAAAATTTGCTAAAAGTTGGATGATGCTATCTTTGTCGGATATTCTTCTAGCTCCAAAGCTTACAGAGTATACAACATTAAGAATAACAATTTGAGGAGTCATCCAATATAGTTGTTAATGAGCACACTCCTTGTGTTAGGGGAAATGGACCTGATCACATCTTTGATTTAGAATTGTTTCCAAACTATTCTAAACCCTCTTGTGAGAATGTTTCAGTTGGGATAGGTGCTCAAAATGATGTTGATGCTGCTAATGATCAACTGTTTGAGCTTCCCAGGCCAAGACCAAATTCTCCAAATGCTGCAATACACCAAGCTTCCACTATTCATAGATCCGATAGTCTAACTATATTAAGGAATAGTGAATCTTCAACAAGTGAATCACCTACTGAGCCTCAAACTCATCAGGTGATCCACCACAACACCAGGCAGAAGGAGGTAGTATTTTGAAGGAACATGCAACTGTAATGCTACTTCACAACCAACTATTGATGATGTTTCTTATTCATTCAATCAGTCCTCATTGAATGACTTTGAAACAGCAGCTGGATAGAGTGTTCCAGTTCCTGAGTAGAATATGTCTAACCTGGATCTATCTCTGCAACTAGAAGTGATTCCTCGTCTTAGGATTCACAACACTCATCCAATTGAGAACATCATAGGGAATGTCTCTGAGGGTGTGAGAACAAGAGGACAGACTCATCAAGGGAATGTCTACTTGTACTCATGCTTTCTATCTCAGATGGAACCCAAGAAGGTAGAAGATGCCTTGAAAAATAGTAGCTGGCTTGAATCGATGCAAGAGGAGCTGCTTCAATTCAAGAGACAGAAGGTATGGAACCTATGTCCGCTACCATCTGGTCAAGTACCTATAGGCACCAAATGGGTTTTCAGAAACAAGAGAGATGATAGAGGCTTGATCATCAAGAATAAGACAAGACTTGTAGTTCAAGGATACACTCAAGAGGAAGGAATCGATTATACTGATGTCTTTGCACCAGTTGCAAGACTTAAGGCAGTTAGGATCTTCCTTGCTTATGATGCATCCACGGACTTCACAGTATACCAACTTGATGTCAAGTGTGCATTTCTATATGGGGATATAGATAGGGAAGTCTATGTATGCCAACCTCCAGGATTTAAAGACTCACAACACCCCAACTATGTGTGCAAATTGGATAAAGCTCTATATGGGCTGCACCAAGCACCTAGGTTGTGGTATGAGACTTTGTCTCAGTTTCTTCTAAAGAATGGCTACACTAGAGGTACCATTGATAAGACTCTCTTCATCAGAAAATCTGAAAGGACATTTTGCTCATACAAGTCTATGTTGATGACATCATATTGGTTCCTCAAATGACCAAATAGCAAGGACTTTGAGAACATATGAAGAAAAGTTTGAGATGAGCTCTATGGGAAAAATGGACTTTTTCTTTGGAATTCAGGTAAAGCAACTGAAGGAAGGGTTCTTCATTAATCAATCTAAATATGTCTCTAACATCTTAAAAAGATTTGAGATGAAGGATTGCAAGCCTGCCAAGACACCCATACCCAGAAACCATAATCTTTGTCCTGACCTTGAGGGGGAAGATACTGATCAACATCAGTATAGGGCAATTATTGGTTCTTGATGTATCTAACAGCCAGTAGACCTGATATCATGTTTGCTACTTGCATTTGTGCAAGATATCAGGCTGCTCCAAAGGTGTCTCACCTAGCTGCTGTTACGAGAATCCTCAGATACCTTAAAGGAGCACCTAAACTAGGTCTCTGGTATCCCAGAAACAAGGATTCCAATCTTTATGGATACTCTGACAGTGACTATGGAGGCTGCATTGTTGACAAGAAATCAACATCAGGAGGACGTCAATTTCTTGGTGGAAGGTTCATCTCATGGCAATGCAAGAAACAATCGTGTGTCTCTACATCAACTGCTGAAGCTGAATACATTGCTGCTGCTAGCTGCTATGCTCAACTGCTATGGATTCAAAATCAGATGTTAGACTATGGATTTAACTTTATGAGTACTCCTATCTATATTGACAACAACAGTGCTATCTCCATTACTGAAAATCCAGTGAAGCACTCCAAAACAAAGCATATTGACATCAGTATCATTCATTAGAGACATTTATGAGAAAAGCCTAATCAAGTTAATCAAAATTGATTCAAATGAACAATATGCTGATCTGTTTACCAAAGCTTTTGATGAAGAAAGGTTCAAGTATCTCATAACAGCTATTGGGATGATAAACATTGATTAATTTGATCTCTTTTGAAAACCTTTTTAATATGTAAGTTTTGTGTCAATACAATTTAAGCCCTATTACAAGAAATTATCTCTGAAATTTTCTAAGTGTAAATTCCTTCGGAAGAGAAATTAACCTTCGAAAGACATTCTCATATCTTCCGAAGAAAAATTTCTCAAAGGATAACTTTCTTCTCGGAAGAATTTTTGGCCGCGGAAGAAGCGATTGATTGTATATCAGATCTACTTTCGAAACTTACAAATTCTCTATTCGGAAGCAACTCTAACCTTCGAAAGCAAAGTTTGGCTTCGGAAGTAAGAATTGCCTTCGGAAGACAAGTTACCTTCGGAAATGTTTTACACTCGGAAGAGAGATTTTACTACGTAACGTAAATTTCTTGGGCCCCACACTGTAAAAAGCAAAGATTTTGTTAATGATGTCGGATTATTTAACTGATTTTAACCTTACCACCACTGTCATTTCATCCACTAAACCATCACCTCACCTTATCCTTACCCCCATTACCACCTTTCCACAATCTTTTAAATAATATCGACTACTCAATTTCATTTTCTTACTTGCAAATTTTACTGCCCTAGAAATTTCTTCTCTCTAACTTTACCCCAGCTCAAATCATCCCCATTCACCTTTCCAAATGGCATTCAACCCTCAGCACAACCAAGTCGCATTTCTTGATTCTTCAAGAGATGTTGACTTCTCAGACATCATCTCCTTTCTAACCCAATCTTCTTACTACACCGCTCTGACTGTAAACCCCACAATGTACTCAAACCATATGTCTGAATTTTAGGCAAATGGTCAGATTGAAACCCTAAATGGGGTTCGTGTCATTTGATCGAGCATCTGTGGCTAGGAGTTGGTCATTTCTAAATAGATCATCAGGGAGCATCTAGAGCTTCATGATGAGGGTGCTCTAACGGAATTCCCGACAATTCTTATCTCCAAATGGGATATGGTGGAGACGTTAGCAGGTCAACTGTCTATAAATTTAACTTCTCTTACAAATGGAAGTTCCTGCTGCATGTGGTTCTTCACTGCTTGTCGAATAAATCTGGGGGATGGGATCAAATCCCATATGAACTTGGGTGCCTAGTTCATGGGTTGGTGAAAAGCCTCCGCTTCAACTATTCAAGATTTATGCTGATTAACCTCATGGGAAATCTTCAAAAGGACACATTCTTCATGTATCCCAGGTTTCTCCAGCACATAATCAACTGCGAGCTGGACCAGAGCAAGCTTGTTTGTGCAGCTGCTCTGACTGCTCTCAATGAGGCCAACCATCTTCAAGACTTTGAAGAGAATGTCCACCAACTTCACCGGAAGAGATACTGCACTTCTTCTAGGTATGATTGAGCCAATGGCTCCTGGTGACATCCCTGTTAACCCCACAGGTATGAACCCACACCAGCAACTACCCTCACTTTCACAAATCTACCTTCTCCAACCATTACCTTTACTTATTAGAGACGTCCCAAACGAACCCTTGTTCAATCTTCTCTGGTTGAACAAGCTCCTCATGTCTACCCAAAAGGCTAGAGTGGAACAAAGGGCTCCCACTCAGCCTGAGGTCCAACCATCCTTCACAGTTGACCTCAATATGGGTCTTGAGTCTCCTCAGTCTCAGACCCATGAGCCCGAAAACCCAAGCTGAAAGCCCTCGGGGTGAGCTCTATAACCCCTGAGCAGCCAAAAAAGGGACAGCCCTATCATAGGCTCAATGCCTTTTGACATTGATCAAAGTCCCGGGTTATTAGGTTTCACTTCCATCTCCTTTACTGACCTTTTAATTGGAGCTGATGAAGAGATTATTCTCTAAGGGCAATGAAGTTGATCCACAACACCCTCTCAAGGATCAACAGAGCCCATAGAGACCTCTTATCTCTAGCCCCCATCAGCAAACCTTAACTGAGGTGAGTCCCACTGATGTGGAGGGGACTCATGTAGATTCAGCTGCCACTACTAAAGGGTCTCAATGGATCCTCAGGACAATGGTAACATCACTGAGACTGAATCTACGGCAACCATGCCTTTGATGACTCTGAAAGAGACATCTTTGGAAGGGAAACCAGGGTGCCCAGAACCATATCTGGTGGTGAGGAGAACATACAGGTATGTTACCCATCTCCCCGTGATTCTTCAAAAGAAATGAGGGAAGAATGCACTTACCATTCAAGATCTACTTATAAAGTCTCAAATCTTGATCCAAGGTTAGACTTTAAGGATATGTCTGCCACTCAGCAACTTGAGATTGAAACTCTCAAGGCCAAACTAGCTGAGAACCGATTGAGAGGTCTGTTAGGCATGTAACAACCAGGTCTTCTTGACCTCTTCCTCTAGCTATCAGCTCTCGGATGATGCTACCAAAAGGGGAGAGTGTTTCAGAGACAAAGTCAAAGACAAGATGAAACCCAAAGTCAAGCTCTCACTTCTTGAGATCAAAATATCCTAGTGCAACAGGCTTCAATTTTCCTGACCTCCTCAATTTGTCATTCAATTGGATCAAAGGATGCTCCAAGATCTCAATAGGTTCTTTAACAAGTTCCTATTGGAATCTCTTATAGACAGCAAAGTCCTGATATGTTGGACCAAAAGAACCAATGAGCCTGATCAGAGAAACCTCTAAGTCCCACAGGACATCACAACAGCTGAAGAAGACCTGATCAGCTGTTCTACAAAGTCTGAAGAATACAACTGCTGAAGTACGTCTGAAGTACTGAAGACAAAGACTGAGACAACAGCTGAAGATCTAAAGTCTGAAGACTTCAACAAGTACTGAAGACAAAGACTGAACAACAGCTGAAAGACAAAGTCTGATGTTCAAGTACTGAAGACATCAGCTGATGTAACAGCTGATGACAACAGCTGAAGAGGGCTTCTTCAGTTGTTGTGATGGTTTTTCTTCATCAGTAGTTTCTTTTCTTTTCAGTAGTTTTGTTTCTTTTCAGTACTTGTAAACAACTGAAGAGGTTGTTCTTCAGTTGTTGTAGTATCAGTAGTTTTATGTTTTTCAGTAGTTGTAAATAGATGTTTAACACTTAGGAACATTTGTAAGAAGATGTCAGTTGTTGACATCTTCAGTAGTTGTTAAACATCAGTAGTTATAAAACGGTTACATGTCACTTTCAGGTGACATCAGCCTACGTCATTCTTTCCTTTATAAGGAAGGATGACTCACCTGTAATCGTGCCTTAGAGGCCGACAATCTTAATGCAATATTCCTTTTGTCTGATATTTCTCTCTCTATAACAAAATTCTTTTATCGTTTTATATCGAATGTTCTTGCTTGAATTTGTCTAATTCTGAGCTATTCCGCTGCTATATCTGTTCAATCGATTAAACCTAGAGGCTGAGATCCTAACAAATGGTATCAGAGCAGGTTAATCATTGATCGATCTAACAATTGATCATTGAAACTGTTCAATCGCTCTAAGTTTGATCGAATTAGCAAATTCGCAAGGATCTGTTATAGAGATTGAGAGTGTATCGCTTCTGGCCGTTTTATTTGAGGTTTTGTGTGGTTCTGAGCTAAATTTATTGTGATTTTACTTGAATCTGTCTGATTTTCCACAATGACTACTTCTTCGAATGATCCTTTCAATACTGGATCCTCTACCAAGCCTCCGATCTTGGTGAGGAATGAGTATAACATTTGGCAGAGAAGATTGCTCCATCACCTGTCTGTCATAGCTCAGGTTGTTGGACATCTGTGGTACATGGACCACATAAGCCAATGGTGAATGATCCGGAAACAAACCAGTTGGTTCCAAAGAAGAAGGAGCAATACTCCGATGAGGACAAGAAGTTGTTTGAAATCGATGCAAAAGCCCATGGAATTTTGGCTATGGCTATTCCTAATGAGATTTACTCTGGGCTTCTGCATTGTGAGTCTGCTCATGACCTCTGGAAAGCCATCAAAGAACAATTTGGTGGTACTGATGAGGTTTTAGCAAACAACAGGGAAATCCTCGCCCAACAATATGAGACTTTCTCTCATAGAAAGGGTGAGACTCTGACTCAACAATTTGAGCGGTTTTCATGTTTAATCTCTGAATTGAAAATGGTTAAACATGAATATACCAGGAGTCAGATGAACCATAGATTCCTAAGATCACTGCCTGAGAGATGGAACACATATACCATTGTTCTACGCTCAAATGCTGATGTTGATCGCCTATCTCTCACCCAACTTCATGGGAAACTGCTTACATTCGAGAGAGAGATAGAGCAGAAAAGGAAATTGGCTTCATCTGGCAAGCTCACTGAGGATTTTGTCCAAGGGAACACTGCCCTGATTGGACATCAAGAGTCAGAATATGCGTCATCTGAAAGCCAGTATGATGAGCATATTGATTTCTCTACAAACACTTCTGAGCCTGCCTTTGTGAGTGTTGATAGTTATTCTGCTGGTAGTAATAGTGACAATCTATGTTTCATCATGGATGATCTCAAGGGGATTGCTGATGATGACTTAGAAGAGATGGATATTTTGAGCCAAATGGCCTTGATAATATCAGATCTCAGAAGTTCTACAAAAGAACTGGAAGGAAATTCCCAGGACTCTCTGGCAAAACCAAAGTTGGTTTTGACAAGAGTAAGTTGAAGTGCCATAAATGCCACAGGCTTGGACACTTTGCAAGAGAATGTAGATCATCTGGATCTAACTCTCCTGCACCTTTTGTGACTTACCCTGGCAATAGTCAACAAAACAGAGGGCAACAACCTGTCAATTCTGGTTATCATCATCAACCACAATCTCCTGCATATTTTGTTCCACAGGGGCCAATGCCATATCCATACCCCTGCTATTACATGCCACAACCAGGCCAGGTTCAAGCACCCACTGCTCAGCAACCACATGCACTCCCTGAGCCTCAACCATCCCAATCTCATCAACCTAATCAACTTCAACAACACAGCTTCTTCACACCAGGAGTTGTTGACTGGAGCAGTTTACCAGATGATGTGTCTGGTAATGAACAACTGTTCTCAGGTGCTGGTCAACATGGTGGTGAGCATCCTTTTGGAAATCTAGCTCTCATGACTTTGGAATCCTCTGATGGATCATCCTCAAGTACCTCTTCAACACAGGTATCACAGGTATCCTCTGAGGCTAAGGCCAAATTATGTTCTGAAACTTGCATAGCAGCATTTGCCTCTATTAGAGAAGCAAATGTGGCTTTAATCAATAAAAATGTAGAGCTAGAACAAGTAATTTCCAAAATAAAGCTGAGTTTGAGTCTGTGCTAAAAGAGAAAACTGATGAGATTTATAAATTAAAATGCCAAATCTCTGATGATAAGGCTAGGGAGGATGTACTCTTAGAGAAGTACAAAGACCTCAAAGATACTCTTGCTGTCACCCAAGTAGAGTGTGATCGATGGGTACAATCTTGCAAGGGCTTTGAAATGCTTCTTAGTAAGCAAACAGCTTCCAATGTGAAGTTTGGAATTGGTTATAATCACACTGCTCCTCCTACAGATTTTGCTTCAAGAGCAGGAGTAGAATCTGATGGAGAAAGTAATGACCAATCCACCTCATCATGTGATTCACTACTTGATAAAGCACCATCAGTAGTTGAAGTCAGTAGTAATCCCTCTGTGAACCTATCAGCTGATATTGATGGTTCAACTGCTGACACTCACATGATCAATGAGTTGATCAACCCAGTGTTATCCCTAGAAGTACTGAAGGTACTGGAGAGCAGGGGATAACATCTGGAGTTCAAATCCCAATGACTGACAGCACTGAAGAGAAGAAAACTGTCAGTAGGAAGGATTTGAAGCCTACTAGGAGTTGACAAGAAGGCAAAAAGTGCTTCTAAACTGCTGAAGAGCAAGTCTCAGTAGTTTCATCTCCTTCAGTTGATGATCAACAGAAGATGAAGAAGAAACCATGTGAAATATGTGGTCTATTCAATCATCTCACAGATGATTGTTGGTACAAAAAGGGATCCAAACTCAAACAAAGGAGAAAATAAAGAAAACTTGGCTAAAATGAAAACTGAGTTTGAGTCCAAGTTTGTACCAGCAGCATCAAATCCTGTTACTCCTATGTCCAAAAAGAAATCTAAAAGGGAAGGAGTGCAACAGGCAACAGCTGAGGTTGCTCAAAAGAAGATGGTGCAACACAAGAACTCATCATCAAACACCAATACCAATGTGTCTGAAGAGCTGAAAGCTCTTTCCCAGAATCAGACACAGCTGGTAATGATGGTTCAACATCTGTTGGGAAGAGTTAACCAACTTGATGGCCCTGTTGAAACCCCAGAAAAGGAGATCCAAGCCAAAGGATTCCTCTTCTACACCATCTCCTTCACCTCAAGCTATTGTGTCCAATAAACCTGTTAGTTTACCATCTATTGATGAAACCAGGCCCAAAACCAAAAAGGTTTGGGTCTCCAAAACTAACTGATTGTTTTAATGCAGGTTCTTCAACATGCCAAAGTAGCATCTGGTATGTAGACAGTGGGGGATCTATGCATATGACTGGGAACAACTCACTTCTTAATGACTACTCTCCAGGAAGGAAGGGTTTTGTTTCCTTTGGCAATGATGCAAGAGGTTACATCATCGGAAAGGGCTTTGTTTCCAATGGGAAATAAAGTTTGATGATGTCAACCATGTGGAAAATCTCAAGTATAACCTCTTGAGTGTCAGTCAATTGTGTGACAAAGGCCATGTTGCCCTTTTCACAAGCCAGAACTGCAGGATTCTGTCATCCAAAGTTCTGAGTTTGATTGACAAGGTATTGGATGCTCACACTCTCCTGAAGGCCAACAGGACAGGAAGAGTGTATGCCTTAGATCTTTCCAAGAAAATAGATCTCAAAGGCCATCCTTGCCTATTTTCCAAGGCCTCTCCTCAAGAATCTAATCTATGGCATAGAAGGCTGGGACATGTTAACTTCAAGAACATGAATCAGCTGATACACCATAGTTTAGTAAGGGGAATGCCTATGAAGGAGTTCAAGTGTGACAACAACTGCACTGCTTGTTTGAAAGGAAAACAGCACAAGGTTTCATTCCCACCTATTGAAGAACCAAAGTCCACTGCCTGCTTACAACTTCTTCACATGGATCTTTTTGGTCCTGTGAGAGTGATGAGCATGGCAAAGAAAAATACTGTCTGGTAATTGTGGATGATTACTCCAGATTTGTATGGACTTTCTTTCTACATTCAAAGGATGAAGCTGCACAGAAGATCATAAACTTTGTGTTGTATGCTGAGAAGCAGTATTCCCTCTCAGTCAAGTGTATTAGAAGTGACAATGGAACAGAATTCAGGAACAATACACTTGATGAGTTCTACCTTTCCAAGGGAATAAAGAGACAGTTTAGTATTCCAAGAACTCCTGAACAGAATGGAGTTGTGGAGAGAAAGAACAGGACCCTCATTGAAGCTGCAAGGTCTATGTTGGCTGATTCTGGACTGCCATTGACCTTTTGGGCTGAAGCTGTCAACACAGCATGCTATGTGCAGAATAGAGTGCTAATAAATCAGAGGTTGATGAAGACTCCATATGAAGTTCTACATCATTTGGCCCCTCTCATTTCATTCTTTAGAGCATTTGGGTGTCCCTGTTTCATTCTCAACACAAAGGATCAGCTCCAGAAATTTGATCCTAAGGTGGATGCAGGGTACTTTGTTGGTTATTCATCAACTTGCAAGGCATACAGAGTCTTCAACTGCAGAACAAAGATGGTTGAAGAGACTCTACATGTCAAGTTCAATGAATCTCCAAAGGACAAGATTCCACAAAGCCCTGTGGAGCTCTTTGATTTGGACATACTGCAATATGTTCCTTATCAATCTCCTGCTGTTGCTCCTGTCAACAGTTCACCACCTGGTGTTACTACTGAAGATGATGATGATAGTAGTAATCACCTCTTCAGGTTTAGTGACCAACTGCCTGTGTCCTCTAAACCTGATGCTCCTGTAGCTCCAGCAGCACCATCCACAACAAATGCTGATGAGATTTCTGCATCCTCAACTTCATTTGAGTTGCCACCATCTTCATGGTTTCAAGAATCTGCATCAACATCTGCTGCTGCTGAAGGTCCTACAAACACTTGCACAGATTTGATTGTTTACCAAGAGCTGAAAAATCACCCAATGACTCAAATCCTTGGTGATATCAATGCTGGTGTTTCAACCAGAAGCCAGTTGTCCAATTTCTGCTTCTATGCTCTCTTCATCAGTCAGCTAGAGCCAAAGAACTATCATGTAGCTTTGAGAGACAATGGTTGGGTTGAAGCCATGCAGCTTGAGCTTCTTCAGTTCAAAAAACAGCAAGTGTGGGAGCTTGTTCCTCTACCCCCAGGTAAGTGTGCAATAGGCACTAAATGGGTGTTTAGGAATAAAACTGATGAAAATGGCTAATTGTTAAGAACAAGGCCAGACTGGTTGTGCAGGGGTTTGCACAAGAAGAAGGTATTGATTATGATGAAACCTTTGCCCCTGTAGCCAGACTGGAGGCAATTAGATTGTTTTTAGCCTATGCTGCACTCCACAATCTTAAAGTTTTTCAAATGGATGTCAAAAGTGCTTTTCTATATGGTAACATAAAAGAAGAAGTTTATGTGTGTCAACCACCAGGTTTTGAGGATAATAAGCACCCAGAATGGGTATATAAGCTTGATAAAGCTCTTTATGGGTTGAAACAAGCACCTAGAGCCTGGTATGAGACCTTATCAAACTTTCTTCTACAGAATAATTTCACTAGAGGCTCCATAGATAAAACTTTATTTATTAAGAAGGTGGATCAGCATAAGCTACTTGTTCAAATTTATGTTGATGATATTATATTTGCATCCTCTGATCCCAAATTGTGTGAGGATTTCCAAACCTTAATGCAACAGAAGTTTGAAATGAGTGCAATGGGAGAATTACAGTTCTTTCTAGGTTTGCAAATCAAACAAAAAGCTGATGGAATTTTCATTCATCAGTCTAAATACACAAAAGATCTTTTGAATAAGTTTGATTTACAAAACTGTAAACCCTGTTCTACTCCCATGTGCAACACCACAATTGGATGTTGATCAGAAAGGTAAAGATGTTGATGAAACTCTTTACAGATGTATGATTGGTTCCTTGATGTATTTAACAGCTTCTAGACCAGATATTATGTTTGCTACATGTGTTTGTGCTAGATTTCAGGCTGCACCTAAGGAGTCTCATCTGATTGCAGTCAAGAGAATCTTTAGATATCTGCAAGGTACACAATCTCTAGGCTTATGGTATTCCACTGGACATTCTTGCAAATTAGTTGCTTTCTCTGATAGTGACTATGCAGGGTGTAAGTTGACCAGGAAATCAACTTCTGGTGGATGTCAATTCCTAGGCAACTGTTTGATTTCTTGGCAGAGTAAGAAACAAACATCTGTTGCTACATCCACTGCTGAAGCCGAGTACATTGCTGCTGCAAGTTGTACATCCCAAATACTCTGGCTTCAGAATCAACTTTTGGATTATGGCATTACAGAGACTAAGACTCCATTATTAATGGATAGTGCTTCAGCTCTTTGCATTGTCAAAAATCCAGTCCAGCACTCTAGGACTAAACATATAGAAATTAGACATCATTTTATAGAGATTGTTTTGAAAAGGGTCTTTCCTATGTTTGTGCCTAGTGCTGATGAGCTTGCAGACATTTTTACTAAGCCTTTGGATAGTTCAACTTTCCACAACCTGGTGTTAAGGCTTGGTATGCTGCAGCTAGAATAAGTGACAACTACTGATGATCTCAGTACTTACTGATGATCATTGGTAACCATGTCACATATAAGTACTGATGAGTTATTTTACCCTCAGTAGTTTTTATAACTACTGAAGGCTAAATGCTTTAAGTACTGTACTTTATCTGTTCTAAACTACTGATGTAGTTACAACTACTGAAATCAGTAGAAACAGATAAGTACTGATGTCCTATGAAACAACTGAAAACAGCAAAAAGGCTGATGAGTAAGTGTTGAGGACAGTATGAAACAGCTGAAAGGCTATGAATTGACGACAACTACTGATGAGTACTCTCTCTTCAGTAGTTCACAAACTGCTGTTTCTTCATAAACACTGAAGCAATACCATGTCTTCAGTAGTTTCACAACTACTGATGACTAACACCAAGTCTTCAGTTGTTTACAACAACTGATGGCAAAACCACGGTCTTCAGTAGTTTCACAACTACTGATGACTAATACCAAGTCCTCAGTTGTTTCAACATCTGAAGTCCAACTTGTCTTCAGTAGTTTTTAAAACTACTGATGCCTAAATCAGAGACTTCAGTTGTTTCAACGTCTGATTGTAAACACCATGTCTTCAGTTGTTTTATAACTGCTGAACACACACCAATACCATCAGTCGTTTCAAACCTCTGAAAGTTAATACCACGTCATCAGTTGTTTCAAATACTGATGACTAACACCAAAACCTTCAGTCGTTTCATACCGTACCCTATATATATCTGATTCCTCTTTCAGAGTTTTTCATTCTTTCACGACCTAAAATTTCAAAAGCTCTGAAAACCTTTCACCTTCATTAATGGCGACCATGCAACTCAAGCCTCGACACAACTGTGTCGCGTACCTCACTAAATCGCCCTTCTGGACCAAATTCGATAATGCTATAGATCTTATGGTCCAATCACCACTGAAAACGGCTTTCCTCCTAAATCCAATCATTTATGCCGATTCGCTACATCAGTTTTGGACGAATGCAACTGTTAATGGAGAATCTATCCATTCGTCCATCAACTCTCATAAGGTGGTCATCTCTACTGCTACCATCCGCCAGATATTACTATTAGATGATGCTGCTGCCTACCCTGTTGGATATCCTAAGAGCCAACTTGATCTTTCATTTGGACAACATGGATATCAAGGTGATCTTAGTGCTTCGACCATCCTGAAGAAACATTTTCCAGATGCTGAACGCTTGATTTTCATATGGTAAATGTTTGCCTGGCCCCGAAGACTTCTTCTTGGATCAACTGTCTTCCAGATGGCAACAGGTACTGTTCTCTATCCTTGAACAAGAACCACTAAACTTTTCTGAAATAATTTTTCTTGAAATCAAGGATATGGCCACAAAACCACTTTCTAACCGTTGGATACTATATCCTCGGTTTATAATGGCCATAATAGAGAATCAGCTTCATGCTGAGGGACTAGTTGGTCTGGGAGTCCCTGCTTTGGCTGTATTGCCGGAGGTATACTCCCGACACAACACTGACCAAACTCTCAAACAGGCTGCCAAGCTGCGCAAACCCACGCAGCTGGAACCCACAGCCTCCACTTCCACATCCAGAGTCCCCTCCAAACCCACAAAGAAGAAGCCTAAGAAGGCTACTCAGGGAGTTGAGTCCCCTGAGGATGCTCCTGCAGCACCAAAGCAGGTTATCTCTACTGGCAATAACCCCCCAGTAGAGACTATGACTCCACCACCGAAGCCGCTCAGGTTTCCTCTCAAAAGGAACCTGATGCAACCATTCAAAGGGAAGCCACACTGCTGGGATCCTCCTCACTTGAGGGGATTACCATTGAAGAGCACCACTCGTCCCGGGTGCACACTGCTTCCACACCCTCTCCTGATGCAACCGCCCCTCAAAGCCCTACAATAATTGTTGCAAAAGTGCTGACGCAGTTGCATTCCTCACCCCCCACCCAGACACCAATTACTACTGGGATAACCTCAACATCTGAGGGGGAGGATCACAATGCTTCTGTCAACCCACAGCACAGGGGTTATCATGTTCCATCTTCTAGTGTAGACAAGGGGGTGCGAACTACTGGTGAGGCTGCCACTGCCTTTGACTCAGCAAATGATCAGGGTGCAGTTGGTAACATCTCTAAGACCTCACCAGCGGCAACAGCTGATGAAGGACATAGTCCTGAGGCTGGAAGTCCCCAGAACCACGAACAAGGGGCACATGCTATACTTGATCTACACTCAAGGCATGTTCATCCTGACTCTGTCAGGAGGTCAGGTGATTCAGTATCAACTGATGATGACCTGAGCTTCTTCTATGATGTAGTTGCTCAAAACACCATCCTAGAGGATGAGGTTAGCAGACTCAAAGAGCTGCTGGCCAAGATGTCTCAGGATGAAGTCCATCTGCCACCACAACACCCACAGATGGCACCTTCTTCTGAAGGTCCCCTAAACACTGAGCCAATCCATACTTCCAACCACCACAGCCTCTGCTTTTGGCACTGATTCTCAGGAACAGAACCATCCTGATCAATCAGTTGCTATCCTTCAAAAATCCCTACCTCTCATCACTCCCATGATCACAGATATAGTGATCAAAGCCATTGATGAGAGGCTTCCTACAATAATACAACCCCTGGTGGAGGAGTTGGTGACCAAATCACTTTCTACTGCTCAAACCCTTGCACCCAATGCAACCAAAAAGGGGGAGAGTCAGTTAGTTAAAGGAAAAAGGAAGAGGAAGATGGGGAGAAGGAGAAAGAATCAGAGAAGGTAAATGAGAAGGAGAAGGAGAGTGAGAAGAGAGCTGAAGTGAATGAAAGTCAAAAAGACTTTCATGTCACATATCAAAAGAGGAAAGGAGAGTCTGAGAAGGAGAAGGAGCTGAGTGATATGGTGAAAGAAGCTGATGCCAACCATAACCGTTCAATGGATAAAATCATTGAACAGTTATATAGGCAGGGTTTTGACATCCAACAACTAGACTCCGAGATCAGAAGGTTGGAAACAGAGGAGATCAACTCAAGATGGGCTAGCTATGATGCCTTAGAAAGAGAAAGGCTGGAGATAATGATCAGATTTATAGCTAAATACTTGGGAAGATCTCTGATTGAAATAAGGGCCTGGACCAGGGACAACATCTTGGCAATAACCACCAAGATTTGTTCGTCTGAAGCATACTCCAAAGGTTTAGTGATTGAGGCATTGAATGAAGCTGGGGTTGGGAACCGAAAAGAACTGACAAAATCTACTAAAGCCTCCCTTACAGCCAAAATGCTTAAACAGTCTGAAAAGCCTCTATCCTCAAAATCACTACCTCCACAACCCACTAAAACAACCCTTTACCTCTAAACCAAACCATCCAACCCACAAAACCAAATCCTTTACCCCCAAACCCCTGCCAGTGATGTACCTAGAAAAAGAAAAGAAAGGTACTGAGGCCTGATGAAGATGAAGAGGAGGATGAAGACAGACTGCCACTCTCTGCAGTTATTACTTTGCCTAAGGCTAAACCAATGTCCATCACTCCTGCTTCTCAAATGCATGATGTGATGATAAAGATTGAAGAGGAACAGATGCAAAGACATGATGAGGAAATGCTGAAAAGCATTGACAAAGCATATGCCACATCCTCTTCAATGATCAGCATGAAGAAAGAAGTATTAAGATTGTACACCCTTGCTAATACCTTTCAATACCAAAGGGAAAAAGTAAGGATATGGCCTGATCCTAGGGTGGCACACCGGATTGTCAAGAAAGAAATCCTTCAAAATACAAGGGCCAAGTGAAGAGGGTTGTCGACGAAGACATCACTGTGGTTCTTGTAGTGTCCCCTTGGGAAATTGTTGAAGAGTTCAAGAAAGCCTATGAAGCCAAACAACCACCTCAAAAGATGTTGGAGAACAAAATCATAAAGAAGGGATTGGTTTACAAAAGACTTGAAAACTTCAAACAAGAAGAGCTCAACCTGCTCTTAGAAGGGACTCATCCAGATGAGTTTGCTTATAGACAAATAACCACGGTTGAGCTCAAGAATGGAAAACAGGCCAAGTACATATCTGAAGTGTATGGCCGAGAAGGATTATTTGATGGTGTGCCCGAGGTGTTGACAATGGATGAGCAGATCATGTTTCTAAGGGCTTACACCAGGGAATCATATAGGCTGATACACGGGAAGTAGATCTCATGGTTGGGGATAACAGCTCGGTGTCCAAGTCCCCAATACAGAGCTCCCAACCATATCCTGCCAACAATCATCAGAGACTTCTTCCCAGGCCGGTGCTGAAAAAGGGTCACTTCTCATCTGATCAAGAGGATAAAAGACCAATCTATCTGCCAAAATAAGTGGGACTCGTCAATAACTTAGAGGTTTTGGCTGCATTGGTTCAGGGGGAGTTTGTTGGACCAAAAGAACCAATGAGCCTGATCAGAGAAACCTCTAAGTCCCACAGGACATCACAACAGCTGAAGAAGACCTGATCAGCTGTTCTACAAAGTCTGAAGAATACAACTGCTGAAGTACGTCTGAAGTACTGAAGACAAAGACTGAGACAACAGCTGAAGATCTAAAGTCTGAAGACTTCAACAAGTACTGAAGACAAAGACTGAAGATCAACAGCTGAAAGACAAAGTCTGATGTACAAGTACTGAAGACATCAGCTGATGTTAACAGCTGATGACAACAGCTGAAGAGGGCTTCTTCAGTTGTTGTGATGGTTTTTCTTCATCAGTAGTTTCTTTTTCCTTTCAGTAGTTTTGTTTCCTTTTCAGTACTTGTAAACAACTGAAAAGGTTGTTCTTCAGTTGTTGTAGTATCAGTAGTTTTATGTTTTTCAGTAGTTGTAAATAAGATGTTTAACACTTAGGAACATTTGTAAGAAGATGTCAGTTGTTGACATCTTCAGTAGTTGTTAAACATCAGTAGTTATAAAACGGTTACATGTCACTTTCAGTGACATCAGCCTACGTCATTCTTTCCTTTATAAGGAAGGATGACTCACCTGTAATCGTGCCTTAGAGGCCGACAATCTTAATGCAATATTCCTTTTGTCTGATATTTCTCTCTCTATAACAAAATTCTTTTATCGTTTTATATCGAATGTTCTTGCTTGAATTTGTCTATTCTGAGCTATTCCGCTGCTATATCTGTTCAATCGATTAACCTAGAGGCTGAGATCCTAACATGATATGTCTGTGATCTACTTCGGAGCTCAAGAGCTTCGGAGGTTAATGCACCTTCTACCAATATTGAGGAAGTTGGTCAACCTAAGGTCCAGTGGAACCTAAATTAACTTCGAAGGGGAAACAAGGACTGATGGCCCAGCAACTGAAACAGTTGGGACATATAGTGCATTTTCACAGACTTCCGAAGCACATTCAAAGCCTCGGAAGAACAATTTCAAACTTCCGAAGCTGAGATTGCTGCTGCGGAAGGACTATTCTCATTATCCGATGATCTAATAGTTACAGATGCAATCCTGGAACTTGCATCTGAGGTTAATAGGGAGGATTTTCTCACCCAACCTTTAGCTCTAACATCAGCGTTGACTCCAGCTCCCATCTTTACTTCTCAACCTGAATCTTCCATCCAAGAACCCCCAAAGTCTAGTACTTCCGAAGACATCAAAGGAAAGAGGAAGATGACTTCGGAAGAGCTTCAGAAGGAAGAAAGGTTAGAGAAACTCAAAAGAAAAGGTAGGCTGACAACTGGAAAACTGCTAGCTGCAAGTACCAAAGCAACTGCAGCCAACCAGGAGGCGGTCAACAACCAAAAAAGGGTAGAGATTATTGATAGACTTGTTAGTCTAGAAGCTGCAACTGAAGATGTACTCCTGCTACCATTAGAGGAGTTAATAGAGCTGGAAAAGGCAACCTTGCTTCTAAAACAGCAAAAAGAAGAAGCTGTAAGGTTGGCCTTAGAAGAAGAAAGGGAGGGGAAAGAAAAAGAAGCTAATCTACAACTCAGGAGGGAAAGGATAACTTTCCTAACCTCCAAAGGTTTCTCTCAAGAAGAATTATCTCCACATAACAATGATACGATCTTATGGCTCTTCAACATAGAGCAAGATCAAATGGAGAAAGAGAGAAAGAGAGCTGAAAGGGAAAAGCTATTGTAGAAGAAGAAGAAGGAAGAGGAAGCAGGACTGACTGCTGCCAAGAAAATAGGTGAGAAGGCCTGGATGAAGAGCTATCTCAAAGCTCATGGCTTCTCTGGCTGGCAGGTGGGTCCTATGTCAGAAAACACTCTCCAGCGACATGTCAGTGACATTAAGGCTGACATTTGCGTGGGAAAAAGGAAGAAGATGTATAGAAGGGGACAGGGGATGACCTTCAAAGCAACCACTCAACCCAAACTCCAAACCCAACCACAACCTGAACCTATACCCTTTTCAATCCCCATCAAAACCGAACCAACCACTAAACCATACACCCCTGAACCTACACCATCACCCCTACCAACCCCTTCACCTCAATTACCTAAACTACTCATCCTCCAACCCAAAACTCTAGCCAGAACCCAAACACCTCAACCTACCCATCAACCCATCAAACCATCCCCTCAGCCTTCTAAACATCTCTCCTTAGAAGAATTCAAGGCAGTCAAGACAAAGCTCATAAAATGCACAACTCTGAGCAATATCTCTTGTGAGGAGGATTCTGTCAATTTGACCTATGTTGACGGATCCTCAAGTTACTAGAGATCAATTTCTTGATCTGCCCGAGGAACATGGACCAAGCTGCAAATCTCCTTGGCCTCAATTCAAACACTTTGAATGAGGAAGAAAAGAAGTTAAGGAGAAGGCTGGTGACTCTACTGGATACCAAGAAAAGTGACCGGGTGCCAAGACAACCTCTTGCACCTAGAAATAAGATCATCCAGTGGAGGTTCGAAGACTCTTCTCACAACTTTGTTGTTGAAAGAGAGAATGGAGAGCTCAACAGGTTGAGTACCTCATCTTTGCTACACTTAAGCAGAAATCATCTAGGCAGCCCATATCAGAAATCATTCTAGGCAGCCTTCATATGGCCGAGCTAACTACTAGAAGCAAGGTTGAAGAAGAGTTGAAACTGAAAGAGGAGGAGGAAATGAAGGGATCAGCAACCAAAGGCAAAGCCTTTTTACAAATGGTTGAAGAACCTGAACTTGAATCCATAGTTAGATGGGAGTATGACTATAACTCCCGTCAACTAACTCTTTTCAGGGGGACACAACAAAGGGTGCATGTCATTCAGAGTGATAGACTGGATCTCCTATCCACCAATGACTTGTATAAGCTTCTCAGCACCACTTCAGGGAAGAAAAAAGAGACAGACAAATATCTTTTGTCCCTGGTGATGAAAGCTTTGGGAAGCAGAAATAAGTGAGGTTTTGGTAGCATCAGCCTAGGGGGAATTTGTTGGATCTAGAAAGGCTGGTGCAACCAAAACCAAGTCACTTAGAAGATTTTGGTACAACAAATAAAGGACTTCCGAAGCTAAGTGTGAAACTTCCGAAGGAAAAAGGAGCTCTTCCGAAGACAAAGTGTAAAACTTACTTCCGAAGGAAAATTTCCAACTTCCGAAGACAAAGAACCTACTTCCGAAGTTCAAGACTTAGAAAGAAAGATCTGAATTCAACTTCCAAAGTACAGAAGTTCTCAAGCCTCGGAAGTATAGAAGCCTCTTCCGAAGTATAAGTGGCTTCGGAGGAACTTGTTCTTCCGAAGTCAACTTACCTTCGGAAAACACTGCTATTATCTAGTGGACATAAGTATGGTCTCCCTGACACTCCGCTGCAAATCTCTAAGATATTGCATGGCTTTTTCTCAAAAGCCATGTAGTTGACCATACTTTAATCCACTATTTACCTTTTTATGTTAGTACAGTTGCCATCTTTAGTTGGTGACAAAAGGTAAGTCATGGACATGTCATGACTACCATATCTTAGATAATACTTTATCTAAGATACCTTAACTTTAGCATTGTAGTATATGCTTTAGTCTTAGGTTTCCAGCTGGTATCAAAGTATATCCGGCTGTAGGATCTAGTATATATAGTTCTCATTGTAACTCATGTATCATGCTTGTAAGAGTCTTGTAATATCTTGAGTTGAGAAGTAATATATACAAGTGCCTAGAAAATTTATTTCTGTGTGTTCCTTTACTACTTATTATATTATTATCAACTCTTGTAAAAGACTTTACTTCATCTGAGCTGACTGTTTCTATAAGTGAGTTTGAGAGAAATCCAAGTGTCTAAGTGACAAACCCGATCCTGCACTTTCTTAATTTATTAGTTTCAACTGCTAATTATTTTAGTCAATTATAATATTCACAAATCCAAACTCAATTGATTAGTTAAATAGTGATGATGATTTAGTATTGGGAGCCACTGTTTCCATGGATAAATACTCGGTTCTTACCTCAAGCTATACTACTATACGATAAGTGTGTTTGCCTATTGTGTATAGCTAGTCTAAAGTTGATAATCGTTTTTTTAAATTAAAACAAATTGTGTGCATTTTCATATAGAAAATATATATATACTTTACACACATCAGTACAACACAAATTGGTTTGACAACTATGGAGGGCTCAAAATAGGTGTCTCATTATGGCTTCAAAGTGTAAACATTGCCAAAACTTTTCGTTTCGTTTGCAAACTGAAATCATCATCGAAAGGAATCTTAGGAGAGGATAATTTTTTTATATTTAAAGGCTCATAAACGACATCACATTGTGGTTGCAAACTAATGTTTACCTCACCAAAGCAATGAACACATCGTGTATGCTTTACTCGTCATCACTTTGTTACCAAACGTATGAAACCTTTCAAATCACCATTCATTTAGTTTAACTTTTAACATATAGGTTAATATAATATAACAACCAACAACTCTTCAGGATTTGTAGAAAAGAGTTCTTGAAGAAGGTCTCAGCTAAACCGTAAACCATCATCATCGACCGGAAAAAGATCTATGGTGAAAGAGCCATTACAATCATCGAACGATTCCAATCTAGCATCAGTAACTAAATAGAAATATACTTTAGTAATCAAACCATCCATAAATCTTAGATAAACGAACCATCATCATCAATGCAAATCTTATAATATAGAAATGACCACACATAGTCTCAGGTGTAACAATTATCACCATCATCAACCCAAATTATCTGAAAGTTACAACCAAAACACCAAATCTAAACTTAGAAATTCGGTTAGCAAGCATTAAAAGAAAAAAATTGCAAACCATAAGCAGGTCTCATGTGATGAAAGAATCATCATAACACTCATTGACCAAAACAAAAGCAACATTGTTAAGCTAGTTAGAGTTTTGTGGCCATAAAGAAACCAACAATAGATCTCAAGTGAATGCAAATCCATCACCATCGACCTAAATCATTTCTTAACATAAAGACCCATCGGGAAGATCTTCGAACTCGAAAATCTTCAAATACGGAAACACCCAAGCCATTTCTCAACAAAAAGACCCAAACCATTTCTCAACATAAAGAGCCATTGGGAAAACAAAGCATGACCAGCACTGATGCCAAACCAATCATGTTATTAGGCAGCCGACAGTGGCGAGGACCCCGTCCCCTCTCCATGAAGATGAAACGGGGGATTGTTGTGATGAGGACAAACACCTAACGATTACTAAGTACTCCAAAACAACACCCCGCCACCATGCATGCATGCCACCGCGCAATCCAAAGGCCACCTAAAGCGGCGGGGGTGACGGAAGAGTACAATTTAAAAGGGGGATAAGACACACCAAAATCGGTGTCACCGTTCGTCGCTGGCAGAAACACATACGGAATAAGCGGTGGCAACTCCAGCTGGGAACTCCTTCCCTCCCTCACTCTCCGTAACAAAAGCACAAATGGAAAAGAGGAAACCCTATTTAAAAGGAGGAGAAGACAGAAGTTGCTTCTCATGGTTGTACAAGAAGCTTGAATATTGATATCTACATGGAGGTTGTACACAATGTATCACACCTTGCATATCACTATTCATTCAGTTTAACTTTTGACATATAGGTAAATTTCAAAACTTTGTGTACAAGTTCAATATAAACATTTTTAAAAAAACTAAAAAGAACTTTCTGCGAACAACAATTATCAGTGTTTTTTTATAATAAATATTTCAATCGTATGTTGGTGAGCAAATAAAAACTAGTAACTGATAACAGACCCATAATCAATAATACCTACCAACCACTAACCGATAACCAAAATAAGATAATTAGGTTTTGAGGGATTTGATTAACTGATGCTTTGGTCTCGGTTTTGGTTAATTATGCGCTAACCAACTTCAGTAACCATACAATAGATGTATGTTCATAACCAGATAGTTGGCTGAACCAGGCTTTATGATTATGATCATTGCTCTTGTGAGCTACTGACGTCAATATTTTCGCTTTATTAAAATAGTTATAATAGTTTCAACTTTATTAATGTATCAATGGGTGATTGAGCTTTTCGGTTTGCATGACAGTAAAAAAAACGCCGAGTGTTCACAAAAAGCAACATGGATTACAACAAGAACAAACATAATCTAGCAGCAACAATATATAAAGTTTAATAGTTAACTGAACCTAATTGTCACATACACACCCCGAATATGTGAATATATATAATAGAAATATAGAATGTATATGTCAGCTATTTGTAATAACAAGAATAACTACCATGATTATTATTAATATAAGGCTGTTTAAAGTTTAATTTTCGTGCGAAGCGTAAGAAGTTAACAGAGCATAACACGTGTCTTTTGGCGTATGGATAGTTTCGTCCGCACTACAATTACGCGTAAAAGATACATAATTACGCAAGTTTTATTCATAATTATGTAAGTTATATATATTATTATACAAAGAAAAATTACTCACGCTATAAAAAATTATTATGCAAGTTATACTTATAAGTACGCAAGTTACTTGATAATTATGCAAGTTATGCTCATAATAAAGCAGTTAATTATCACGCAAGTTATACGCACAACACATAGACATTCTAACAAAAATGTTATTTTAAGAAAGTATAACAATACTAGACTCATATTAAAGAAGATAAAATGCTCATTTTATCGTATATTTTTAAAAAAATAATCATATAAAAAAGTTCTATGCGTTTAAAAAACGAGGGTATTTTGAAAAAAACTCAACAGTTGTAGGCTATTTCCAAATCTACCCATCTAGATATATTTTTTGCGTAATTATTTCGTATTTAATCTAAACCGTTGATCGCTTAGATCAATGGCTATTATCACATCGTACATTTTGCATAAATTGTTTACTTTGTACCATAGTGATGTTGTCTACGGTGATTGTTTCCCGATGATGTTATCGGTAGTGATGGGGGAGATTTGGTCGTCTCTTATGTTATTATAAAAATTGAGCAACCCTAGGAGGCCTTCACATTTCTCTTCCGGTTCCATAGTAGAGATAGAGAGAGAGGATCGAGGTCGTTGTTAGCCACCGCAACACCTTCGTTGCTGACCGATGTTGTAGCAATAATTAAATCGATGTGGTGGCTATTTGCATCACCAACGTCAATGGATGGTGGTGCACTGGTTTAGATTGTTGATTATGACGTCAGTGGTGGTCCGACGACCGCCTATGGTGGCATCTGCGTGGTGTTGATGTACACATTTTAGAATTAGAGTTATAACGTCGCTAGTGGTCCGATGACTGCCTTTGGTGGCGTGTATGTGGTGGTGATGTACGACCCTTTTCATCTTTAGGTCGTAGTTCGTGTCGATGCAACTTTTGATAGTGGTGGTGGCGGTCTACTATTGACGTCTTGTCTCTCCTTTGTGGTTAAGGTGGAACATCTAGCTACTCGCTGGCAGTTATAATGGTGGTGCAACCACCTATAGTACCTTGATGCCCCTCCTTCACTACAATTCCCTTTTAAGGTGTTCATACTTGGCATTATTGTTTCCTTTGCTATTGTTTATTGATTGTTAATGTTGATGTTGGGTTTTGTTTTGATCTTTTTTTCATGTTAGTGATGCTAAGCATAAGTGTCACACCTTGAAAATTTAAGGGTAAAGAGTGTTAATAAAAAACTTTAGATGGTTTACAGGCGCTGGCAAATGCCATCAACCTTTGTAATTGTGTATAAGTATATAAAAATTAACATGAAAGTGTTTTATCTTTGACCCACTTCATGTCTGAACAAAATTATATTAAAACGTAAACGAACCCCAATTTAAACCGACACGTACATAAAAATAGGGACATAGAAAATTAGTTTTTTGAAGTAAAAATAAACCAAAGTTAATCCCGAGACTTTAGAAACTCAAGCAGGTTAAAATAATATTTTTCAAAGTTTCAGAAAAAGTTTAGGGGTCAATAAAGAAATTTGAGGGCAGTTTCAGGCCGGTAACAAATGCCACCAACCTTTGTAATTGTGTATAAGTATAATTAGTTAATGTCAAATACCATAAAAACCCAATGTAATTTTAGTTTTCTCTCTTAAAAATCTCTTTATAATTTTTACATATAAAAAACTAACATACATTTAGTTTGTATCATAAAAATCTCTTAACAAATTTTGCATATAAAAACTAATATACTCCCCTCAATAACTAGTGACTTACTTCTTTTTGCCGTTCTTGCTATCTTAAGTCGTCCTCTTTGCTTTAGAAGCTGTTAATTGATTTCGTGTCTGTCCTAAGGCTAAGGGGAGAACTACATGTCCTACTAGTCGGTGCATGCAAACAAATCAATTGGTGCATAACTTATTTTCATTTTTTTTTTGAACTTTATTGAATTTAACAAGTGAAGTGTCTTTACACTACTAGAAAACTAAGTCGTTTCCTACACAATATATGTAGGAAATACGTAGGAAACAAGGATTCCCGATGATGTGTAATCCAAATTGATTGCATAGGGAGTATGATAAGTCAGTCATGCACGTGTTTATTTGTTTTGGTATTTGAATAATAGCTTAAAAGCTATGTTTGTTAGGATGTGAGAGTCAAAAGGTTTGTTGAGTATTTCTAGGTACTTTTGGTTCTATTTAAAGCATGTAAGTCTTGCATTTTACCTATTGAATAATACAAAAACTTCCCTGCAATCTTTCTTCTTTCAATAAATTCTATTGTGTGTTTGCATTATACTAAAAGAATTGGTATCAGAGCCAAGCTTTACTCTCCTTTAATCACCTTTTCTTCATCATTCCTTCATAACCTCCATGGTTGAAAACCTCACCGACACCAGTGTTGCACCAACCACTCCTATCATACCAGTGTTCAAAGGCAACAATTATTAGCACTGGAGTCTCTGAATGAAAACACTCTTATGATCACAAGATCTATAGGATGTGGTGTATTTGAGAGTGACTGCTGTGAATGACAACCAAAAAGAAGCAAAGAAGAATGATGCACTTGCAATGGCCTACATACAACATGGTGTTCATGATCTATTATTTTCTCGTATAGTTACTGCAGAAACATCCAAGGAGACATGGGACACCCTACGTGTGGAGTTTCAAGGTGATACTGAAGTGCAATCTGTCAAATTACAAGGGTTGCGTCGAGAAATTGAAAATCTCACGATGAAAGAAGATAAGACTATGGGAGACCATTTCCCATGAATTATGAACAATGTTGGTCGACAAAAATCATTCGGAGAAGAGTTGACGGATCAAAAAGTCGTTGAAAAAAAATACTTAGAAGTCTCTCTCCTAAGTTTTGTTGGGTATTCTACCTTTGAATAAATTGAAGATTTCTAAGATTATTAAAATTGAAAATTTGAAGAACAATAGCAACAAAATATTAGTCTAGAGTTTGTTTTGTAATTATTGTAAATGCTAGACTAGTATATATATTAGAACATATTCTCATTGTAAAGGGTGACTAATTCACCACTTGTTAGGGTGAATTAAGTTCATCATCAACAACAATATATCATCATCCTTCAATGATGATGATTTCTACAACATATCAATAAACACCAATCATTAAACATGTTTGTGTTCTTCATCATGTTCATCATTATTATATTTTAGCATCTAATCATTCAAGTTCTTGTTATTATCAATATGAATCCTAAGATCCATGCTCATTGTTCCTGTTTATATTGGGAACACACAAGTTTGATTACGTGATTCTGTCCATTGAAGTGGTGTTTGATTTGGCTGAAGTCACACTCGTCAAGCTGATGGGTCTGTTACAATCACAAGAAGAACGTGTGAATAGCAGATCAGCCCCTGAAAAAGTGACCAAATCTCCAACAAATCGATTAGAGGAACATGCTCTCCAAGTATTCCAAGATGCTAATAGAGCCACTCATTCTTGAGGATGTGGCCGCGGGAACATACGTGGGAGAGGAGGCAACCATGGCAGAGGTGCTCTTGACCGAAGTAAGGTACCTCAGTGCTATGTATGCAAAAAATTTGGTCACGTTAACAAATATTGTTGGTAAAACGATGAAGTTCAAGTGAATGTGGTTGAAAATGAAGAAAATGAAGAAAATGATGATGAGGCAGAAGCTGAAAATCAACAACTTCTAATGGTGGGCACAACTCAATCGGAGATGTCACGGGTGGAACAAAAAGGTACATACAATAACTTGTGGTGTATTGATTCGGGTTGCTCTAATCACATAACAGGCTACAAAGAGAGTTTTACTACTCTTGATAAGATATTCAAACTGAATGTACAACTCGGTGATAAAAATAAACTGAAAGTAGAAGGAAGAGGTACTGTTAAAATCTCTACGGAAGCCAATACACACAAGTTTCTTGACAATGTGTATTATGCACCAAGTGGAGTACAAACCTTTTAAGGGTTTGTCAGCTGGTGAAGAAAGGATATACTATCACCTTTGATGATGAAAAGTGTCTCATAAGAAATAAGCAAAGTGGAAAGCTCATCAAGACAATTAGAGCAACCAACAATAATATGTTCATTCTTGATCCTCCAAGCCTCATTACCATTAAAGAAACTCCTAGTAAGAAGCAAGACGTAAAAGATCTTTGATGGCACCTCAGGTATGGCCACTTGTATTTTGATGGTCTTAAACGTTTAATAGATAAAGAAATGGTTCTTGGGCTGCCTAAAATCCATACTTTTATAAATTGTGAAACCTGTATTATTGGCAAACAATCAAGACTTCCTTTTAAGTCTTCATCTTGGTGTGCCAAATACAAATTGGAACTAGTCCATACATATTTGTGTGGACCTATGTGTTGGATATATTTTCTTACTAACAAAAATGAGACTTTTGAGAAGTTTAAACACTTCAAGGCTATGGCTGAAAATGAATGTGGGGATCAAAGTTCTTGGATCTCCTAGGGGTGATGAGTTCTGCTCAAGAGAGTTTAATGCATTCTATAATGAAGTTGGCATTCAAAAAGAACTTACTATTCCATATACTCCGCAACACCATGGTGATATGGAAAGAAAAAAATTGAACGATCATGAACCTTGTGCGAAGCATGTTGATAGAGCGCAATCTTCCATTGTTTTTATGGGCTGAGGTAGCAACAACTGTAATCTATGCCATCAACATATTACCAACTAAGACAGTAATTGATCAAACACCTCTACATGCATGGTCTGGTATAAAACCCACTATCTCTTATATGAAAATATTTGGTTGTATAACATATGCTCTTGTGCCTTCACAACATGGTAGGAAACTTGATAACATATTCGAGTGACTTATATTCATTGAATACTCAAACCAATCCAAAGGGTATAGATTATATAATCCAGTCACAAAAATAATTACTGCAAAGAGAGTTGTGGTCTTTGATGAAGATCCAACTAGGAATGAAAGTCTCACCAGAAAAACAATATTGAAAAAGGTGATGGTGACCTTACCTTTGGTGATCCTTTCCCATGTGTAGACTATAATGTTTCTATTGACTCTACCCATGCAAATAAAAACCCTAATGCCTCACCCGAGACCTTTCAACCATCCTCTCCATGCCCTACTCAACCAAGTACATCTACTGTACTTGTACCTGAACATGAACCCATCTTGGTTACCCCCCCCCCCAAATAGTATCACTCCCCTACCTACTCCACTAACTACAAACCAACAATCTCTACCTCATACCTTACCCACTTAAAAAACCTCTAAACTACCAGTATGGATGAGTTACTATTCTATAGGTGAAGAACTTGACTCATGCCAATTTGCACTATCCATAATTGATCCGGTTACATACAATCAGACTGCTAGACATGATAAATGGCAAGAGGCTATGATGCATGAAATTCAATCCCTTGAGAAAAATCATACATGGAAACTTGTTTCACTTCCACTTGAAAAGAATGTTGTAGGTGTTAAATGGTTATAAAAGACCAAAGTGGGAGTAGATGGAAAGGTGGTCAAGTATAAAGCCCGACTTGTTACCAAGGGCTACTCTCAGTCAGATTTGCTCTAGTAGCCAGATTTGAAACCATTTGTGTGATTCTTGTTGTTACCACACAAAAGGTTGTCTTGTTCACCAACTTGATATGAAATCAACTTTTCTGAATGGTGATCTTACTGTAGAAATCTATGTTAAACAACCTGAAGGATTTGTAGATGAAGAGAAACCTAAGATGGTGTACAAACTAAAGAAGGCATTATATGGGATAAAGCAAGCTCCTAGAGCATGGTACTATAAGATCAATAGGTACTTCGTGGAACATTGCTATCTGCGTAGTCACAATGAGCCAACCTTATACATCAAAAAAACAACCACAAGTGAAATTATCTATGTTTGTCTCTACGTTGATAATATTATTTGTACAGCTTTTTCTCAGGATCTCATTGTTGAGTATAAGATTAGTATGAAACAAGCTTTTGAGTTGATTGATATGGGTCATCTGAGTTACTTCTTAGGGCTGGAGGTTAAGCAAACTCATTATGGGATATTCTTGTGTTAGACAAAGTATGCTTTTAATCTTCTCAATAGATTTGGCATGAGCAACTATAAAGCAGAGACTACACCTATGAACTACAATGAGAAATTGGTTCTTGAAGATGGTGCTAAAAAGGTCAATGAAGAATTGTTCAAAAGCATTGTAGGTGGACTAATTTATCTTACTCACACAAGACCACATATTGCCTATGCTGTGAGTATGATGTCCTGGTTTATGCAGCATCCTTCCAAAGTTCACTTGGGAGCAACCAAACAAGTTCTTAAATATGTGGTAGGAAATACTGAATTTGGCATGTGGTATAAAAAGGCTGACAAAATTGAACTTTTGGGGTACAGTAATAGTGACTAGGCATCATGTGTTGATAACAGGAAGAGTCTCTCTGCTTATGTGTTCTTTCTAGGTAGTGGAGCTGTGGTTTGGAGTTCAAAAGAGCAACACACGGTGGCTTTATCTAGCACGGAAGCTGAATACATTTCTGCAACTGTAGCAACATGTCAATGTATCTGGCTTAGAAGGACTTTAGAAGATCTTAGGGGAAAAACAAGAAGATGCAACTATGATTGTGATAACAAATCAACTATTAATTTGTCAAAGCATCCCATTCTACATGGTAGGTCGAAGCACATTGAGGTTAAACATCACTTCATCAGAGAGATAGTCATGGAGAAACAAGTGGTACTTGATTTCTACAACACACATAAGTAGATTGTTGATGTTCTCACTAAAGTTGGTACTTGTGAGAAGTTTGCTTATTTTCAACAGCAATTGGGAGTGAAACAATTTGGATCAACGGAGGGTGATGACGTGTAATCCAAACTGATTGCATTGGGAGTTTGCTGAGTCAGTCATGCACGTATTTATTTGTTTTTGTATTTGAATAATAGCTTAACAACTATGTTTGTTAGAATGTGTGAGTCATCGTGTTTGTTGATTATTTCTAGATACTTTTGGTTCTATTTAAAACATGTAAATTTGTTGTATTTTACCCATCAAATAATACAAAAACTTCCCTTCAATCTTTCTTCTTTCAATATATTCTATTGTGTGTTTGCATTATACCAACATTTCCGACTCATTTGCAACGCAAAAGGCGAGTAGGAAAAAGACTTGTCGGAAATCATTCACAACTCTTTTGCGACACATTTCCGACACTTTTTGTGTCGCTAAATTGACGCAAAACTTGTAGTAAATTTTGGTAGTGCTTTTTCTCGCAACTGTGTCACAATTCTGTCGCAATTTGTGATGTAAAAAGTTGTGTCGCAAAAAAGTGTAGTAAACCATCATTTTTTCTAGTAGTGTTAATAGGGTTGTTCAACTGATTTTAATCGGACCGAAACTGACAAAACTGACTCAGAGCTGAAAAAGGAAAGGTCAAAAATGCAGAACCAGAACCACACCCGGGACAATGCAAACGGTCCTATTATAATACCAGTTGATTAGTTCCAATTGCAAACCGTGTTGGTTTAGGTCCCAATTTACACACATCAAACATGCACAAGAGATGGATTTTTAATGCTATTACTCTCTTAGTTTCATTCGATAATCTAGATGTTTAAATAATCCAAAAACTACACATGAATATAATAAAATAAGTGTACAACTACCACCCTACAAAGCTGCAACTAACAGGAAGACCAGGACTCAACAAAAACCTCAATAAACACATGTCAATTTAACTTATTCTTAATGACTCAATATAACTGACTTAAATCGTTCATATAAAACCCACAGGTTTAGCTCTGTGACCCGTACCCGTTTACCCAATTAAGATTAACCCCGGTACTTATGGTTTGTTCAAAATAGGCTGCTGATCAGATTATGTAACACAAAACACACACTTATATAAACTCTTAAGATGCACGCATATGTTAACTAGAGTATTTGCTACTAAAGTCCTTGGAATATTGGTGTTGATTTGTTGCAACTACTGTTAGCATCGATAGTAGCTTAACAATGCAATCCTTTCTTAACAGACTAACATCAAACAATTGAACAAAGATGAAGATGAATGACGATTATGAACTGTGTTCATAAACAATATGAAGATGAACGATGATAAAATAAATGATGAATGAATATAAACCGTGATCATAAAACAAACTGAAGATGAACGATGAATATAAACTAGTTAAGCGCTAATTAATTGAAACATACATTGTAAAATTCAGAAGAACGTAATTGCAATAGGATTGTTTGACATGAGATTAGAAAGTTTAATATTGAAATTTTTTTCGATGATGAAAACCCTATGGATGTTTTTAATCGAGATTAGTACGCTTGCAATTCCCAAACATAATAGGATTAGAGATTGTTTGTTGTGATTTGTGAAGGTTTAGGACCAGTAGAAGTTACAAATCATGTATATCTATACTATATATAAAATATATTACAGAGTATTTTAAAATATCATTAAATTAATAACACCTAGCTCACTCAATACATAAGATACAACTATAGTTAAAGGTAAAATAGTACTTTTATCGTTATTTATAGATTATTCTTACAGTTAGTTATATAATAACCTTATACTTATTATAAATTACATAAAAATTTACATTATCTACCCAAAAACAAAAAAAAAAACTTATTTGTTTTAAGATTTTTGTTATATCAATCTATCATGTTTAAAAAAAATTTGATACTACAATCGTAAATGTGTATTTTTTTAACATTTTGGTGTAATTTTTTTGCTGAACCGATCTGTATTTGGTAAGGTACAATAAGTTAGTGCGTAAATGTACAAGTCGTCATGTAAAATTCATTTATTTGGTGTTTTAAATTTTAGCTTAGAAAAATATAATAAAATTTGGTAAAAAAACTATAAGAATAACAAAAATTAAAAACACGTGTTAGATTTAAAATGTTGTCCTACCGTATTGCGCGGACACTCTTCTATTCCTCATAAAACAAATCACTATTTTATTATAATTTAATACAAGTTGGTTCCATTGGCTTTGAGGTAAACACTTGGGTTCAGAACCGAAACAGACTCGGGACCATTTAAGCCAAAGTTCAAGAACGAGAACCTATTTTATTAGAATATAAACCGGTTTCTCTGGTTTCGCTTGGACCCGGATTATAGATATTTTTAAGTGAAGAAAAAATAGAAATTATGCAAGCTTTTTATGTACTTAAGTTGTTGAAAACTTTTATATAAGACAAAACAAAAAATCTGTTAGTTTTTTACGTGCAAAAAATTATACAAAAACTTTTGAAAGAAAAATCAGAAAGTATGTTGATTTTTTATGGTATTTGTCCTTAGTTTATTTGTCTTATGTTATTAAAACAATGTTGACGGGTGGTTAGAACCATTGTTATATACACTGTACACACACAAAATACCAAAAACATTGTGAATGCTATTATTTCTAACTACATTTAAATATAAATTTTATTTAAATTGAAACGTCACAACGTATGTTTTCCTTGGGACATTGCTAGGGTGGAATGTTACCACCGGCGAAGGTTAGTGGACACCGGGGGTGGATTTTTTTCGTCGGTAGTGTTAAATTTTAGTTTGGTAGTGTAAACTTTTGGCCCGGTAATGTAAACTTTTATATGAATATAAAGTTCGTCCCCCATTAAAAAAATATTTTCCCCCCCACCCCACTTACTGGAATGTTCAACCTCCGTCACTGAATATTACTGGCTTAATGATATTAAGCAAATGACTTGTTGTGCGTAAATTAGGTGGGTAAGAAGTGTCAGGTTAACGGGTTAAAAGGATTTAGGATAAACAAGTTGATGTTGTGTAACAAAATATAACCTAACCACCTTAAAAAAACATGTCATGTTACTATCTTATTCTTTCGGGTCGATCCATTTATAGAAAAAGCAGATATGCGTAATACAATGACTTGTTAAGAATTTAAGCAACGAATTAATAACTTAGAGCTTAATCAAACAAATTTTTATAAATTGGTGTCTTGTTAATTGATTTTATTTATCATCACTCATTCTCGGTTAACAAATTGAGTTAATATATTTATTTCGAGATTAGATGTAACAAGTGGAAAGGATCAAAGAATTAGTAGTTGGAGTAATAAATAGTTAAACTTTCATATTTAAAATAGATAACCAAATAAAATAAATTAAAAATCAAAGTTTTGAATTTTGAATGCTAACACTTTTTAAATACCTTATATATAATATAGTAGAAGAGTTCGAGTATAAAATCAGTAGGGCAGGTTTTTAGTAGTTTAGGGTTGTCAAGAGTTCTAATATAGAACTTTTATCTCAAGAAAAATTGCTAAGCCCCGACCTATATTGTCAAGAGGGATGAAGTCTCATAAGAAGCAAGGCTAGTTGAATTTCAAGATTTTAATAGCTCGATTAAGATTTTCAGGATTGGAGTTGGTCTATTAGCATAGGGATAGACCCGTTAGAAGAATTCCTATGAAATTCTTAATATATGGACTTTAAAAATCAAACATAAACAGGTTAGCAGATCAACGTGTTTATTGATGAGTCGTTTTTGAGTTAACCTTTATATTAAATTGTTCATGTTCATGTTGATAAGTTAATAAACATGTAATATTAACCAACGTCCAATACTTTTGAGATCCTATGTTAGAGATTGGGCTTTTCCATCTGGTTGCTCTTACCGATGGGCCATTTTTTGCAGGTTACGATTTATGGGAATCCAATATTCGGCCCAATGTAGATCTCTTCTGTGCTTGTTTTCTAATAGTCAGCCTACCATTCATATTCTTACTCCAACAGTCCAACGTGTATTTCACATTTTCACCTAAACTAATACCGGTTATATATTTTATTTTATTTAAACAGATTTGCTTAATAACTAGTTGATAGAATTATTGAAAACAGTAGTTTACTTCATAATATTAGAAAATAATTAAAAGAAATTTTCTTTTTTATTTTATGTATAAGTTGGGCAAATGAGTTGACAATAGTTTTATATTCTTTACTTCGGCTGTTGTAAACTTGTAATAAACTTTTTGAAAGATATTGACCTTCTTAAGTTTATAACTTTTAACCATAGTCATTAATAGTTTAAAAAATACTTCTAGAAGAATAAGTGATGGTGATTAAACATTCTTTTTATATACTCTGATGGTTTTAACTTTGATAACTTAACTTCTGCCAGATTAACCACATTATCCCTCCCCTTTGGTTTCTCCAGTTCTGCTCCCTATGTCGCCATTGGTATCATATGTACACAGATAAGCCCTTACGAACTCCTCCATGTTGTATCTTCGTTTATAGAAGAATCTAGTGTCTCTTATCTCTTGAATCTACTTATGGTTTCACACTACAATCGATGGGGATTTCGTGAACACCACAACCACAATACTTAATTGAGGTTCGTGCTCGTGAACTACATATGGTTTTTCCCCCATATTAAGATAACCTCTTGATTACCCTATTAAACCATATTTGAGGTTCGTTGTTATTTTTAAGTTTGTGCCTCGTTTTTTCATACTTTGATTGGTGTTTTTTGGTATGATTTCAGGTGTATCCAAGTTTGGATGACAAAAGTATGATTGAAAATTTAGTATCCTTGTATGCAAAGCTGGCCAACTTATTCATATTAAGTAGTATCCATCGTCAACACTCGTAAATTTACACGCATACTAAAGTCAGTGTGTTATTGAGTGAGTTTTAATCTTCTTTTGCAAAACAGTTTTAATAAGACTATAACTTTAACTATGACTAACTTTATTTTAACTGAATTTTTTTCATACTTTATCTATGCATTCATATCATACATTACTAAGTAATTATACTATAAACTTTGCTTTATGTTAGGTGTGTACTTGCACGTACTAGTGCAATACTTCTTTAACTCATATTGAATCAATTCTTTAACTGCTTTTTATTTTATCTTTACTTTACCATGAGTGCAAGTCTTGTTTAACTATCTTATAGCTTGACATTACACAAATATTCCACTGATTGCAATCAATCCAAGACTCCTATCATTTGTCATTACATAAACTCTTATACCGATACTTAAAATACGTCAATACATATGTTTTTGCAAGACTCCTTCATCATGTTTTATCATTCACAGTTGTATTTTAACTGGGTAACTGTTCTTAGATTTTTTTCAAGTTTCTAAATTTATTCACATGTGAAACTGTTTCTTTAGACCAAGTGTGTATTTTTATACTTTAGCTTACCTTACTGTGGTTAAATTTTACCCTTTAGCATTATTTACTTTAGCTAATGCTTGAACTATACTATAATTGGACACTTTATCATACTATATTGTATAAGACTTGAACACTTTATTCTTTACTATATTTATATTAAACTTTAGAAGCAGGGAGTACACAAAACCAAGATATGTTGTGCTATAGATTGAAATCAAGAAAGCAGAATATCCACTTTGCATAACCTTACTCTTAATGGCTTAGTTTTAATAGACGGGTGATTTGTAGGTGTTATTATATTTAGTAATATATTTTTAAAACTTAATATATGCCTAACAAACTCATATCTAGAGTTTAAATGTTTTGAGAGACTATGAGCAATGAAGATATATATCTTTAACTAAACCAGAGAACTATGTGTGATGTATACTTTTTAAAGAAAAGTCAATTATATTATAAACATCACTATGTAACTTTAAATTCACATTTAAGATGGTATAAAAGTAAATGTTTGATTCGAATTTGTTATCGAAATTGATTTATATATTGAACATACGTATCTATTGTTTTATAAATGTAGGCACATGACTTTAAGGATCAAAGTTGTTCAAGAAAGTGACATATGAGATGAAGCAAAAATGATGCAAAGGAGTTTGGCATGTGGATGTATCATGTATGCAATCATGGTCATCATCATAAATTCAAGGGATGATTGTGACCCCACAAAGATTTTTCAACTTAAAAGTCCAATTGATAAATCAAATTAAAAGCCCATAATTATGTGTAAATTATTAGTGCATGCCCAAGGAAATAACTAAAGAATTGGGCAGTGGCCTACTTCGTATAACATTTTGGTATAAAGTAGATGAATGGGCTAAAGGCCGCAGGTTAAAATGGATCGAGGGGAGAAACTTAAAAAGAGAGTTCGACATTAGTTTTGCGAAAAGAGAAAAAGGTGCAACCTTTTGGCTACTGGCACTCGGCAAAAAAGCATTCGAGCGCATCAAGATTAGACGATCTGATTATGAGTATGAGTGGTTAGTTCACCCGTGATCTTTCAACGGGTGTAGGTTAGTGATAGAGTCGTATTTAACTTGGTTTTCTTTATTTTTTATAGACTTAAACTTTTGTTGCTTGATCATCTCTCATTATTTATGTGTTTGTTTGTTCTCCTTGATTGACATAATTTTGAATAGTTGTTTTGGTAAATCGTTGATCAAATTATTAATCTTAGAATTATTAATCATTAAATTATTTATTACTACATTATCTTAAATTGATGTTTATTAATAATTAAACTATGTTTGACATTAGTTAGTTTTTTGCTATATAATTTGATTACTAGTTATCTAGTTAGTAATCACATTTCAACAGGAATAACAAATTAATCGTGTTTATATGATTTCTAATTTGATAAAACCTAGTTGATACGATTCATTCGCATACCTGAAACCCAGGTGTGATCATATTTCAGTTTTGTTTTATTTAATTAATAATTATTTAATTTAGTTAATCTAATCAACATCCATTTGCAGTCAAAGAAAAAATAGTTTAGTTTTCATTAGTAAGTTAGTATAAAAAACAAACGAATCATGTAACACTAACCACATGCTTCCCATGGATATGATACTTTACTTACCCTAACTACCTAGGTTAATTAAGTTTTTACATAACCTCAACAATATGTCATCAAATGGCACCGTTACCGGGTGTGTGTTTAGTGTTATTTGATTTGATTGGTTTATTTTCTTTCTAGTACTTGTCTAACTTTCAAAATAATAAAAAAGTAAAAAATAAAAAAATCCAAAATATTATTTATTATTCGTTGTTTGCTTTATATTCATCTTTACCCCAAGTATTCTGATTGTTTTTGCAAGGTAATCTCTTTACATGTTTAGTAGATTCAGGGATTATGATTGGGATTATTGTCATGATTAGGATCCATGTATTTTTTGTGGGAGCCATTGTCACTGGGTTCAAGATTGTCCACTGTTTGAGAGCAAATATGAAAACATAAAGAGAAGATGTGTTGAATATAGGCGAGAAAAAGGATATGTGATGGAAAATTATCAAGATGAAGAGACATGCTAATATTATTCACACTTTAAATCATTGTCATCACCAAATTATCAAGAATATTATCATACAGATATGGATTACCATTATGCCCAGAAGCAAAATTCTACTAACTATGCATCTAATATGACATCTTTCACAAGCTACCAAAAGGAGCATAATGACTACTACTACTAATACCATTAGTCGACATACGAGGAGCCTCAAGATTTAATGAACTCTAAGCTTGATGTAATCATGGACATGATGATGGAAATGAAGAAGGAAGACAAGTTAAGAGACAAATCATTCGAGGCTTTGGTTAAGCAGGTTAGCCAACTCGTTAAGGATGTAGCTCAACTTAAACGAGAGTAATCTGAGTTAGATTGTGGCACTGTGGTTGATGTTGATGTGAGGAAAGATGTTATGGGTTGTTCAGAGCATGACTTGGGATGTTTCAAGTAAAATGAAGATATAACACCTGTAAAAAAGGTTAAGCCTAATGTAGATCTAGTTTATCCCAACCCTTCTTTTATGCTTATTACTTCAACCATCAAAGTTTGAGAAGAATATTTGAAAATAAAGATGAAGAAGATAACCACCAATATACATTGGACGATGTTATAAGAAGTGGCTTCTCAACAACTACTTTGGTTGTCAATTAATGAGAAACTATTATTGAAATAGCATGTCAATTGCCAAGCGTTGGTCGGAATTTTGATAGGCAAATGTTCACTTAAACTGCCATAACTATATCAGATACGGTCTGGCTGAAAACCTAAAACTTAACGCTTTCCTGAAGGAAACTTATTTTTTATTTTTTGTTACTTGTTATTAATTTTTTAATTTATTTTTTATAGAATTTTAATTTAAATGTTTTATTCAGGACAAATGCAATGTTCTAAGTTGGGAAAAAAGTACATCTTTGTTTTAGAATTATGTTTTTGTGATTAAATGAAAAATACAATGTTTTAAAAGGAATTTTCGGGAAATAACTAAAAAGAGACATCTTGGTGAGGGAGAATGAAGGGGAGAGAAGAAAACTACAAACAAGTGTGATAAAGTAACATTTTCATTTAATTCATGATGATCTCATCAGAAATTTTCATTCTAACATCACTTGTAACCATGATTACATGCAACAAAATTTCTTGTGATCATCTCAAGGTATAAGGTTTGATAATACTTTATGATTATCTGCCTTGAAAGTATATGAGACATTATTCAATTTGTTTTGTTATGTATTACGTATTTGAAGTGATTTCCTATTATCTAATTCTTGTATGGGGAAAAACAAACCATCTAATTACATCATTATACCATTTCTTTTATTTGGGATAATCTTATTAGAGAACAAACTGTATTGATTACTAGAGTTAAAAGATGTGTTGGTAATGTTTGTAATCAGGTCATGCATCGTAAATTAATTGGTTTAACGTCGGTAAGAGAATCGTATTATTCATCAAGTCATATTATTAATCAAGTTGTTAATTCAAACGATCATGTGATCACACTTTCTCATTAATTATACTAGTTTTTATTTGTAGTTAATGCATGTATTAAACAAACCAAAAATCTAAGTTTAGATCTTTTATTTTTTTGAACGACATCAAGTTAGATATTAAATGATGTTCTAACAATCAATTTGAACTAAGAGGCATCCAACAAACTTTGCGTTGTTTGACATTCTACTTGTCCTATTAACTAATATGAATAGGTTCGTAAACCATTTTTATCTTTGATTGGTCTTTTGACGCCGATTAACAACTAAGTGGCAATTGAGCAACGGACCAACAGTGGCAACTTAGACGGTAGTAGCAATGAGCACGTGATAGCAGTTGCTCAATAGAGACTGAGCTATAGCAACTCCACAATCAATGGTACACTAATGGGATATCCCATTGATATAACTACATAACTATTACCACTTATAGTTGACAACCATAAACCAAAACATCTTGATACTTTGATCTCTATATAAAGGAATTAACCGGTCTTATCAGAAAACCAAATTCAAAACTTTGTTTTTGTTAAATTTATTGATTCAAGTCTTTTGTAACATATCATTATATTTTTTGGTTAGTTATTGGTTTGTGTCAAATGTCTTTGCAGGTTGTTTATGCGTATGTTGGTTTCTTCAAGGGTTAAAGTTGTCCACTTGTAGAGTTGAGGATGCTGTTGGTTAAAGTTTCAAGTCTAAGGGTGTCAAGTGCTTTTTATCGCGTGTATATTCATCGCTTTGCAGATTAGGGTTATACACACATTCAATCTCTCATCGCTACTATGCTCTGCTAATCATTTGCTTCAAGACTATACTTTCTTAATGCAACCTTGTTTCTCTGATTTCTTTTTTTGATCTGAGTTTCGTGTTTGTTATTGAGTTCACCATTTGTTGAATCTCTTTCGTTTGTATTTCTGTTCTTATTCTAAGTTTGTACCGAGAGATTCCTCATTTGTGGCATTTATATTCAAGGTTTTTTTTTACTATTTTTACAATTTTCATAGAAAATAACATATCATTGTTTGAAATTCATTTTTATGTCTTATCTAGAGGTGGCAAAATGGGTGGTTGGATTGGGTTGGTTGTTAGGTTAGGATGGATGGATTTGGGTCTGGATGGGTTTGGGTTAAGATAAATCATTTAAAAAAAATGTCAGGATGAATTTGGATTAAGATGGGTTTGAATCAGGATGTGTTCGGGTCAAATTGGATCATTTTTTTAAAAAACCAATGCTATTTTACTAGTTTTCTACAATCCAACAACACATATAGACAGATTCTTAAACGAGCTCAAAAAGATACATATACGACTTCATCTATAAAGGGTGATACCTTCAATAAAACGATGATGATAGTGCGATAATGAAACGGAGGCCCGACTGTAGGTGTAGTGGTGGTGAGCGATGAAACTCAATGGAGGTGGAGACTGATGCGTAGCCCGACTGTAGTTGCGGGGTGCGGTGGTGGTGTACGATGAAACTTGACGGAGGTGGGAGGGTGTAGATGCGGTGGAGTGGTGGTGGTGCGGTGGACCGGTGGTGGTGTGTTGGTGGTTCGATGGTGGTATGGTGGTGGTTCGGTGGTGTTGCGGTGGTGGTGCGCGATGAAACTCGACGAAGGTGACCAATTTGAGTGAAAGACAACTTGATTTATTGTAACTTGAAACTCTAATTTTGAAAACCCATATTGACTTATGTTTATTTTTTTCCAAATTTTTTTTAACCCATCTTGACCCCTTTGTGTTTTTTATTCAACGCATTTTAACCCATCTTAATTTTTAAAACACCCATGATCCAAAATCATATTCTTGAACTTCTTTTGTCACCTCTAGTCTTATCCAATTATTTGGTCTTGTGTACCCATAAAATAGTTTAATCTAAAGTGATTACACGATATAAAAAGTTATCCAAGTCATATGAAATCCTAAATTAAATCTGTATATAACTAGCAATATGCAAAAATCAATTCTCCGATTGCAGAAACTCTGGTCAGATAAGTCGATCTCAGATTAAAGACATGTATTTTAGTTGCTAAACTATGTCGCGAAGATTTTGAATGATTGCAAACCATATGGGCAACGAGCGTATATAACGACTGTTAAAATGACCACCTATTGAGTGATTTTATAACAATCTTGATGATCATAAATACTGAGTTTTATAGTATTGTATGCGTCGCCAACCTAAAACACATCATAATAGTTTGGTATTGTTGGTTTTATAGTTTTCTAATGATTCTTACCAGTAAATATAATCATATATTTTTATTAACTAAAATATTTAGATTAAAAAAAAAGATAGCTAATGCGTTAAATTGCAAAAGCTTGATGTCCGGAAACATGAAGCAATCTAATAAACTAATAGCAACTTATGATCCTTGGTTCACCGGCTTCTGATTTGTTTCTAATTTTTTTAACTTTATTAAATTCTCTCTAAATAGATTTGCAATAAATGTCCAGCTGGGAACAGAGTGGCAACTGGCACTACTCAAACTATTGGACTTTAATCAACTAAAAGTCTAAAAGACAAAAACTGAAGGATGTTAATTACATGTTTGCCATTTGATTGTTTTAGGTGTTATCAATCGATTATAAGATATGTTTGTCAGTTTAAAGTATATACATGACAATGGCCTCATACCTAATGAATATATTATCCTATGTTTTTTATCATATCCACAACATGTTGTTAGATTTCCCTTGTTGATGTTTTGATTATGATTCATTAAGCTTCATTATATGATTTTAAGCTGTAATTTTGAGGGAAAAAAATTCTTGATCACTTCTAAATTAACCAATATGTGTCTTTTAAACCATATCTAATGTATGTCATTGTTATATGATTTTTACTTAGATTTGGTTTCATAATTACATTGAATATTTGCGCTAGAAATATATCTCGGTTATTCATAGCGTTCTTGTCTAAACTTTTATTTTAACAACAAAAACGGTATGAATTTTCTTCAAGTCATATTCTAAGCTTCTCGATTGTACAAGAATTATGCCTTGTCATTTCATTATTGTTTTGTCTCAACCTAACGACTAAAACATGACGTTGGGTTATTATTGTCGCTTTAACAACATAGTTTATATATTTATTAAAAATAATTAGTTTAAACCAGTTTCTATGGACAATATAGCATAAATTCATGGATTGTATTAAGTTTGTAAGAGTAGCTTTAATGTTGCCCAACAAACGCCATTGCCATTTGAATCCAAACATAGGAGTTGGACTCAAGTGTTTGTGATGTACTCATCCAAAAAACTTTGTTTATAATGATGTTCAAAAAAGATAACAGTGTTACAAAAAGAATTGAGTGTTTTAAAGGATGATATGAAGGTGATGTGGCAACTGACGTGATGATGTAAGGGGTTTGGAATGATGTTTATTATTTAATGTGTTTAAGTAGAAGAAATTATATGGAATAAGTTAACCATGAAAACGTAATGATTTGATGTGGCTTGAAGAATGCACATGGGTGATAAATAAATATCATGATAGATGAGGTGATAGAGAATTCAATTATAAGAATGTGGTTGCAAACGGAGTCCGAACGAAAAAATTATGAAGAAAATAAGAAAAAGTTGTCCACCATAACTTGCAGTGAATGATAACCTACAATACAGCAACGTTCAAAATTTCAGAAATGCTCCTATCATAACTTATGGTGGAATGATGACCTACGAGGCAAGGTACGCTTAGATTTTATAAAAAAACAAGAAATTTTGATTTTAAGGAAGGAAGTCATTCCCAAACATCTCCAAGTTCCAAGAACGATCAAGAATGATCCTGAAGGCTTCCGGAGGCAATTTGAAGGCTCAAGAACTTATTTTTATCATTTGGCATGATTCTTTAATGTTTAGAACAATATTTTCCTTTGTTCTCATGTTGATTTTCGTTGCCATGTCTGGCTAACCATCCTGTGATCTTCTCCGATGGTAAGGTTTGTTCACGTTTGACTTGTTCTTACATTTCAATTGGATTATTGTTAAACTAGACATCTTAAGCCAAGTGACTTTATTGTTAATTAGAACTTCTAAAATATTTATGTTGATTGAAACTTATGTTCCGGTTTTTATGAATGTTTTAGATTTCTTTACATCAAAAACCTCAAGAGGGTTAGGAATGGATTGGTTATCGCAAGTTGGGTATGATTTGAGTAGTTCATCTACACCAATCTCGTTCAATCCCATTAGGTCTAGTTAAACCAATAATGGTTATGTCATGTAACCATTCACAAACATCTAGCAGAAGTCATTCGTTGCAAACTTGAACTCGGAGAGGATTACCTTTCCAATTAGTGTTTTACAATCCATCTAATTTAGAATACGTTTTATTTTTAAAATCAGATTACTTTTTAAGTCACTCTTAATTAGTTTTCAAATCATAAATCAAGTTTTTTATTTTTCCATATATTTCTTGTGAATACGACCTTACTTTCCTACAGGTGAGCTAAGATCATACAAATAAATTATTTTTTATTAGTCCTGACAAACCGCATCACATGAGGCGTTTGATTGTTTGGCGCATTTTGCATTGGAGATGCTTTAAGTGGTTTTTAATTTTTAATTTTTTACACTTATGTTTTTTTTACTTTAATATACTACCGTATCAATGTGTACTTGCAAAACTTTAAACCCAAACCACTATTGGAAGTGGTGTTTTAATTGTTTGAGATTTTATGCATGAAACGATGTGAAACCCTTCTAGGTCATGTTTTCCATCAAATATTTTAAATTCCAGTGAGTTCTTTAAAAATGAAATGCACGAGAATTAATCTCCGATCAAATTTTCTCAGGGAATAGTGAAATAAAATAATGGTTGCACATATATTACGATCGATTTTACCGACATGAATCTAGTTAAATAAATTTAGGTTTAGAGTAACACTTCCATAGATTGGTGGGCATGGTTAAAAACATATCTAATCTATCAATACTAATAAAAAAAATTTTTTTGTCACTTGTTATCTTTTAACTTATATTTTTTATCAATTGTTAATTTCTATATATTCAGACATTGATTTTCCTTCAAAGGGTATTATAGTAATTTAAATACTAATACAAGTTTCTCTCTCTTATTAAAAATTAATTTTATTAATTGTGATAATTCTCTTTCTTATCTAGATTTTTTGAAACTAAACAATATTTTTAAAAAATATATATTTTATTAAAGAAGTTAAACATTACATCTTTTAACTAAAATCTAAATTAATAAAAAACAAAAAATTTATATAATATAAAACTTTTTAAAACACTAAACCTTTTCTAGAGAAATATTTTAAATTGTTTTGTTTCTAAAAAATTATAAAGGTGAAAATTTAAAAAACAGTCTTATTAAAACAACCAAAATAATTACAAATCATAGTTTAAAAAAATAAAATTTTGATAAAAAAATAATTTTTAATAAAAAATCTTAAAACGAATGTTTAAAAATAAAACTATTTAAATAAGAGAGTTATAAATAGTATAGTTGTATTATTTCTTGAACTATTACTTATATATAATTTTAAATTATATTTAATATTAAAATATTATAGTCAAACTCTTTGTGATTTTACTAACTATAATCCGTTTAATTAATGGGTTTTTAGCTTATATATCTATCTATCTATGAAAAACCTAAAATAAATATGAAACAATTGTAAATCTTATCATACTAATTTTCTCATTTCTCTATAATAATAATAATATAATGAATACTAATAATTTTACTCTTACCATTTTTAAATTAAAAAATATATAATATTTAATATTTTATTAAAACACACTTTTTAAAAATAATTTTTTATAAAATACATAATACAACGAATATTTTCTTTAAAAATCATTTTTCTTAAAATAAAATATTTAAAATCACATTTTTTTATAAAACAAAGTTTATGAAAAATACATTATTGCTTATTTACTTCAAGTAGCTATATATAATTATAATTATATTTCATCTTCAAGCATGATTTTATAATGCATAAATTTTGATTACTAATTATTTAATATTTTATTTATTCATTTCGTGTAATACACAGGAACTAATTTAGTTGCATAAATATATGAGACATGTAACCCGTTTAATAAACATATTTAACATGTCTAAGAATGCATACGACTTTTTTAGACTTGTTTTGCAAAATAGATGAATTAACCATACATAACGGACCACCGTTAAGACTTGTCACACAAAAAAGTTATCCCTATGACCATCATCCGCCATAAAAATACGCTTTTATATAGAGAAGAAAAATACTAAGAAGGCAAACTAAAGAGCGGATAAAGAAAATAACGGATGCAAGATGAATATTACATGAGCTCGTCTTTCTATATTCACTGTCTAGATTAGGGTTTTTCTTATTTTCATTTTGTGAGGGTGTAGGCTCCAAAGAAGAAGCATGCATGTCATGATTTAAGTTTCATATTTTTATTAGTGATGAGTTTTTTAGTTTCTAGTATGTTAGAGAGGTATAATTAGGGCCGTAAACAAGTCGAGCCGAGCCGAGTCAGGATGGACTCGAGCTCGAGCTCGAAGCTTATCGAGTCGAGTCGAGCCAGCTCGAAAATTTTAACGAGCTCAAAACACCGGCTCGAGTTCGACTCGTGAAAAGCTCGAGTCAGCTCATGGCTAGTTCGAGCCGTCTCGAATGTATTTATCTATTTTTTAATTCTTCACATTAATTTATATGAAAACACAAAAAAAATATATTAGGGTTTTTACATTTTGTTGGGTACTCTGTATTTATAAGAACAAAGATCATTATTTTGAATATAAACAATTTACTATCAAGTTATATATTTTTTAAACAAAATACTTAATGTTTCTAAAAAATCAATTTTTATTTTTAAGAAAACATTTTTAAAATCCTAATATAAAAATAATAATCATAATAATAGTAGTAGTAGTAGTAGTAAATAATAATAATTATACTATATAAATAGATATATATACATATATTATATGCACCGAGTCACGTCCGAGCCAACGAACCGAGCCACGAGTCGAGCTCGAACCGAGTTAACCCTGGCTCGAGTTTGGCTTACTTAGAATTCGAGCCGAGCCAACTCGTTTAGATTCGAGCTTTTTTCGAGCCGAGCTTCGAGACACGGACTTTTTGTATAGCCCTAAGTATAATTGTTTTTTATAATATTTTAAGATTTTGTGTAGTGGTTTATTTAGTAATGATGTTACTTAGAGAAATATAAATTTATTAAAATCATTTCAATTCAAGTGTAATGAGTTTAAAACCTTTTTTAATTAAATATTATTAAAATTAAGAAAAATAAATATTCATCTCATCTAACATCAGTTAAGGGTTTAATTAAAAATATTTTTAAAACCTCTTTTAATTAGTATGTAGTAACTTTAACGATCTAATTGTGTTCATATCAGCAACTTTGACACCTTCTAGGTGCACCGCTGCATCCAATTATCTTCTATCATGTGTAGTATACTAGTTTAGGAATGACAGTTTTGCGTAGCCTTGTATATTTTATACAGAAAACAATAGTCGATACCCAGAATTGAAAGGTTTTGTGTTCCTCTTTTGCCTTCATACTTGTGTGGTATAAGCTATTTGTGTTGGTTGCTTGGTGAAGAATCTGGGATTCCTTAAGAAAATAAATAAAGTACCTCAATTTTTACATGGCTGATTCAACTTCTTTCTTATATAATCAATAATAATTTAAAATTCGTACTTTCATGTATTTTCTTGGTCACGTCAACATTAAAAAGTATTTAGGACCTAACTATTGTTTTAATTTAAATATGGTTTTCAGAATGGTAATTTTGGAAGTATAAACTTATATCACTGTAAATGAAATTTTAAATTCAAGAAATGTGAGGAAAAGACAAAAAGAACATGTGAGGCAGATATTCCAAAATCATGAACGTATAAAAGATCTACATTGCATATCTTATCGAAACGTCAACCTACTAATTAATAAATCAACACGTACACTGAACTTAGACCCCTTAGTTAAACATATTAAAATGTTTATATCATAAATCAACACTACTAGTATATATTATAATAAAAATTAATAGCCCATGTTACTCTTCATTTCTTATCTGTTAAAAGATTTCTATTATGGAAATTATTACTAAATAAAAGTAATTACTTACTTATAAGCATGTAATTAATCTTTGTTTATGTTTCACAATTTAGATTACTAAATCAATTGTTGGGGTAAAACATGTTTCACATCTAATCTATAACCTATAATAAAAAAAGATTTTCTCAAGACACGTGTCATCACTATAGCATATCAAATGACACGTGTCATCACTCTAACATATCAAAAAATTCATTTTCTCGCATCTCTCTCATAATAAATAAATACAAAGAGTTTTAAAATTAATTTGATTTTTCTTTTTAACTAAAATATGTTAAAATAAATATATCTATATTTGTGTTTTTTGTCTCTGTCATATTAAATGATAATTATTGTAAATAAGTAAACTAAATTATTAAACATGTAAAATAAAATGAAGTTATTTTAATAATTTTTTAATACATATAAAATATAGAGTAATAATTTCTAATTCATTATGTGTTATAAATTTTAAATATTCATTAAATTTTTAATTTTACAAATGGATAATAACATCTAGAAAATAAAATATTTATAAAACTAATGATTTTTATATGTTTTTTATTCTACCCATGTAATATATGGACTCTAATCTAGTAATATAAGAAACTAAAGCATGCATATATAAGTTTGATGCGTATTTATTTATAATTTTGTTGAGTACTTTGTAATGAAATCTAATATGGGTACCAAAAGTTTTAATAAGGGGAAAATTTTGAAAATGTCCCTTTAACCAGCGTCCTTCAAATTGTTCATTTGATCAGATCATCATAAAAAAATGTACCCATCCAATTATATCGCCTTTGACTATGAAATAGGGTCGTTCGAACCACGATGAGCGGTTCAGATGAAACCGTGTGTTTGGATAGGGTCATCCCAACCGTGTTTGCTCTTTTCAGTGAATCAAGCTGACCATTTTCTTATTTTCCTCTCACATTTGGATGACTATCCTTGTGTTCGGACGATTGTGTATGTGCTCGGATGACCGTGACAGAAGAATCAGAACACGGTTGGCTCGATTCTTGAAGAGGGCAAACACGGATGGGACGACCCTGTTTGGACATGCGATTTCATCTGAACCACTCATTGTGGGTTCGAACGATCTTGTTGGGTAGGGACATTTTCGGAATGAGATGGAAACAATGACATTTTATAAGAGAACATACCGGCCAAATGGACATTTTCAGAATTATTCTTTTAATAACGGGCTAATGTCAGGAGGATTGTTAGGTGCAAATTTACTGTTTGGAAAAAGTTAAAATTATAACGAGAACCTAAAGTCGTAACTTTGATTGAAAAATATATTGTGAAATGTTAGTTTGATTGAAAATCGTGACAAACAAAATTTGCATAAAATATATACGTGTGAGATCTAGACATCTAATACGTACCTCTTTTTACCCACAATGACAGTAGCTTTTCTTTCGATCTTTTGGTGTTCATAAAATTGATGAAATTTTTTTCGTAAATAGTTATGGAGTGTTAAAAAAAAGATATCAGGTAGAGTTTAGTCCAGCAAAGTGATAAATTCATTTTATTTGCTTCTATCAAAATTAGAATTTATAATTTATTATCTTTTAGTTATAAAATCTTTATCAGGCTCCTATAAGTAATTTATAAACAATATAATTAAAAGAAGTTTTTATAAGTTTATAATATAAAGAGCACATCTGTAACTTCATTATTTGCTATGTTGCTATTAACATGCATGTCTATTAAATTATAAGAAACACTAATACTTTTATGTAAAAGAAAGTATAAATAAACAGGTAACCCTCTCAACAATGATTATAAGCAAATGACTTTTTAGAACTTAATGATTAAATTCAAATGTTGAATAATTGAATAGCATTTATAATTAAATTTCATTAACAGAAGTTTCCACCTGGATGAAGACAGAGTCTCACATAATATTGAATTGCTTTCTTTTTTGTCGTTTACTATCTTGGATTATTGAACCGACCCTCGTGCGTTTTGGTGTCAGGATACATTTAACATAATCATATTAGTTTGTCACTATTAGTTTTATAATAGTAATTATAAATGTTTGAGCTAAAAAATTAATGTTGTCTTTTAACACTCTCAAAAAGGGTTGGTAAAATGTACCTTCCAAATAAAAAATAATTTAAACATGATAACAATAAGATTTTTCTTTTTAAATTAACGTGCAAATCTATCTCAAGAGTTTTAGAAAGAATAATGTGTATGATAAAACTAGAGAGGTTTCATTGAGAAAGATAAAAAAAATCAATGATACTTAGCTCAAACAATAAATCGAGATAACAGGAGACCTTATTAACAAGAATGAAGGTATTGGATTGAAGTATCATATGTTACACACAAAAAAAATTTTGGTTGGGTCAAAGAGTTTTCTTATCTAATATGAATTTTCTCTTAAGGATGTTCTTAAGTTCAGAAATGATGAGGACAAACTGACATATGAGTTTCCCTTTGAAAACGTTTTATCCTAGTGTCCCAATGTTCTGTTCTCAAGTTATAAAGATGATCGGATGGGTCAATGACCCTACTAACCTGTCAGTGATCCATTTAGTCATAAAAAAGAAGCAAAGAGTGAGAAAAACTTGATCAAGGATAAGAGTGACAACATGACACTTTTGTAAACACTAGTAAAAATAAATAAAAAAAATTGTCTAGGACATGGAAGTGTATTAGGACGTAATATTTCTAAAGAGCATACGTTAATGTAATCGTGCTACTTTTCATAAAAAAGTCCATCTCATACGTTATGACATCTCAGTTAAACACTCCTAATGTTGTTGCATGGAAGGGTATTAAGGACATAATAATTCTTGTATATTAATGTTTATGATAAAATGTGCATGCTTTATTGTATGCTAATGATTATAATGATGTTGCATGTTTTTCTATGTTGATGGATATAGTGATGTCTTGCATTCGTTACAAGTGATATTCAATTGGATGGCTGGTAATATTCTTGCCTTAGTGGTAGGTTATGTTTTAGTCTTTAGTACTCTTTATGACCGGTGCTGCTTAGGTCTTTATGTTAGATGATAATATGGTCTTTATGACTAGTGATGTTTAGGTCTTTATGACCGGTAATGTTCTGGTTTTATGGTTGTGATGGAGTCTTAATTATGCCTATGTTAGCTTGTTTAGATTTGTTACAACATTTGATTAGTAAGTAAGTGTACGTATGCTTGTTTGTTATCTATGTTTAATATAATGGTTATGTCTATGATGTGTAATTGTAAAAGTATAACTAACTTTTTTAACATGCATGCTAGATTGGTATAAATAACTACAAAAGTCGAAGATCATCACGGATTGGAATAAAGGCTACCATGGAAGACTGACATCTTACTCTTTGGAAGTTTACGTCTGAAACATCTTAGTTTTATTAATGATTAAACAATCTGACGAACCAAATGATGCAATGAATGTTTTCATTGTTTTATCTTCAATGAATTACAGTTTAAATACTATGCTTATAATGTATGAAATCAATTGCGGGTCTCTAGGGTTTGGGTTTTACAATAGTTAAACATATTTGGGTGACAATGATCCCAAGGTGATGACATCCTAGAATGTATTCACTCGAACAATAAAAAATAACAATAATACTTAATAACTTAAGTCCATGAGCTTTATTTTATGGATAAGTTGGACCAAATCGACTTATATTTGATATTGGATGTTACACTGAAGGATTGACGACTCTACTTTTGAAACACTTCCAAATTAAAACTATGCATTTATCCATTAATATATCACTACAAATATATGTAAAAAAAATAGTACCTAAATGTGCCAAAAGTTTCTCTCATTCAACACTCAAGGGTATTGTATATAATCGATTATTTTATCATGTTCCATTATTATTTTATGCGAATAAGTAGAATCTTATATGACGATATTATTCTTGAAAACGCTTATAATTAAACTATCATGGGAATGGTGGGTATCTAAAGCATACAAGAATTGAAGCTTCCTAGCTACTTACAAAACATGATTTAGTACAATAACCAACCTAAAAGGATAACAATAATAATAATATAATCTCATGATTAAGATTAAAAATGTACGATCCAAAAGATTTGCAAAACTTTTGCCGTGATATTATCGTAACCCTCACTCCACCACCCTCAATATTATAATACTACATCTCCACTCCCATAATATTATTCGTACGGTCTCCTTCTCTATATAAATACTCATCACCATCATCCCCACAACACAAAAACTCACACATTTTTTCTTCAACATCTTCAAGGGTATAATAAACAGATTCATTCATCATTTGAAGTTGAAGATCGATAGTGCGCAATGGGAAACAGTTTAAGGTGTTGTTTATCATGTCTAATACCTTGTGGAGCTCTAGACTTGATCAGAATTGTTCATTTAAACGGTTTTGTTGAGGTGATAACACGACCGATTACTGCTGGTGAGGTTCTCATCAGTTACCCTAATTATGTACTGACTAAACCCTCGTCGCATGGGGCGGTGCGAAGAATACTTATCGTGTCGAGTGGCACGGAGCTGAAGAGAGGTGGGATTTATTTTTTGATTCCTGCTTCTTCTGTGCCTGAAAGCAAGAGAAAACTGAAGGCGGAGAAGGTGGCGGGGATCAAGGCGGTGATGGGTGGCGCCGTGGCGGTCTCTGGCGGCGGTGTGAAGGTGTGTGGTGGTGGTGTGGCGGAGAAGAAGGTTAGGAGGCAAAGATGTCGCCGGAGTGTTGATGGTGGAGATCTTGGCGGCCTCATCTTGAGAGCATATGTGAAGAATAATAATTACTTGTGAATTTTGGTATTTTGTTTTCTTGTGGATAGATTTAAATATTCTTTCTCTTTTCCATATATTGGAAAATTATACCTTTGTTTATGATTTTTTTTGTAAACAAAGTAATATCAAGAGCATGTTTAGTTTGTCTTTGCTTGATGATGAATATAAATTAACCTCTATATATATTATAAAAAATCAAATAAATGATTCATGTGATTTAATCAAAAGATTACGAGTTTAAAAAACAAATTACTTCAAACTTTTATGTACATGTTATATGTTTACAAAGGTAGTTCAAATAGTCTATAATTTTTAAAACTACATAGATAGTAAAAGAAGTGTTTGATCTTATTCCCTGGGAACAACTGTTAGAAGATTTTACCTATCGAAAATAGGACTCCTTTAGTAGTTGCTATGATTCTACAATTGCCAAGGTATAACTTATATTAATCTATCACTTTGTAGTGAAGCATTTCGTATTATGGTATTCTGGTATTAATACTATAGGTCGGTGCCTACAGGATTATTCTTGAATTTTACAAATTACCACTAAAGTTTTTCGTTTCTCACTATTGAAATTTATCATTTAAGTGGGGATGGTGGAGTATTAGGTGGTAAGGATGATATGGAGTGAACGAGTCAAGTTTAAAATGGTACTTTCTTTGTTTTATTTTAATTTCAAAATGATTTTTATAAATCACATGAGATGATTTCAAATAAATTTTAAACAAGTTATAAAATATCGGGTTAGATATATAATGTTTTTTATATTTGTTTTTATGTATATTTTGCGTTGTTTTACATTGAGAGGTAGTTTTATTTGAAAACGTGTAGGATTAAATATGATACGTTTCGATTCGACTTTATAAATATAAGTTATTCTACATTTTGACGTACATTTAGTTTGAAAACGAGTCAGGGTGATTGTAATCTATATTTTATCACGCCTAATGTCATTCACAACACGTGATTATTTATACATATTTTGAGTTAGGTTACATTTCGATATACATTTCATTTGAAAAAGAATTTGGTCAGGGTAACGCGAGGCAATTTAAATCTAGTTATATTGATTAGAAATACAAGAACAAAACAATTTTTTTGTCATGATTCTCATCACACTTGTAACATTTAACGTGGTTATCCTACTGAAAACACTCATTATCATTTAGACTCAATCGGGACTTATGACCTCTTCCTTGGCTACGTCCAAAGCCATCCTGATTGGAACTTTCAACTCGTAATGTTCACAACCGTGCATCCTTCATTTTCCTAGTTTCTTGTATACGCTACTCATATGCTTGTAATATTTCAATCGAATAGCATCGATCCAATTTAAAACAATGCTCGATCTATTGAGACCATAATTCGATAAAAGATTTACGTATAGAATTAAGTAACCTTTTCATCAAATCCACTACTTCAATCTCATATTCAAGACTCCTACCTAAGGCTAACCCGGTAAGTTCAGTTGCAAAATCATCAACTAACTCACATTCTTTCATGCGCAAACCTTTAAGTTCTCTCTTCAATGTTGCCGGGAGTCGTTCCCATCCCATCAACTCCCAATTACTTGCTTTTGCTCGGTGTAACTCGTCACTTGCAATACCGTTTCTTCGAATATAGCTTGAAACAAGAAGGCGTGAGCTAGTTTCGACTTGTTTGGATCTAGTTCTTCTCTTAATGACATCAATTCAATTGTCTCACATATCCCATCTGCATCATACTTTGAGCACCCACGCCAGATAATTCCTTAAGGGTCAAATCAGTTACTGTTATGATATCAAACACCATCGCCATTAATATTTTTCTTCTTTTAATAGCCCCTACCCCCTTTGATCAAGCTTGTTTCAAAAGTATTTTCCACCAACCAAGAAAACAAGGTCACCACCATATTACGTATTCTATCACCACAAAAGAAACTAAGTCAAATCCGCTTGCGCTGATGTCTTTCTATTTGAGTTTTGCACTCCTCCACTTAGACTCCATCTATCATAAGAACAAGCCCAATCAAGAGAATTAAGCCTGTTATTGAAATGCTTCAACACGCGATCAATATTAGCTTGCACCCCTTCGGTTCTAATATATACTTGATAACGAGACTTTTTCTTGAACACACCATATCAAACAAAGAAAACAAAAAACCAAGTAATATGAATAGATACCCTAAAATAAAACTCATGAATTTAATATGAACTAATTTAGAGATAGTTAGATTATTTATTCATGAACATGGAAGAGTTTAAACACAACGAAACCCCCATTACTAAAAGATAAACTAAGCAACAATTTACTATGTAATCATGTCACATAAAATTTTACTCAAGTTAAAGAATTTCAATGACCCTAACAAACTCATAAACACTTCTTAACACCTACTCACCCGTAATAGCGTACCCATGATCCATGAACACATCAATTAACCCAACATGCTCACCACATCTGAACTCGGTAGCTAATTTCCATTGGCTACAATGGATCCCAATTTGATGTGTGTGTATGGTATATGTATTTTTAAAAGGATTTTTGCACAGATTCGGTTATTTTGGTTTTTACTTATACTAAACTACATACACACACATTATCAAGTTACCTAACGTGTGATAATCTACTGAAGATAAGAACCAAGTATCAACTTATGGACACACTTAGCCTACTCAACATCCTTAATGATTGACTATCAGATAGACTTTGATTTTTAAAAATGATTAGTTTGATTTATGGTAATCAATTTTTTTTCAAAATAATAATTTAAATAAATAAAAGGTAAATAAAGGTTGAGACTATCAGAGATAGTTAAGTGAAACGAGGATATCATCCTAATTTAGGCTCCACTTTAGTAACCGTGATAAATTACGCGGTATGATTAAAAATATAGATTAAAATAGTCATGTTAATATTTATAAACTTGAGCCAACGTAGAGTTACCGTAAACCAGCTTCGTAGTGACAAGAACAGTGGCAACGAGTAACTTACGAGAGAATTATCGAGCCCCTAATGATGTAGGTAATGTTGCATCCTCTGAAAGCATAACTTAATATTAGAAAGAGAGATAATTAAGTTTCTTTTTGACATATCATTAATTTTAGAAAATCATCATAAATACTATAGATTTCTCAGACTATAAAAAAGAGACCTTCAAATGATTAGAAAGTTAAGATGATTGATTTCTATTAACCATTCCTCATTCATTAGCCATGATTTTATTGTGAAGAGATTTTCACAAATAAAAGTTAGTTCACATGTTTTTAACATTGTATGCATTTACAATTACAAATCATAAGTTTATAATTTTCCACTCAAATATAGATGCTACCTATAAAAAGTTTACCCAAATTACTTAACAATAACATAATATAAACCACACTATTAGTTCATCACAAATTATATAAATTTTATCTAATTAGAATGATAATAAGAGTTTAACATAAATTTAGCTTAATCATTACAACAAAGATAAAATATAATAATGAAATCATTGGTAAGTTGGATTAGTCAAACCGATGATCTACTATGGATAATGTTTAAACAACCCTAAGATTATTTTAATTGTTGAATGGACCTCTAAAGCCTTCTAAAGACCATGAATACTAGCTTCCCAAAAAATAAAGTTTTATCCCTTCAAAAGCTTCCTTCAAACTTACAAATGAACTGCTATTTATAGGCTTTCTATAGTGTTGGGCACGGCTCATGCCTCCCAATGCACAAACTTGTGCTAGCACGAAGCACATAAATGTTAGTCGCCTCGTACACATAGAGATTTTCGGGCACGCCCCCCTGTTGAATGTGTGCCACGTCCCCGGCCTCTTGCGTAGGGATAGTACTTTTTTCCTATCATATTGATGAACATGGAGGTGGGCTAATTTGCCACAAGGGTATGTTTCAGGCTGGGCACTAGGGTGTACCTAATGAGGCACAACCAAATGCGTGGATTTCGGAGCTCGGGTTTCTTCAAATTTCTTCTTGTTTAAGCTTAGTTTGTCCATCTTAGTCTTTTTCAAGCCTGAAAACATAATTTAGCAAATTTAGGTACTAACTCAATCAGTTTTAGTAAGAGTTATGGGAACAATTGATATGTAGTTGATATGTATAATTTGGAGCACATCATCAATCAAAGTCTTAAGCTTTATATGGAGGTGTTTCAAAATCTAACCTTATTATTACCCTACCTTTGCATGCTTCAAAATGGCTAAAAGGTGTTAGGGTGTGAAGCCATTTTAGGCTTTTTGGTTGATATTAGAATATATGGCTCAAGCTATTAGAGGTTTTTTGTTCCCTAGATAGAACCATAATTATGTTTTTATAAATACCAAGTTATATGTTGTAATCTTTGTATTGTATTTTACTGAGCTAATAAAAAGAAACCTTAGTTCCGGCACGTTGATATAGGTTGCACTAACTGAACTACGTTAAATCCTTGTTTCATTCTATAATCTGTCTAGGTGATATTTGTTAATGTTCGTGTGTTGATTTTATTGTGTCTCTTGAATCCTAACAAGTGGTATTAGAGCCATATTTGAGTACTCTTTGATCTTACATATGTATTGTTACACATCACTGCCGCTCAGGGTTTTGCAGGCAGTGCCGGTTACAGTTCCGAACCTTGAGTCATCATCGTCGCCTAAATACTCCTCCATCAGTCGCAGTTTAATCGTTGCAATTTTCACGTGGATTGGTTTTACTATATGATCATCTTTCAAAGTTGTTGTCACTTGTAACCTAACTATAAAATTTGAGAGCCGATTGGAAGACTTATCAGGAAACACTATCTTTCAATCAATATATAAAGATATAGGTTCATTCATTTTTTCCATTTAGAGTTTAGCTGGGTTGTTGATTCTGTTTTGGGTGTTCATGTTTGAGGGTGTTATTCGAGTTTGTTTTTTGGGTTTACTTTTCGAGTTTGGTTTTCATTATGGATTGGGTATTTGTAGAAAGAAGTATCAGTTTTGGGTTGTTTGTATTTTCATCAGTTATCAATTGTTTAGTGTGCCAAGTTTCTTTATTTTTCTTTGTTTGCTATCAAAAAGTTCAGTGAGATTGATTTTGGTTGGTGAAAAATACAAATAGAAATTGTTGTGTCAATAGGATTTGGATATGGTACTAAAAAGAAGATCGAGGAAGATCAAGAAAGCTAAGAAGTAGTTTGGGAATCCTAGGACCAGAAAGCTAGAATGACTATTATGTTACCTTTTATGGAAAATAGTGTTTTAAACACCATGAAAGAAACCACAAAAAGTGGTATGATATTGGCTCTGTCAAATATGTATGAAAAAGCCATCTATGGATAACAAGGCGTTCTTGATAAGAGAACTGTTTATGACAAGACTGAAAGAAGGAAGCTCAGTCACGACTCACTTTAATAACCTAAATTCTATTTTGTCTAAATTAGCATATGTGTGAATAAAACTTAGTGAAGAGACTCAAGTTATGGTATTGTTATTTTTATTGTCTAATAGTTGGCCTAATACAGTAACTAATCGTCTTAGATGTTACATGTTGGCAGTGGAAGGAAATAACAGGGGCAATAAGAGTCAGGGGAAGAGTTCCACCAAAACTCAGAAAAATATGAGGTGAACACTGCTGTTGAAGATGAATGTCTTGATGACATGTTATTGCTTGAGGCTAATAACAATGTGGACTTTTGGATCATAGATATTGGTGCTTCATTTCACGCTATGCACAACGTGGAAATGATGATGAATCTAAATCAAGATGATTTTGGGAATGTACGATTGGCTAATAATGAGATGTGTGATGTAACAGTCATGGATGATATTTATATGATGACTCCATTGTGAACTACATAGAATCACTAGTAGCTAATTTCCTTCGCTTAATTATATACTGGTATAAAACTAGTGTACTATATTGGTTGAATATAATAATATATTAATTGAAATTATAAATATAAAAATAATATTTAGAAATTATAAAACATGTTTTGAGATAAAATATTATTGTAATTATATATGATCAACTATTTTAGGTTATAAAGCAGTAATAACATTTTTTTCCAAACTTTTATTTTTAAAAGACTTTTGCTTTTAAAAAAATATTTTTAAGCACTTCAATTTTTTGAAAAAAAAATACTTTTTTAAACTATAGCATTTTTAAAAGTTCTTCGTATTAAAAAATCCATATTTCTTTAATTATTTTTTTAAGAAAATTAATTTCTTTAGTAAAATAAGCACTTTTTAAATTATCAAAAAAAAATTATAATTTAAATAATATATATATATATATAGCATTTAATGTATCACTAAATACTTAACTTTCATTCTACTAATAACACGTGTTTAAATCCTAAGTGGAGCCTAATTAGACATTGTAAAAATATGTCATATGGCTTCTAAATATTTTATGTTTTTAGTATAGATTAGTATGGATTTTTGTTATAATCACTTTGACTTTGGATGACCTTGGTTGGTAATTTTCTATATTTATAAGGGTTATTGGATTTAGATAATACCAACTTTCGGGTTCGAAGTGGGGAGGAAGATTAGTGGTTTTGTTATTAAACAAAATCACGCTGAAGTTTACTTTATACTAGTTATTAAATATTTGATTCATGGTTAAAAAAAGTTAATAAATGATTCTAATCAGGTGTTATGTATTAACTCGTATAGTGGTTTTGTTGAGATATGCATCTATATTATTTTAATTCGACGTAAGTAATGATTTATGTTTAGTTTGTTTATTAAAATATTTCTAATAATTGATATTCTTATTTTGTCTTGTTTTTATAAATAAATGAAAAATTGGGCTGAACTGGGCTAGAGAACGTGTCCATGGGCTAAATGGAGGATGGGCTTGAGTCCGGGTGAAGTGAAGCTAATATAGTAATATGAGAAGATTTGGGGTTTCGTATTCATATCTTATGGTTTTGATTCTCTAATTCACAACTTAACTTTATCTTCATTATATAACTAAAACTAAGGCCCCCACGTTGCTTCGGGGGAGTAAAACCATATCAATATCATCAAAATATCAAACCATCGCTAGTGATCATCAATACTAAAGTTGCGGTGTGTTAATGCGGATAAATTAAAACAAAACGTAAAATATATAAAAGTTTAAACAAGTTGATCTAGGATCCTCAAGTTGCGCCATACCTGTCAAACGTGAAAAATATAAGTAATAACATTGAACAGCACATGCAATTTGTGAAGTATTAACTTTCAAAACTTTGAACGAAATGTAAAACAAAATTTTGCGAAAAATTAAAAGTACAAGAGATTAAATTTGAAAGTAAAAAAATTATGAGATCAAATTAAAAAAGATTAAAAAAAAGATAAAAGCAAAAAAATTATTATTTTTAAAAAACACTCTAAATATAATATGCAATAGTCTATGCATAAGGTACAACACCTTATGCATAGAAAAATTGATATTAGAATATTAAACTTAACTAAAAACTATCACTCTTATATTTATATCTATATATAAAAGAACTCTCACATCTTATTTATAATCCTTATCCTTATATTCTTTTTTATTATTAATTTCTTATTTACATCTATAATATTAACTATCAACTAATTTATCTTATTATTATTTATTTCTAAAATTTATTTTTTAATATTTTAATAATTAAGTATCAAATTAATGGGTCATTTTGACTTGACCTAGATGGGTCAATAACACAAAAATCACTTACATAATAAAAGATATCACTTATGTAATCAAGAACGCAACGCAAAACATCATGCAAAACAAGATATGGATTATGAGTTTGTTTCTAGACTCAATGCTTGGATTACGAGAATACCAATAAAACACATTTTGCAATACAATATTACATTAAGAAATTACCATTGAACATATTATGCAAAAAAGGACACTCATCTTTGTTAACATATTTTCAATAAGGACATCATTCTATGACTAAATAAATCACATTATTACAATCTTTTTTTTTTTTAATATTGATCAATTTAGTAAAGTTTATGGTCATTTCTAGAAAGAAAATTAGAATTAAAGTAAATAATACTTTCGTTCTTTGGGTTTATAGTAATTCTTAGTTTTTATTTTTAAACTAAATAAATTACAGTCATATCATTAACATTTGAAAAATCTTGCACATTTCGTCTTTTCTCTTATGAACATCTATTTCTGACGTTAAATAAAGGTATGTGCTTCTCACGTAAGATATAATAGTCATTTTATATTAAATTAATATTAAAAACTACATTCACACTCTCTTCTCCCCCCTCCATCTCCCTCCATCTCCCTCCCTCCCTCTCTCTCTCCCCACCCCAACCCCACCTTTTCCACCATATCGCTAGGGGTGTTTATTGGTTCGGTTTTCAAAATTTTTTAGGCATAACTGAAAACCAAATCGAACCAAATTGGGAATATGGCTAACCGACCCAATTTCAGCCAAATTCATTTCGATTCTGTTTTCGTTAAAAACTAAATTTAACATAAAAAACCGAATTCACCATTTGTTTTTTTATTTCAAATATTACCAAGTGTAAATAAGTTTTATTAGAATCACCCTTTATATACATTTTTGAAATATACATATCAAATAATTAAACTCTTAAAATGTTTAAAATTTTATTTCTTAAAAACATAACTAGTCGAATTTGATTGTTTTAGAGTAACGATTTAATACTGAGTTTTGATGTTTGAAAACAAAATAACAATAAAATGTTTGTTATTGGGTTGAAATAATCCATTTTGGAAAACTTAGGATTTTTTAGTTAGCTTTCAGTTACAAAAATATATATAACTTATAATATATTGAATTAGGTTAATTCCGTTAACCACCGAACAAAATGAATTTAAAAACTAAATATAACCGAAAACACAATGATCGAAAACAACAATTTTATTATAAACTATAAAAAATAATGACAAAAGTAACACATTTTATTATTTTTAACACCATAATTTTTTAAAATAAATTGATGAAAGTATATTACTATGTATCTATTTATAATTGTAAAACACAATGATAGATAACAAATTTATATAATCTAAAGAATCAATAATAAAAATAACACAAAATAGTCTAAAACGTAAAACACTATAATTAATAAAAAGGATGTAAAATATATGAACAATAAACATATATGAGACAATGAGCTGACGTATTTAATACAATAATCAAAATGTCCTATTTTTTAAAACAAAATAAAAACACGTGTTAAGCACATAATATTTTTTTGAAATTTTTAGATTAAATCCTCTTTTTAGTATAACCCTAACCTTTCACATATTATTTTTTGGTGTTGGAATTACTTGAGACTTTGACATTGTTTTTCATATTTGAAAATACAGTGTTGATTATTTGGTGATTATTATTTTAAAATTAAGTAGTAAACTTTTGAATTTAGAGATGTTATTATTTTGTCTTTATTTAAAGGCTTAAACTTAAGGACATGTGTAAAATATTTATTAGTAAAAACTAAGATAATTAGTACTTCAATAAGTTATTTTTAGTGAATTTATTGATCTATAATAATATACCAAAATATGTAGAAGACATGTTATATTTTTCTATATTGTCCGACTAGGCTCTAACTAGAATTTAGACATGTTTCGTTACTAGGATGAAAATTTATCATTTATTGATACATTAGACGCTATTGATATTTATATACTTTTCAATAAAATAAATTTTTTGATATATTTAAAACATGTTATTTATTAAAAACATGATATTTTTTAATACAAAATGTTATTTTATACTTTCAAAATATAATAAATAACTATTAATTTAACTCTTCATTCAAACTCGTGTAGTACACAGGTTCTAAAATAGTATGTAATATATAAGTTTTATAAATTGAAAATATGTCATTAATTTTTAACTTGAGTAAATATGTAATCAACGAATTTAAAATGAGCTAGTCGCAAAACACACAATTGCTAATTTAAAATGAGCTAGTCGCAAAACACACAATCGCTAGTTTTTAGACCGCAGGAGTGGTCTCAAAATGAAACAACGGAGGTTTTTGTCACTGCATATTCAAATGCAAAGGCCATAAAATATCTAGTTTAATAGTTTTCTAGTAATAATACAAACACAGATATATGTATAGATTGTGGGGACTACGAAGATATAAAAAATCAGTGTAAAACTATTTCTAGATTATATATGCCACCCGTTGTTAAATGTTTGCAGATTAGTGGCAAGGGTTCCGTCATGGGGTATTAAAGTATACATTGTACAAGCATAATTATTTATCTTTATGAATATCGTTGTTTAATTAAGAAATGATGATGGGATTATGCTTAAGTTGTTGCAACATCTATATGGAAATCCTGTTAAGTTTCAACACTATTAACCTTTATGAACATAAAAAAATAAAAAGAAATTAAAAATTGAAAATACTCGAAAGAGACTCAAGAACTCTATTTCATCTGATTCATTTCACTCGTTCGAAAAGGTTAAGTGGACTCTGATTATGATGAATTAAAACAAAAATTTGTATATTTAAAACGGATCTCCTCTTGTCTTACACTAAAAGACTTGCTCCTTTTTCATGAAAGAACATGAGAACATAAGCCGGCTTCTATAAAAATATATAATAAGACCTAATCTTCTTAAGATAAATTAATTAATTAATTCTTGAATCTTCTTAAGATTAATAAATAAATAAATAAATAAATTCTTGTTTCTTGAGATACAACAGATCGTATGAGAATATACCTCAAGTCTTATAACATTGCAAAAAGGTGACAAAACTACGAACATAAAAAGTAAGAACAATTATAATCATGCGGTATACAAGCTTTGACTTAGGAAATCAAATTTATAACCAAACAACTATATTAATTCCCTTGTTTAATTTTTATTTATTGTATGTTTCCAATTGGTAGTTGAAGAAAGACCGTTAACACGTCTAACAATACCAACATAGTAGTTTATGATATTTTATTTATGATATACAAATCATGATATTCGTAATATAATGCAGAATAACATGAAAAAAAAAGCTCAAAATATAAGAAACTTCAAAATGCAACCCTTAATTTGATGCTTATACAGCAAGAAGAAGCCCAGGTACAGACGAATGATCGGTCAGCTTGCTCTGCCACACACACTGACACGTGTCAACACCTCGTGATCCGACATGGACGTTAGCTGACTTGGCGAACCGGGTGACCGTAACCGAAGTGTTGAAGTACTCCCTCACCTGAGTTATAACCCCATCAGCAACCGTCCATGCGTGGACCCAGCTGACCTTACCGCTCGCTGGAAAGCACCCTTCAGCCAGCACCATCGAGCCGATGGAGACGACTGATATAGGGTTGAAATCCAGTGAGTGGTACTCCTTGGTACAGCCGGTGAGCAACCGCATAAGACGGTTGCAAGATGGTGGTCCATGAAACCACCATTCGATGTTGGGAGCTAGGAGGCGGTGGACCGTGGCAGCATCGCGTGAGGCCAATGCTTTGTAGAAGTTGGAGACTATGTTTTGGTTGCATTCCTCTGGTGGCATATGGTGGTGGTGGTGGTGTTGATCAGCCATATTTTTTGTTTTGTTGATGAGGGTTGTGTGTTATTGTTCAAATAAACGTGAAAAAGCTAAAAGGCATGACAAGTGTTATATAGGAGTAGGAGGAAGATATTTAAACAGTATTATATGGGGTTTGACCAACGATATATCAATGAAATCCTTATAACTAAACTTTCTGGTGTCAAAACGATGAGTAGGGACTTGGGTAACCTAACATATTAAATGAGTTTTGAGTGAAAGTGTAATATCTAAAGTTGTGGTGTTAGTAATGTTTTAAAATAAAACTAATTGAATAGCGAATCAATCATTTTTATCAGTCGAAGCTGATATTTATATCGAAGTGTTCTTCTTAGTAATCAATTTAAACTAACATTTAAATCGAAATGTTCTTTTTAATATGACATAATTACAGAAAACATCCTTTAGGTTTATAAAAAATTATAGGTATCATTCTTTATCTTTGAAAAATACTCTAATCATTCTTTATGTATATCTTTTATAACAGATTTCGTCCTTTAGACTTACTACTATTAAGTTATCCTGTCAAGTTAAGAGTAATTTGGTCTTTTTACCTTTAAATGACTATTTATGTAATTAAACATAAATGATGTTTTCTGCAACTTTTTTATCTTTTGATTAATTGATGCATTTTTACAATTATACATATACATATGATTTTTGTATATAATATAAGTTATATTATTTAGTTATTTTCATCAACATTTTACATATAAATATATATTATGTAAATAGTATTATTATTTTTAATACTTACGCCCTTAGCCCTATATACTTTACCTTTAATATTGTTTACAAGATATTTTTATATAATTATAGAGTATTACCTTAAACTTGTTTTTTAATCTAATATATAATAGTATATAAACAGAGATGGTCACATATGGTTTTTTTAATTATGTTGTAGTTAAATTACATGAACCATTCCTTCTGTATTTTTTTAACTAACAATATATTCTAGTTTTAAGGAAAAAACAAAAAAAAACCAAACAGAAAATAGACATAAAAACATTGAACTACGCACGTGCGGGGGGAGGGGGGCATCGCCCCTTATGGTTTCGTCAGTAGTGTTAAATTTTATTCTAGTGGTGTAAATTTTTTATAAATATCAAGTTCGCCCGCCCCCTCCCCCCCCAAAAAAACTATTTTTGCCCCCGCCCCCTACGAGAGTGTTCAAACTCTGTCACTACGCACGTGAAGTGTAAACCATTAAAAACAATAACTAAGTCGTTGTAGGACCTGCGTGTTTTGACGTGACTGGTAAACTTAAAAAATAGGCATAAAAGCGTGGAATCACATGCACGTTACGACTTGTTAACCCTAAAGTGTAAAACGAAAAATTCATAAAAGATGAAAAGTATAAGGGATAAAGTTGAAAGTAAAAAATGATAAGATTATAATTATAAACGACTTAAAAGTATTAGGGTTAAAAGTAAAAAAATACTATAGATAAAAAAACAAAGGTGGATATTAACATAATAACATTAATACAAATTTAATAATACAAATTCAAATTAGTTATTAAATAATTATTAACTATTATAATTTGTATTATTAAAAGTTATGATAAATTTAGATAATTTGTATGATATATCTTACTTGTATATCTTTATTAAAATATAATAATTTAAAAATTTTTATGCATAACAAATTATGAAATAAAAGCTAATTATGAAAAATGTCCTTTAAATTAGGTTTAAAGTTTCAAAAATAGTCCTTTAAACGGTAAAAAGACTAAAATGTCATTGATTTAACGGAGAAAACTAACGCTCATTAGTCTAAAGGATGTAATCTGTTATGAAAAGTATACATAAAGGATGATTAGAGTGTTTTTTTAAAATAAAGGATGATACCTGTAGATTTCTATAAACCTAAATGATGTTTTTTGTAATTTTGTCTTTTTAATAATTACTTTAAAGTTTTAGAAAGAGATACAAGCCATATTTTAAAAAATAATCTCTTATTAAAAAGTGTTTTACAGCAAGTCTTGTTTCCTTCTTCATAAAACTAAGTTGTTTATTTTGTAATAAAATGTTTATACATTTTTCAAGGAAAACCTAACATGGATGTTGCGTAGTCTTTTTATTTTGTTAAAAACACTTCTCAATTTAAAAAACATTATAGAAGAAAAGGCAAAACATAAACACGAGTTATGTAGCTTTTTTGCTAAATTCAAATTTACTCTGTCCGGGAACATCAATCCCTGGTCCCTGGGTAGATTTTTTCACGTATGTCCTTATATTAATAATTAAAATACAAATTAAATCCTCTTGATTTGATTTCTTATCACTTAGACCTTTTGATTTATATTAATAGGTAAAATATAATTAAGACCTTTTGTTTGTTTTTAAAAAATTGACTCTAAAGTAATAAAATCAAATTTAAGTCATATATATTTATTATAATTATTGATTGATTTATTATTTTAAAATATCATATTTCACCTCTTAATTTATTTATCATTTAATGTTATTTTAGGTTTTTTTAATTAATTAAAAACAAAAGGTTTACATGTTATAAATGAGTGAAATTGATATGGGTTAAATGCTATTAATAAGAGTATAATTGGAATATCTTATTTTCATGTATCGATAAATTGTACTTTACATATTAGTACTTGTGTTAAGTGTCTTAATAATTTTTAAGAAAGAAATAAATTGTGTATAAAATAATTAATATTATTTGAGAAATATGAAATGAGAACTTTTGTTATACGTGAGAACTGTTATGAAAACTTTTTTTATACATGTTTTATCATATGTAAATTTATTTATAAATAGACCTAATCTTTCACATGTACATGTGTAACAAAATAAGTTTCTAGACTTAGAAAATTAAAAAGATATCATTTAATTTTTGTGAGAACAAGTTTTAACACATTTATAAACATGTATAGAAAACGAGAACTATTTACGTATGTTTATACATGTGTAAAAAAAGTTCTTAGGGTTCACACGAATAGATAGGAATTCTCAAGATAACCTTTAATATTATATATATGTATATATATATATGTATATATATATATATGTATATATATATGTGTGTGTGTGTGCGCGCGCGCGTGTGTGTGCGTGCGTGCGTGCGTGCGTGCGCGCGCGTGTATACATGTATGTTTGTATATTATACATACATGTATACATATACATATACATATACATATACATATACATATACATATAGATATACATATATATATACATATACATATACATATACATATATATATACATATACATATACATATATATATATGTATATATATACATATATATATGTATATATATACATATATATATATGTATATATATACATATATATATATATATATATAACTAAACAACATACAATATATGAAAAAATATAATTTCTTCTCATAATATTCATTACTTTTCTTACCTCACACAAACATAAAACTTTTCTTATAATTTGTATTAAAATCGTTGAAATATAATATTTAATTGTCTCTTTTAAAGTTATAAAACAAAACAATGAATGGAATTTAACCTAGACACATGTAGCTAAACATATAAAAGAATTCTAAAATATATGTAAAGATTAGTTTGATCAACTTTTATATTATTTTAATAGTTTTAAGTTATATAAACAAACAGAACTGTGTGTTAAAAAGTATAAAATTAAAAAACATTATGAACTATTTATATTAGTTCTCGATAATTCGTAAGTGGTTATCAAATTATCCTAACCCATAAATACACACAAATACACATAGGGTTAAGTTAAAAAGGAAAGAAATCTTGAGAAGACTAAGAAGTGATTTGGACCATTGATGAAGAGGTATCAATCATTGTGATGTCAAGAAAATGTCTCATCGATAAGTATAAAATTAAAAGGATTGGGAGGTTAAAACTGGAAAAACCATTAGAGATCTTTTTTTACATGAAATGGATATATTCAAATATCTTTGACTTAAATTTATGAGATAGAAAAAATATGGCAAAAGCTATATACCGAAAAAGGGTTCACGTAAGAGTATACGTAAAATACCAAAGGGGTTATTCATATTCAAACAGTTTCAATTATACCATTATGACTGTTAGAGATGTAAGAGGGCGGGTGGTTTCTTGATCCACTGTCGGTACTTGTGGCTTCCGGGGAACAAGAAGAGGACATCATTTGCTGCTCAAATTATAACAGAAAACATTATTCGTGCAGTAGTAGATCAAGGTATGCAACAAGCAAAAGTCATGATTAAAGGTCCCAGGCTCGGAAGAGAAGTTGTATTACGAGCTATTCTCTGAAGTGGTATACTATTAACTTTCGTGCGGGATGTAACGCCTATGCCACATAATGGTTGTACCCCCAAAAATAAGAGTTTATTGATATCAACGGTGACTCAGTATTTCGATGAATCATTTCTTCGGATGGAAAAAAATTATGGAAACACTTACACGAAATCTCACTTATCAGATTTCATTATGCACAACAGAATTTTTTCAGAAATATTCATCATGATATATCAAATCCATGTATAATATCACGAAAAATAAATATAAATATATTGTTGCTACTTAGTATGGACAATAGGACTAAAAGTATCTAAAAATAAAAACATTAAGCATATGTGCCCTCTTGAAGTAAGGAACCATAGCATATATGTTTGGAATAGATTCTATTTTTGAGAGAGTTGAATAAACACTATTTCATTGAAAAGTTTTATACATCTGCCATTTCTCAACGCAATTATTTTGACGGACTTTGTTTTTTTCTATTTTCGGATGGTAAATAATTCTCAAAACATTGAGTGTGAATCAAACCCATGTATGAATTGAAATTGAAATGCTAATACAAGTTCTATCCTTTTGAATAAAATAGATTCATATCTGAAAAAAATGACAATAAATTCTTTCAAAATTGACTATTTGTTCCTCTGTTAGAGGTGTTTTAATGCTTGTTGTGATCGAACAAATAGCTCTACGAATGAATGGATTGGATTGACTTGAAAATGGAAAGATTGTACAAGTTAAACACTTCGTCACCACTTTGTAGAAAAACCTTAGGTATGAATATATTATATACATGTGACTCGATTGCTGAAATAGTATCTCTCTCCCAAAAAGCATGTTTTTTACCGATGAACAAGATATTGAGAAATTATCCATACGTAAAATCATAATGAATGGTACGGGCTTTTTCCACATAAAAAGGTAATCTTTTGTTACAATAAAAAGCAAAAGTGATCATTGAGAAATAGGAATCCTTGTTATCAAATGATTTTATGTGATTATTTCTAGTATGGTATGCATTAATCATCCACTTTGGTATCTTATTGAACAAAAAATGATTTTATTGTTCCACCATTGATCAAGAATTTTGAATTCCGGCAAGTCTCATGATCATCCAATAAGAAGGGTTTCATTTTTTATCAAATGAATGATTTGAATACCTATTGATTCTAAAAACTAAGGATCATTTCGATCTTTCACTTCATAGATGTAGATCTCGAACCTATGAATGAGGATATTCTTGAAATTGACAAACAAAAAAATGAAAGTGAATTAGATAAAAAAGAATAATAAGCAACTTGGACAAATAGAAACGAAGTGACTTAGAAATTTTTTTTTTGTCAATAACCTCAGACCAATCAATCGAATATGAATTAATATGTAATCGATAAAACACTACTTGAAAACGGTTCTTCTGCTAAGAAATGTTTAATTGATTTTTCTAACTTTCACTATCATCTTAAAACGTAAATAACTTTCTATTTGATCATATTTTAAAAAAAAACTACCATAAAATCAAGTACTTTTTAGTCTTTAATTTGAGCACATTATTGCTATAGATATTCTTTAAACAAAAACGTCTTAAAACGTGTGTGTATAACTATTTGTTTTTCTCCCATATAACTGTGTTTTTATCCTCTATAACTGTGTCTTTTAAATTGTGCACCCAAAATCCTTGTGCGTTCAATTTCTATTGTCTGATTCACACCCATAATATTGTGTGTTTTCACGTCCACATCCATCGTACGTTTTTTTCCCTCAAGAACCATTGTGTTTTTGCTCGTGTAATCCAATTTTCAGGATGAAGTTACCCTCACCCTCTTGTTACATGGTGGTTTTATTTTTTTCTTAGTAAATATAATATGGTTGATAACATACTTAATATATCCAAAATTATATTTCAAAGTAAAAGTGTAGATCTCGTTTGATGTTAACAAGTTGCTTGAAATGGAGACGATTTAAATAATGGGCATAAATGAACTAGCTAGTCATCGATTCCCGGTCTAGTCGACTATTTGGCATGAAAACATTGGTTCTTAGAAATTTTTTTGAGGTTGGATTTGACTAGTTAATAGCAAATTGTCGTCTTAACATTATTATCAGAGTTAAGTTATTTAAACTTAAGTAATAATATAAACACTTTCTAATGAACCACACCATAAACATTTTAGTTTCTATAACTTTTTAAATCACTTGTTCCACTATTATTAAAATATTTTTTTAGATAGAGTGGAAATCCAATTAAACCATTTAACAATGGCTATAATTCCTATGGAAAGAACCATCAAATAAGAGCATAACACCCTCATACATTAAATATTACTTGGCTTCTTGATGTTAAAAGAGGGCACCATTACAAGAGGACACCATTAATATGCCCCTATAACAATAGGGCTGTTTTCTCTTCTGATCTTTATTGAGAAAAAGCAGGTAAAGTGTGTTAAAATTATGTATGAAAGGCACCAAACGCCCTTTGTGAGTGTAGTAGAAGAAAGAAGATCAAAAGAACGTTTGAGATTGTTTTGAGGAAAGAAACGGATCTTGAAAGGGCGGGTACAAGGGTAGGAGAGATCATAGCGTCATGTTTCATCCTTATTTCTCTCCCATTGAGGATGGTCTAAAAGCACATTGAACAACCACACGTATAGTTAAGTTGAGCCATAATGCCATCACTTCGTTGAAATTCACATTGTTCATACCAAGGGTCGGCCCAAGTATGCATATAAATAAACGGTCATGGCTTTAGTTATATTAAAATTGGTTCTAAATTTTATTTAGGATCTTACCATGGATATCATGTTCTTATTGTCTCATTGTACTTAAAACAAAAAAGTTTGTCAGATTGAATATGAAGCAATCCGCATGGACCGTGACCCCTGATATGAAGTATAACAAGTCTTCCTCCTTTAACTTTTATTTATTTAAAGTTTTCACAATATTGCATCAAATCTTAATAAATCAGCAAAAGTTCTTCCGATATACGAAATAGCCTGCAAAGACATAGTTAAACAAAAACATAACATGACTTTAAATAAAAGACTATTAAAAACATCAATTATTAAGATATAAAAACATGTATAAACCATATATGTAAAAGTTACTAAATTATTACAAGAACGAAAATAACAAACTATAATTAATTAAATTTTCATCAATGGTTAGCCTTTTAAACTTTACACTTCTTACCTACACTCGTATGTTTATGTACATAAAAACTTATTAAATTATTTTTTCTTTATACATATGTGTGTAGAGGGCTTTTAATTGAAAATCAAATTTTGTAAAAAACCAAAAGAAAAATTATTAGCCAATATATACTTTTTTAAATTATTTAAAACCTTTATAACTAATAAGGATAAGATAGTTTAACAATCTGAATTTCTAGAAACAATTACAGTGGTTTAATTGCTTCACGGTGGAGAATTGGAGATGCGGACTATGGACGAACGAAATCCTCGTCGATACTTTTGTCACACGAACAAAATTCTCGTAGACAAGTTAAATTATTGGTCGTTATTAACTGTGATTTGTAGATTCAACGTGTTATTGCTTGTTATTTGTGGTAATTTATTGATGCAACGTGAATATGACTAATTCGTTTGTATGTTTAGAGTGATGAAAGAGGAAGTTCAATTGGTTATGAATTTTGGGGAGACTATAGTACGTGTAGGCTGAAATTCATGATGCTCTTTACTACCGTATCGATTAAAAATCCCCATCGAAATCACAAATCGTTTGTCACCTCTTATACATTTCACTTCTTTTATATTAGCATAACAAGATTTGATATGCTTATGGAATTGTGATTATCATGTTAGATCAATTGGATGATGGAGTGTGATTTAGATTTCCATTTTCTGATTATTTAGTGTCAATACAGTTGAATTTGGAAAAGCATGTAAACTTTACTGATCTTTGGACTCAATCAACTAATGATCTAATTCTATTTCTTTAAGTTTTACTAGAAAGATGTCCGCGCAATGTGACGGGGCAACATTTTACATCCGACACACGTTTCTAATTTTTGTTAATCTTATAACAATATTACAAAAGTTTATTATATTTTTTCTAAGCTAAAATTTAAAACACTAAATAAATAGATTTTGCATGATGACTTGTACTTTTATGCATTAAGTTATTTTATCTTACAAAATACATATCGGTTCAACAAAAAATTTACATCAAAACGTCTAAAAAATACACATTTACGATTGTAGTATAAATAAGTTTCAAACATGATTGATTGATATAACATAAATCTTAAAACAAATTAAGTTTTTTTGGTTTAAGGGTAGATAATGTAAAATTTTATGTAATTTATAACAATTATAAGGTTATTATGTAACTAATTGTAAAAGGTAATATGTAAATAATGTTAAAAATACTATTTTACCCTTAAAAGAGTTGTACTTTTATGCATTAAGTGAGGTAAATAATTTTAATTTAATGATATCTTAAAATACACTTATTATATATAATATGAATAAGTATAATATTTTGCATTCTGAATGTCCCACTAAAATCACAATCTTTTTTCATAGATGGGGGAGCTCAAGAAGCTTGTTGAGAAAGATAAAATATAACACATTGGTCTATATGAGGCTGGTCCAGCAACCATTAGCTATATGTTAACAAAAAAATTAGAAACAAAAGCTATATGTAATGTTAGCATTTTCTGTAATCGATCTATCTATTTATCATTTGTTGAGATTTCGGAATTTCAATAGTTCCTTTTGCTACGGTGGTGGTGAGTTCTTTTGTTTCAAGTCTGAATTTTATAAACAAGTTGGAGCGATGTCGTGAATACAATTTTAGTATTGCTAGTATTTTTATTTTTTAATTTCTTAAAAGTTATAACAACTTATTAAAGAATTTTTTTTTTCATATGTATTATTGATATGTTGTTTGAGTTAGACTTGAAAAGTAATATATATATTCATATAATATTTTTTTTAAAAGAATGCGCATATACATACAATAATTCTAAAAATGCATATATGCATCCACCAGTTTATTAAAAAATGCACGTATTCATAATTGTATTTTAGAAAATACATATGTGCATATACACCAATACAAACGTATATGTATTTCCAACATCCTAATATGCATATACTTTATATGCACACATTATATATTTCTATATTTATATACTTATTATATTATTATATTATATATGTCTATATTCATATACTTTAATGCATCCGTTGTATAAAAAAATATATCTTTTCAAACAACTACTAAGTGACGGACCCAGAAATTATTTGTTAGGGGTTGGATAATTATTGGGCAGTCCATTGGCAATAGTAAAAAAATAATTCTTTTGATGTGATTCGGGTCGGATTGGGTCTATTGACTATAGTAAATATGAAATAAACATTACTGTTGCTAATTGTCTGCCGACTTGCTGATCGATTTTTTCACTATAACGACAATTGACAACTTAAATTGAAGTTGTGCTCCACGCTCCCCGCAAATGCTTTAAGATTGATCTTTTTAATGTTTTAATTTAATGGGTGATGCTTATTGACTAACTGGGTAATAAAAATTGGGCTTTAGAGTTAAGAGTATTGGTTTATTGGGTAGCACTTGACGGGTTAAAACTCATAAGTTTAATGGAATAATGGTCCAAAACCATGTTTTAATAAGTTTATATATGTATTCTTTTGGTATAACCTATCGTTTATATTTGTAAAACTTTTAAAATTTATTATTTTTAGGATCGTTGGTAATAAAAAAATCACATCATTTTTTATTTCCAAAATCATGGGGGTAATTGCTAAGATTTCAATATAACATATCCACAATTATAATATGGGGTCGGGTGAAACCCAACCATTATGGTTGGATCCACCCATGCTGAACTACTAATATTAAGAAATAATTCACCATGTAGGAAAACACAAAAATATAGAAGTCTACAAAATTTTAATAAAACTAAAATTCACTAGGTGGCTGAATCATTGATGCTCACTTACATGCTTTCACTACAAGATCTTAAACTCCTTCAATTAAGTTATCAAGTCCTTATCACTAATAGTAATCTAGAAAACTTCATGGTTCTCACATGTGACCGCTTATGTTTTTTTGGATTAAAATTCATTTTGAAGTGAAAGTTAGTTTGTGTTTTTGTGGTTGAAATAGTATTTAAGATTAATTAGTTGTGTGTTTTTTTAAATGCATGTATGCATTTATAGAAATATGCAATTATACATATATGGATTATGAACATATACAGTTTATATTGAATAAGTTCTATTATGACATGTAAAACTTTTAATAATAATAATAATAATAATAATAATAATAATAATTATTATTATTATTATTATTAGTATTGCCATTGTTGCTACTGATGTTCTGTTGTTAATAATTATCATTATTATATTATTATTATTACTATTATTATTACTATTATTACTATTATTACTATTATTATTACTATTATTATTACTATTATTAATATTATTATTAATAAATAATATTATTATTATTATTATAGTATTATTATTATTATTACTATTATTATTCTTATAATAATATCTTTACTATTATTACTATTATTATCATTATTATTATTATTTTTATTATTATTTTTAGTTTTAATAATGAATGACGATAATAAAATATTTTGAAACACACAAAAATAGTTTATGAAACAATCATTCTTAATTAAACATAAATAAAAGCCGAGTGTTGCGTCATTGTGCTAAATATTATTAAAAAAGATATTTATATTGAATTTATTTGGGAGTTTGGGTGGGGGTTTTTTAGGGGAACTTTAAATTAAAATGCAAAAGAATACAAAATAGAAAGTTAAAAGTTATATTGCCTCACAATCTAGTTGGATAGTTAAGAGAATTATGGAATATCGATCTTACCCTTATAATAGAGTATAATTAATCCTAAAAGTTACTATAAATTATTGTCTTGTATTTTTAATGACAACCCTAATTGAATGAATCTGTCAAGTCTTGTATTTTTAATGACAACCTTAATTGGATGAATTCGTCAATTCAAGGTCTTAGTTTTGTTAATCTATGGTTTAGATTAGTTATTTTAGTTTATGACAAAAAAATTAATTATCAATAAAATGCATCATTATATATAAATTTTTTTGAGAGTTACATGCATGTGTATGATAGATACCAATAAACAAAATTATTCATATTATTTTGAATTTTAAGATAGACGGATAAAAGACATTTTTAAAATCATTTTCTTCAACTGCATAAATTTCCAAAACAAATAAGCATGAATGATTTATTAGGGAAATATATAATTTTAAAGGTGCAAAGTAAGATATGAGTAATTCTCCCATTTTATTATGATTGTTCTTGTAATAGTATTCAGATTAAAACCATATCTAACACACATGTTTTTTGAGATAGGTATATTCAATGTTTAATTGGTTGACACTATTAATGTCATCGTGTGCCATAATGTTTTAAATCATGTAGTGGTGGTAAACTGGTAGTTACGTTCGCTACCAATATTTCCGCAAATTATTAAACCTTTTTTTTGTTATTGAATACGCTGCATGTTACATGCAAGACATGCAAAAGCCCCCACACAATGCCTGAATCGTCACAAGTATTTATATATATTTATTGTAGTTTTGTTACGTAGTTATAACTTTCGGATTTCTAAAATTTAATATTATTTTTAAGAAACTTTGTGAAATTTTGATGATTGATTTTTTTAAATTAATTTGCATGATGAACAAAATTTTCACCGGAACAATTATCAGTAAAAAAGGTTTGTTGCTAATCCATCACCAAAGGGTTGCGTGATAATCCTACACCTACATATTATAAATAAGCACTCAAGTGTTAACCAATAGCGTGATAATTTCATACCACCTTATACGTAAAATGGACTTCGTATTTTAATTTCACACTAGTTTGTATATTTTATGCGTGAATTTTGTACTTTAAAGTTTCTCTCTCTATATATACTTGATTTTTTTGTTATTTTATTAAGATATTTATTAAATAAATAAAGTAAGATGAATAAGTAAGATGAATAAGTAAGATGGTATTATCTATACATATACATGATTTTTTTGTTTTATTATCTATAAATAAATAATGTATTATCTATATATATACATACATATATTTTTTATTAAGATATTTATTAAATAAATAAAGTAAGATGACTAAATAGTCTTATTGATAGTGTGCATGATTAGAAAAAAAAGAGATATGTTACAACATTTAAAATAAAAGTTAATTTTTTAATTTCTGTAATTTAAGAACGATATCATCAAATTGATATTAATCTAACGGAAATAAAAACATAATTTATGAGAATTAAAATGTTGTCATTTCCTACTTCTATAGTTCGATACAATGAGAATTATGTTTGTCATTAGCTCGAAAGACGGTGACGTGAAAAGCATCCACTCGTAATATAAAGAGGGATGATTACCTCCTTTTTTGGAATAATTAGGTAGGACACTAGTTAACCAAAAAATATATACATATTAAAATCATATAACTAAGTTTTCTAATAATATATACATATTAAAATCATATAACTTTTATTTATTTTTTAATTCATCACTTATAAATAAATAATATTCTATCATAAAACAAGCAATAAATATTTATTACATTATCACACGTTATCTTATAAGACGAACACGAACAAAGCAGCCTAGGTGGCCAACATCCTAAAAGTGACAACAATGAAGAGTTCGTCGGCATAGTATAAGAAACAATTGAAAAAATATTAGTGGTCATTAATTATCCAACTATCATTATCTTAAAAAGTAAACAATTTCTTGTCTATTTAATTCTTAAACCACTGAATGTTAAGATATCTAAAAAATGATCAACTCGAAGTAATGATTGTCATAAATAATAATAGGCTATATGTATTTCCAATTTCAGATTGTATCTGAAACCATGCTAACCGGCTTGTAGCATAATGATCGCGATATTATATAGTGTAATAAAGATGTTCATTTTCAAGTGAAGTTCTTATGATAAATATTGATGTTGATTTAGAAGTGCAAGTGTATGAGTTAGATGTTGGAAAAAAAAAATAAAAGCATGCTAAACATTATGTAGTATAATATGTCTCCACAAGAAAAAGTGTGACGATACGCACCATGGAAATACAAATAGTTGACATCTGCCTAGTAAAGTAGATATAAGTTGATTGTGAGTATATGCAAGAAACAAACTTTTATTTAGTAATCACAATATTGCTTCTTTACATTCCCTTTCGAACCTCCAATAATCTTCTGATCGATCACATAGGTATGTATAGATACTAATTGAAGCATATAATTTGGCTAGAACATCTTTAAGTAAGTCGTAAAACACAATTTTGAGAAATTCAACCCGGATCTTCAATGCATTATAATTTATGGAATAGTTAAAATGACTATAAAACCCTAAAATTTTCTTTGTATCCTATAGCTTCTTGCACCGCCGCATCCTAATTAGACTCAAAATTAAAAACAAAAGAGGTTGTTGCCTACACTTTGTCCGACTAAGAAACAAATAGAACAAATTAACATCTCTAATGATCATATAGCTAGAAGATTAGGCTAACAGTCGAGACATGTTATGTATCAATATCATTAAGATATCATCTATTATTATACTACACAATATATATGATTTAAAAGACAAAAGTGTGAGATGTTTTTTCTAGGAGAACGAGCCTCCAACCATTTAAGAGCCTTGATCGACGGTTAGTTAGCGTGGTAATATATCTAATTATCTAATTTTAACTTTTAATTTATTTCTAATCTATAATTTATAAATCTATAATCTATAATCTATAATCTATAAATACTAATAAAAGAAGTTTTGTGTGTCACTTGTCATAATATTAAATCTACTAAATTTCATTTTTTCACTTCTCTGTCTTAATAAATATTACATTAAATACAAATGATATTATTAAATTATTTTATATTACATATATACTTTTTTAAAGTGATCTTTCTACAAATGCAATTTTTAAGTAAATAAATTTTTTATAAATAATAATTTTTTTCAAAAAAAAATTAAAACTAAAAAAACACAATATATTTTAAAACCTATGACTTTTAAAAAATAATTCTTATGAAACAAAAGTAATTAAAATTTTAAGATATAATAAATAATTATTAAAAATGACACTTTTTTAAAAATGGTTTGTTTTTAAACAAATTGTTTAAAAATGAATTAAAAAAGCAAATAAATTTAAAAAAAAGTATAAAATATGATATCGTTATTTTATCACTCGTATATAATATTAATCATACCTATAACTTATAATAAAGCAAAAAATCTTTTGTCACTTGTCATTCTCTTAACTCGTGTTTTTGCCACTTGTCAATTTTCTATACATTCACAAATCAATTTTCACTTAAAAAGGTATTATAATAATTTAAATTCTCATACAAATTTCTCTCTTTTATTTAAAAGAAATTTAATTATTGTTATGTTTCTCTCTCTTATCTAATTTTTTAAAAAATCAAACTATCTTCTTTTAAAATAGATTTTATGAAGGAAATTAGAAATTGCTTCTTTTAATCAATATCTAAATAACAAGAAACTAAACTTTTATATAATATGAAATTTTCTAAAACATTAAATAGTTTTTCAACAAATATTTTAAATCATTTTGTTTTAAAAAAATTAAAAATAGGTGAAATATTTTTAAAAAAATCTAAAAACACTAAAGATATTTTTTTTATAGAAAATCTAAAAATGAATGTTTAAAATGAAACATTTTACATAAGAAAGTTAAAAATAATATAATTGTTTTATTTCTTAAACAAAAGTACATATAATTTTAATTATATTTTACATTAAAATATTATAATTAAAGTAGCTATTTATACTTAATTAACATTATATTTTATCTTTAAAATGTGATTTTATAATACATAAATTTTATTAATAATTATTTAATATTTTATTTATTCAATCCGTGTATTACACGGGAACTAACCTAGTTCATTCATATTTGGAGCTTGAAGGTTTTACGAGACTATGGATTAAAATTATATGTTTTAATTAAACTAAACACCAAGAGTAGAACTTGAAACAAATTTTGTTTTTGTAACAATTTCCTTTATATGTTACAAAAACTATTTATCTAATTGGGCAAAATAATTATAATGAATTAAATGAGTTATGCCACAAAACATAAATCTTGGAAATCTATTAATAATATTAATATGGTTATTAATATTTAGTCAATAAATTAATGTGTTGAATGAAAATTAATGTGATTAATGATATTAGAAATTAATAGTGTGGGAAGTTATCGCACATTGAAGAAAAGAAAAAAATATAAAATGGTTTATATTTTATAATATCTTATCTATATTGTTTTCTAAGTTGTCACACTAAATGGATTCGCAAAGGGTGCACCCTTAACTCGCACTCACACATGCGCGGTGTGTGTATGTGGGTGCAATGAGAGCCACCTTAGTACTTTTGAAGGTTGATTCGAGGGTCTGGTCAGGTGCGACTGACCTTGGTGCGACTGATCTTGGTGCGCGGTCAGAGCTGTGACTCGTAACAGCTTCCGTTACACGTTGACTGAAACCGACGACTGTTAGTGACATGTTAAATGAACAATTATGATTTCGGATTAATGACTAAGTAATGTTTGGGTGGCTGCTATGCTTCGAATTCCACTATAAATACTAAGGGTAGCTCAAAAGAAAAATACACCAACACAACTCGAAACCTGCAGTAAAACAGGTTCTCTAATCTTCCTCAAACTCTCTGGTTTCTCTTCTACAAACAAGTTCGGGTTTTTAGATCAATCGCGACAGTACAAACTGTTTTGGCAGTTGTGTCACACCCGGCCCCTCTCATTAACAATATTGTCCGCTTTGCCCACGAGGAGCTCATGGGTTTGTTTTTGGTTGCCCGGGTGAAAACTTCACAGGGAGGTCACCCATCCCTGAACTGATTCTACCTGAGCACGCTTAATTGAGGAGTTCTTCTCTCATCCACAACCAATACGCCCAAAACGCGTTGTTGATGTTAGAGGCCAGACATTCCTTATGAACCAAGAATCTCTCCTGTCTACGGCCGATGTGAGATATGTGTAGGGTGTCACAAGCACCCCCCCTTGTTTGGACTCATCGTCCTTGATGAGCCCGAGAAGTCACCATCCTTGGTGAGGTATGTCCCACACCCCGAACGGCACAGGAGTGGCTCTAATACCATTCTGTCACACCCGGCCCCTCGCATCGACAATATTGTTCGCTTTGCCCACGAGGAGCTCACAAGTTTGCTTTTGGTTGCCCAGGTGAAAACTTCCCAGTGAGGTCACCCATCCCTGGACTGCTCCCATCTGAGCACGCTTAACTGTGGAGTTCTCCTCTCATCCATAGCCAATACGTCCAAAACGCGTTGTTGATGTTAGAGGCCAGACATCCTTTATAAATCAAGAATCTCTCATGTTCATGGCCGATGTGGGATATGTGTAGCGTGTCACATGTTGTACCCTGGAAAACAAAACAAGTTTTCTTGGGAGGCTCGGAATTTGTTTTAAGTGCCCCGTATTAAACACGATCCCCATCTTTTACATTTCTATTCATAAAAACTATTTTTGTAACATTACCATTGTAAAAGAAATTTGTAATCATTTATTTATGTTCATTTGTATTGAGTATATTAATAAAAAATTGTTTTAAAGTTTTATTTTTATATGAACGGTTCCTACGATAAATAGGATTCGGTTAATGGCTTAATGTAATTATATCAACATATGAGTTATATGTTAGGAAATATTGTACGATAAATAGGATTCGGTTAATGGCTTAATGTAATTATATCAACATATGAGTTATATGTTAGGAAATATTTGCTGAGGTGATGGTCACTTGAAATCAACTAGAAACACAAGTGAAAGGATTCTAGGATTTTATTTAAAAGCCTACAAGTAGGGCTGTTCAAATAGATCGGCGCTCGAAACTCGCTCGAACTCGTTCGAAAAATGCTCGGATTTTTGCTCGTTCGAATTTTGGCTCGGTTGTAAATGAACCGAGCGGCTCGGTTCGGTTTGAAAACGAACCGAGCACGAGCAAATGTATGCTCCCTCGTCGCTCGCTCGGTTTCACTCGAATTATTTTTTAATTTAGTTTTTATATATTATATATTTATCAATTTATTTAGTTATTTACCACTTACTACTATTTTAATTAATAAGTCAAATGATCAACTACCCTAAATATAATGGTTTAATTATCTAATCAAATCATTACTTCACATTTTAAAATACTTTCACCATTCCACCCATCTCCACTTTCCAGTCGTCCCCGTATCCCCCACCTCCTTATCGACTGTCGAGGCATTGACCTCCGGCACTCGGACATGTATCCCCCGACCTCTAGCACTCTGACATGCGACCCCAACCTTCGGCAATCTGACCTGCAATAGTCTAATCGCGCATCCCACCTTCGACAGATCCACCTCCGAAGTGCAAAGTCTGACCTTGTTCGAAGCCCGACATTGTTCAGTTGTTTCTACTCGCGATATCTTGAGCTTAGATTTTTTTAATAATTTGGTTCTTAAAGAACATTTACACAAGTATTGGTGAAGATACAACGGCTAGAACTTGAAAGTTGAAACTTTTGAATGAATTATTAGTTTTGTTTTAAATTATAAATGAAACCAAACAAAACCGAGCAAAACCGAGCGAAACCGAGCGCTCGGTTTAAAATCGAACCGAGTTCGAGCATGAAGTTTCTGCTCGAATTGTAAATTTGAACCGAACCAAGCCGCTCGATTTAAAACTAAACTGAGTTCGAGCGAAAATACTTTCGGTTCGGTTCAGTTCGTGAACAGCCCTACCTACAAGAACTTTTGATTTAAAGTGATTGCTGGAATTGTAAAAACCAAAATGTTAAATGGGCTTGGAGGCCCATAATGGAAAGTCAGTCTTATGGGTTCAATTGTGAGTTCGATAACAGAACCGAAAAGTGGGGTTTTAGGCCTTTAGGGTATTTGACTGCAGTATTGTTGTGCAGAATAAAATAAAAGCCCACACATAAGGAAATCAACCCCAGCAAGATTAAAAAATTAAAATGTTTGATTACAAGTACGACGCTATTAGCGGTAAAATCATCCGTAATTATTAACGGTGTATAGTAAGTAATAAAGTCATGTTTAATTTTATTTTTATTAATTATGAATCTAAAGATTGATCATCTTTCATTATTTATATGTTGTTATATTCATTTAATGAACAAGTTTTCAAATCGTAATTTATTATTCATTAAATGATTAGTTTTTGCGTTATATATTTTTGAATAACCAACAAATACTTTAGACCTATTCACGATTCCTCCGTGTAAACCCATTGGCTAAAGGTCACTTACGTCCGCAAACACAGACAACCCACCATTAGAAGAGAATCCACCACTTAAGACTCACCATAGTAAAACATCTGGTCATATAAAATATATTACATTAAGTGAGATTCAATATATAACTTTCACTTTAAAAAAAATATAAGATATCTACTCTCAAACAAGGCTCATTGCCTAGTGTTTGCATTATTAATCATTGATTTAATTAAGGTATTATCATAACTGGTATTATTAATGACATAACTAGGTTTTGGCTTTAGTTATTTATACTATCTAATTTACGTAATTTGTTATCTAATAGGTGATCATGTATAATGTTAATCTTAAATGGGTTAATGAGTCAAATAACAAAATGCATACACACATGTCAAAATGGGTCGTGTTAAATTCAGGATCAAAACTGGTTTGGGTCGGTATCTACACTTTATAAAAATATTTTAAATGAGTCATGTCGACAAGGTACTAAAACTAACATTAATATTTATTATAAGAACAAGACAGACTAATATTTATTATGAGAAAACAACGATGGATAAATATTAGAAGTCATGTAACATAAATAAATAAATAAAAACTTACCTTCATCCATCCTCTTCATCCTACTCGTCACTGTCCTCATTTAACAAAGATATAGACACATTTAACGTACGTTCTTCAAGTTCATCAATTTGACGTTGAAGAACCATGACGAGTGTATTTAACAGCTAGAACATAAAGATCATTGATTTGAAAACCGAATCGACCGGCCAGTCCAACCGGTTGGACCGGTAACCGAACACTAATCCGGTCCAGTTTGGTGCTTAAAACCGTTTGGCATTGGACCGGTGGTCGAACAAGGAACCGGGCCGGTTGAACCGGGGGTCGAACCGGATGAACTAGGGGTTGGACCGGTCGAATCGGTTTTTCATATATATATTTTTGTTTCTTTAGTATTTTATACATATATATATTTATAAAATAATTTTATAATTTTATCCGTTTCTTATATTCGGTCTGACCGGTTGAACCAGTCCGACCAGTGAACTAATAAGACATCCGGTTTACTATCTGATCCGATCTGAAAATATTAATAAAGATAGATAAAAGTTTAATCATAGTATAATATACATTGCAGTTAAACGTATGTAAATAAAAGTGTATAAAAACTACTTACAATATGTCTTTGTTGTTAATCACAAAAACATATAAAGCAATAAAAAATTCCCAAAAAATAACAATCCAAACTTAATCTCTAATAGATTAATTTCAAATAACTTAAAAACGTTTTATAGATCTTAATGAATGCATATAAATGTATAACAAAAAATATTAAATTAAACTAAAAAAATGACAACTAATTAGTTATCTTGAAGATCTGTTTGGTTTAGTATCTTGAAAGAACTGTGAATAACTTGATTGTAGAAAAAAAAGAACTTGAATCTGGGAGATGCAATGAAGTTGTAAGTCACGTAACACTTTAAATGATCATCGAGTATGAATCTGTTAGAGTTAAATGTTAAAATATAGATAACAAATTATTTTTGAATAAGTTCATCAAAGTTTCAAATTTTAAATTTCTTTTGTTAAAAATTCATTAGATGTTTAGAGCTTAGATAATGTTTAAGTTTTACCTGACAATGTTTCATATTACTATACCTTGAAAATGAAGGACGGTGGGGTTTTCCACCGGCCTTTTGCACCCTTTAAATTTAGTATTTTACACTTTAATCTCATAATATCTTTTAAAACTTGATAAAAAGTCTTTTGTAATAGAATTAAATGATTAATTTTGTAATTTACTAGTTATTGAAATCCGTCCCCCACCCAACCTCTTGGGTTGCTTTTGGTCATGGTCTAGTTTAAAACCTTGAAAATGTCCAAACGCATCATAGGTTTGGTTTGACATTTAATTTTTTATAATTTTAGTAGTCGATTTTATAAATTTTTACCGCACTGATTAGTTTGGCGCGGAGTACGTTTAGAGCAAACTAGTATTAAGCCCCCGCGTTGTGACGGGGGCAACACCAATGTCACACCTCCATCAGCCACTCGTAACATTCGAAAAGCTTAATGAAAGTTCAACCGGAGACAACACCAAAAACAATCACTGAACAGAAAACCCCAAAGGGTAAGTGTCACTGGAAATATAACCAAAACCAAGATGAAACCATACCTGAAAACCTTAAAAGGTTAACCAGAATAATAAGTAAGTCGATTTAGACCCCCGAATATGTCAAGGCAGTTAAACGAAAAAAATAGGTGTGAAAACATTGAACCACAAACATATGTTGCGGCGTGTAACTCGTAAAATTTAGACCGTAGGTGTAACGTAAAGAGAAAGTTTGTAAAAGTTGAAAAAGTTAAAAGTGAAAAAGAAGAGTAAATTACCATTTGCATCCCTGATGTTTTCCCATTTTAACCACTTGTATCACTGCAGTTTCAAAGTCTCGATTTACCCCCTAACGTTTCATTTTTGTCCCCATTTGAATCCAAATAACTAACTCCGTTAAATTTTTCAGTTAACTTTTTATATAATAACAGAACTACCCTTAACTCACACCTCCATCCACCCACCTAACTCTCTCTCTTTCTCTCTCTCCTCACACACACATATTTAACCTGAGCTTCCAAACAAGACCCACTAGTGAAATCAAGATTAAAATATGGATTCTTTCGAGAATCAATATATAATCCCTTCAAATCGTATAATTTCTGAAGCTGGATACTTATCAATAACCATAATCCCTTCTTCATCAAACGACACATGTGTTGTTTGTAACTGAAGATACGAAGCTTCAAAAGAAGAAATTACAGCAAAAACAGATGAAAGTAGATGATTACTGAAGTGGTTGTCAAAGGGTTGTATCACAGATTCAGAAACATCATGATTTAGAGTTTCGATTTGCAGTTGAAATTAGGTTTAATGATTATAACCTTCTGATCGGTGATGAAGACTTCGGTAGATTCGTTTGAGTGAACCCATCTTCGTTCTCAGTGGTGGATTCTTCTTCTTCGTTGAAGAATTCGAGTAGAGTGAACCCATATCGGTGATTTGTGGGAGTTTTGATTTCTGAAACATCTGGGTTATGGTGGCCGACGGCAATGGAGGTGGTGGGGGTTGTGGAGGCTGATTACAGTGGAGGTGGTGGTGGTTGTGGAGGCCGACGACAGTGGAGGTGGTGGGGGTTGTGGAGGCTGACGGCAGTGGAGGTGGTGATGGTTATGGAGGCCGACGATAGTGGAGGTGGTTTGGGTTGAGGTGGCCGGTAGCAGTGGAGGTGGTGGGGTTGTAAAGGGCGGTGGTAGTGAATGTGGTGGGGGTTGTGGAGGGCGGCGATAGTGGTGGTGGTGGGGGTTGTGGAGGCCGGCGACAGTGGCGGTGGTGTGGGTTGAGGTGGTTGGTAGCAGTGGAGGTGGTGTTGCTTATGTTGATGGACGGAAGTGGGTGGTGGTGTGCGTGAGGTTTGGAGGTGGTGTCGGTCAAAGGAGAAGATGATGATGATGTTGGTGGTCCCACAAAGTTTTATTTTTTATTTTTTATTCCTAAGGGCAATTTAGTCTTTTCCACAAAGAGTTAACTGAACAATATTCAAATGGGGACAAAAATAAAACGTTAGGGGGTAAATCGAGACTTTAAAACTGCATGGATACAAGTGGTTAAAATGGAAAAATATCAGGGATGCAAATGGTAATTTACTCAAAAGAAAGAAGAAAAAGAAAACCAATATCAAGTACAACCCATAAAGGCATGATGTACAAACCAAAAATTAATAATTAATTAAATATATATCTATAACCTTTAATAAATCAAGGTTTTTTTGCCATTTGTCCTTCTCCTAAGCCATGTTTTTTACACTTGTCATTTTTTTAAACATCCACATATCATTTTTCCCTCCAAAAGTGTATTATAGTAATCTAAATAATCTACAAATTTCTCTTTCTTATTAAATATGAATTTTATTAATTGATATGTTTCTTTTTCTTATCTTATTTTTTTAAATAGATTTTATGAAAGAAATTAGATCTCACATCTTTTAATTAAAATCTAAATAACAAAAAACTAAAGTTTTATATAACATAAAATTTTCTAAATCACTAAACATGTTTTAAACAAAATATTTTAAATCATTTTGTTTTAAAACAAAAGTTATAAACAGGTGAAATATTTTAAAACAATCTTTTTAAAACAACCAGAATAATTTCAAACAGGGTTTTCTTAAAACAATATTTTTTTAAATTATCTTTTATAAAAAAATTGCAGGATCAGTTTATGTCACTAACCACTTGGTTTTTCTCTCAAACTCACTTAAACAACACTCGGATGAAAGTAAAGTCTCTAAAAGTTGATAACAATATAATAAGTAATAATCAAACACAATAAGTAATTTTCAAGGTACTTGTATATATTGCTTCTCAACTCAAATGTTACAAGACTCTTACAAGCATGCTCTTATGAGTTACAATGAGAAACGATATAATACTACCTACAACAGAATATACTTTGATACCAGCTAGAATCCTCTAACTAAAGCAAATACTACAAAGCTGGTATCTCAGATAAAGTATTATTTGAGATATGGTAGTCAGGACATGTCACATCCTGACGGAAGCGTGAGATGATTATTTGGGTGTGACTTGTTTGTACAGAACTCATTGATTAACAGAGTTTATCAGATAGCACATCAGCATATGACAAACATAACATAACATATTTCATAAGATAATAATAAGGTTAGGATTACATTAAATCATGATAGTCAAAATTTGATCTAAATATAATCCTATTACAACATATTATCTAACTGTTATATCTTCAGTAACAGTGAAAATACGCGTCCACCGATAGGCTAAGATCATACATATTCACAGTTAGATTAACACAGACTTTCCCCATTACTTCTCCCCAGCCGTTATACACATCAAAAGAGAACATTAAGCTGTTAGACATGATGAATTCCTGAAAAAGCATACTCAAAGTAGTCAATATAATGTTGATGAGTTCACAGGTTTATTTTACACAAAATATCAGTGATGCATCATATGCAACCAAACCTTACTTAATAATCAGATCAACCATACTCTCATAACATAATTCATAAATCAGATAATATAGCATTACAACACTCATCTTGTTGGTGCAGGAAATCATTTTCTAAGTAACGCTACCTATATTATCCAACGGTTCCACATCCGAATTAATGGTTGTAATATAAATGACAATATAAATTAAAAATTGCATCAATCATAAAAATCAAAAGTATGCTTTTTCCCCCAAAAGTTTATAAAAATTAAAATGGGGCTATGAATCTCACATTTTCTCCATGAAATCACCTATAAACAAACATATTTAGAGTTTAGGAAACATAAATATTTTCTTTAAAATTTTCAGTACCTTAAATAACATCAAGTTGTTACAATAAATAGGTAAGAAAACTAGACTGAACATACTCAGATTTCATATTTTAATTATTTACAGTTTATTTTTTATAATTTTTGGAATATTCAAATAAACTGTTAAAAGTACCTTCGGGTTTCTAAAAATTCAAAAAATCGATCAGAATAATTGGTATATTATTTAAAACTTCTCAAAATTTTCCCAAATCCTAAATCATAGCAGAGTCAACTTTTATGAATTTCATCATTTTACTAATTTTAGTAAAAATATCAGAATATGTCCAAAAACTCCTATTTTTATACAGAATGTTCTTTTCATATTTTCATATTTTCATATTTTCTGTAGTTTTCTCATAATTTATCGCAAAGTTAAAGTATTTTTCCAGATTTTCATACGACAGAAACTTTTAAAATTCATAACTTATTCATAACTTCAAATTAGGTCATGAAACTTTTTTTGTAAATCTCATAAATCATAAGAGTCAACATATAATTTCCTCAACTTCATTCCAGGTTCAGTTCTTCTAGCATAAATTTTTCTTTCAAATACTTAAATAATTTATATAAATTATTTTAGTCATAGAAATGCCATCAAAATTTGCAGAACTATATTTCTTAATATTCTATACATATTTTCAATATTTGTTCCTATAATCATAGTCAATTACATAATAAACTGAATTTAACAAATTGCACATAGAATTTTAACCCTTTGTTGATAATTTTCTTTATATAACTTTTAGTTATCTTTATTTATTTATTCATTTAGACTCATAAGACCTTTCTTACTGCTTTTTGAATAAGGTTAATGTAAAAGTAAGATTCATGAAACTTTTGAAATGTTAAATCATAAGGGTTAATCATTTGTGTTTGTTTAAACACATGTATAGTCTTTGTAATCTTAACTAGTTAGGGTTTAGAGGATGAAACCTTGATTTTGACAGAAGGAGAGGGTGAAAAGAAGATGTTGATAGCTTCTTTCTTCCTTGATGAATCGATTGGAATGATTTTGAGCTTCAAAGCCTTGTTCTCCTTGCAACCGAGAATTAGAGAGAAAGAGTGGTAGTATAGAGGTGATCGTGAGTGAAGATGATGATGGTAATCGGTTTAAGAGATGGTGACCGAGAGGATTGAGATGGTGGTTTGTGGCTTACGGTGGTGGTGTTCGGAAGTGGTAACCGAGAGAACAAGATGCAGGATTGTGGTGTTAGCCGAGAGTTTGAGAGAGTAGGGATGGTGGTGACCGGTTTCAAGGTGGTGGTGGTCGTAAATGGCCTTCGGCCGAGTAGTGTACTTAGTGGGGTTTTGGTAATGATTAGTTCTAGGTTATAGGTTAGTGAGGTGGTGCTACTAGGCTTGCTTAGTTAATTCTTAGGCATAGGTGGCGATTTGTGGGAGTGCTTGGTGTTCCTTGTGAAGCTAGGTGTCGACCAAATGATCCCTTGAGTCACCGGGTCATTAACACCATATTAATTATTGCTTAAGTGGTTTAATCGAGTTGTTAAGCCAAGTTTAGTATGTAGATGTTCAAGTTTTTAATACTTAGGGTTTCATGTTATTGGTATCAAGTTTCTTTGATGTTATCTTTGTATTGTGGTGTTTGATTTGGGTTGTGTTTTTGTATCATTTGGTAAATGATTTGGTGTTATTAAGTTGCAACATTAGATCCTATTGTGTTTGATATCCATGACTTATAAATACGGATACATGCATACGTAAAAGTTGTACATGCATGCAACCATGCATACGTGCAACATATATATATGCACACATAATACACATATGTATATATTTATCAAAAGATGGGCACATGTATACGTAAGATATGTATGTAAATATGTATACGTATAATTTTACATATATGTGCATATAAATATTCATAATTTATATATATAATAGATAACATATAATAGAATTTATTCGTAAACTAATTTTGCCTAACCTTATTTTTAGGGTCGTCACAGGACATGTCCCTTACTTACCTTTTGTCACCAACTAAAATTGGTAACTTGTACTAACATAAAAAGGTGAACAGTGGAATAAAGTATGGTCAACTACATGGCTCTTTGAGAAAATATCATGCAGTATTAGAGGTGTGCAGCGGAGTGTCAGAGACCATACTTATGTCCACTGGTTCATAGCAGTGTCTTCCGAAGGTTAAATGGCTTTGGAAGAACAAGTACTTCCGAAGCCACTTACACTTCGGAAGAAGCTACTTCTTTCGAGGCTTGAGGACTTCTTCTTTTCTTCATACTTCAAAAGTAGCCTTCTGATTTCTTCTTCTCAGACTTGATCTTTGGAAGTAAGTTCTTTGACTTCGGAAGTAGAGTTTGTCTTCGGAAGTTGATCTTTCACTCTGTCTTTGGAAGAACTCTACTTCCTTCAGAAGTTTCACATTTGGCTTCGGAAGCCTTTGTAAGTAGCACCGAAATTTGTCTAATGATTTGGTTTGATTGCATCAGCCTTCTTCTTGATCCAATAAAAATCCTAAAACAAATGTTTAAAAATAAAACTATTTACATAAAAGAGTTAAAAAAATGACATATATATATATATATATATATATATATATAATATATATATATATATATATATATTATATATATATATATATTATTTCTTGAACTATTACATATATTAGATTTTATATTAAAATATTATATTATAACTATTCATGTTCATTTTACATATATATTTTCTATTAAAATTTAATATGTTTATTTAATGAGTATTTAACCTATCTATCTATTTATAAAAAAAACAAAAAATTATGAAACAATCATAAATCTCATTATAATTACTTTCACATTTCTCTATATTATTAATAATAACATTGAATACTAATATTATTACTCATACCATTTTCAAATTAAAATTTATATAATTTAATAAATTAAAACCTATTTTTATTAAAAACATACTTTTTTAAAAACAAAAAATTTATAAAAAAAACAAAATACAACGAAATTAAAAAAATATCATTTCTCTTAAAACAATATATTTAAAAATCACAATTTTTTTTTTAAAAAACGTAAGTTAAAAAACAGTATTGTTTATTTACTTAAAGTAATTATTTATACGTAATTATAATCATATTTTATCTTCAAGCATGATTTATAATGCATAAGTTTATTAATAATTATTTAATATTTTATTTATTCAATCCGTGTATTACACGGTGACTAACCTAGTATTGTTTATAAATAAGCGGACAGAACAATTACGTATGACTATGCAATCAATAATTTTCATAAATTAAATTAGTTAACAATAGTGATTCAACGTGACCCCACACTATGACTACCATTCAAAATTGAGTTTGCAATGTCATGAAGCTTAAATAGTCTTGTTGTTCAAGTTATTATTATACTTTTGTATGAATGAAATTGAGTAAAAACTGTTTGTATCATTCTTATAGGGTAAAATTGAGTTAAATTCATAGACTATATAACTTGAAACAATCAGTAAGTTTTCAATATTGAATGGTAACTTAACAGTTGTTACTAGATTTATTTTTTAACCCTTTTCATCCAATCTGTTAACATCATTAGTCTTGTCTTGTTAAGTCAATGTAAAAGTCTAAAAGGTGTACAGTAGTTCTAATAGTATCACAAACATTACACACATACCACACCCATACACCCTCTTTTTCATATTTTATATCTTCTCTCTACTCTAAACATTGTCAAATAAACCCACCTCCATGGTTGTTTGAAGCCACAAGTGCCTAAGAAACTGCCACCTCTCTCTTTCTATCATCTCTTTCCTTCCATCTATATCTTTCATCAAACACCACCATCTCCTGTGAATCGCTCACCATACCAACATCGCCATCACCAACGATCTCCCCTTACCACTAATCGAGTCCAGACGCCATCAATCGCCTCCCTTTTGATTTAAAGCTTCTATTTTGAGTTTCTTTACAAATAAATATTTCTAGTTTAGATTTAGGGGTTCATGATCTGTCCATTTAAGGTTTCGATCATGTTCATGCCATCTCTATTAGACCTCACCTTGGAATGATGGTGGATGAACTCATGTGATGATGATGGCTTAGTGTGTATAGTTTTTATTTGAAATATATATATATAGTTTTTATTTTCTATAAATTTTATGTTAGATGATATTATAATCCACTTACATTAACTTAATAGAACAATAGTAATGGTGTTAACAAACGTGATAAAAGTTGTTATAAAAATAAAACTATTGAACTAAAAAAGTTATATTAAAATTTTTGGACTAAGGCCATGTTTGATACCTCTTACCATGCGTCTGACCACTGACCGGCTGACTCGATCAGCCAGTCAGTGCGTTTGTTGTTGCTCACCGCATCGTCTAACCCGACCTAGTCATCTGACCGAGTCTGTTTTGTTGGCATCGCTGACCAAACAAAATTCCAGCCCTTCTCCCCTCCTCTCCATTTGCTGCCCTCCTTCCTTTCCATCTGCTACCCTCCCTTCGCCACATACCTCCCTCCGCCTCGTCCCATCCGCCGTAAGGAAGGGGCGACCCGTCTACACCTGCTTCCCTTTTGCGAACGCCCATCCCCACCGCGCTACCCCTTTGGTGGTTATGATCATGGAGGCCGGTGGTGGTTGGGAGGGGTTGTAGAGAAGGGGTGAGAGAGATAGAGATGTTGACGGTGGTGGTTCGACGCTCCCTTACGGTGGCCGGCCGGTGAGCCTCCACAACCTTATCTTCGTCGGTAACTTCACCGAAAATGGTAGTGGTGGTTCCGATTTTGATTGTTTGTTGGAGGTGAAGAAGATGGTGGTGGTTATGGTGGTGAAGAAGATATTGATGGTTATGGTGGTGGTGTGGTGATTTTGATTATCTGATGAGTTTATATTATATATATATTATATATATATTATATATTATATATATATGTATATATATATGTATATATGTATATATATATATGTATGTATGTATGTATGTATGTATATGTATATATATGTATATACATATATATGTATATGTACATATATATATATATATGTATGTATATATATGTGTATATATATGTGTGTATATATATATATATGTGTGTGTGTGTGTGTTGTGTATGATTGTTTGTTTAGTAGTTGATTTAAGATTGTTAATTATTCTACTTGATTAGAAAATATACGGTTTTTGAGTCAGTCAGATACTGAATCAAACAGCCAAGTTTCAGTCAGATGCTTACACAGTTAGAACTTCTAACTAGGTCAGCTTCTAACTCAGTCAGATCTTACTCAGTCAGTGTAATCAAACAGCCCCTAACATGATTTTTCAACCAACCTTAGCTAGGCTCCACCCTTTGGATCTCGCTTCCAAGGGAGTTGGCTTCAAACCCAAGTCAAGAGGGTGTTGTCCCCTACGAACCCAATTGCTTAAGGATTTCACCCCTAAAAACCGATGAGACTCTAATAGCAGAAATCATAATTCTCAAATAGTCAAATACTTCGCACATCTTGACATGTTTTAATCGAAGTTATGATAATATTGATCAATTAGAAAATAGGACTACACCAAAATACTATCAAACACATAGGACATTCGTTGTTTCCAAATGTAAACCTTGCTTATGCAGCTCCAATACCATGTTGTATTCATACTCATATGCTTGATGCTTCTAATTACTTTCCAAACGAATACAACAAAAACAATGTTGGCCTCACATTAAAATCTTACTATACATAGCCTCCTACTATACATCACTCCTATATCTATATATATTCACACATTCAAACACATACACACTCACTCACTCCGTATACTAATCCCAACACATTCTTGATAAAAACCCTAATTTTCAAGAAACCTCTTCAATGGCTCTTCAATGGCTAAGCTTAATTGGTGCAATTTGGCTTCAATCCATAAGTGCAACAAACTCAAACTTCCCAGCTTACTCATCTCAGCTCAAACTTCTTCTTTCACTCTCACAGATCCAACTCAACAACTTAGCTTTTGCTTCTGATGCTGGAAAACTTTTTGGTTTTGTAGCAGGGATAGCCGCGGTTTATCTCCCCCTTTGGCTCGTACTTTTAATCGGTTCAACGCTGGGGTTCATCGGCTATGGTGTTCAGTATCTTTTACTTGTAACAAATAAAATTTCCTCCTTGTCATACAATATTATCTTTCTACTAACAGTTTTGGCTGGAAATAGCATTTGTTGGATCAACACGGTTTGTTACTTGATTGTGATCCAAAATTTCCCATTTGATCGACAACTCGCGGTGGGATTATCTACAAGTTATCAAGGTTTAAGTGCAAAGATATATTCAGATGTAGTTGATGTGATCTTTAAGCCATCTTTAAGCTTATCATCAACTGATACAGCAAGATCATATCTTTTGTTGAATTGCATTTTACCCCTTGTAGTTTGCTTGATCGCATCACCGGTGATTCGAGAGATTAAGACCCCAAGATCCAAGAGATTATCAGGTGGGTTTGTTGTAATTTTTACAATCACCATATTTACAGGAACTTATGCTGTGATCACCAGCTTAGGGTCAGGAAAACAACTAATCCCTCCGGTGATAATCTTGATCGATATGCTTGTATTATTGGTGGCACCATTAATGGTGCCTTTGATAGAGAAATTAAGGGAGAAAATTGGGAACAAGTGCTTGATAAGAAGCTTTGGGAGAGAGTAAGTGATGAGAGCAGCATGGAGGATGAAAATGGAGGGGTGTTGAGTGAATACGGTGTGAAAGATGAAGGGTTGTTTGTGCCATGTGACAAGGAAGATACAAGGGTTAAACTAATAATAACAGGATTCAACTTTTGGTTGTATTTCTTTGTATACATGTTTGGTGCAACAGTTGGCATGGTGTATTTGAACAATTTGGGACAAATTGTCGAGTCTCGTGGGAGTTCGAAAACGAGTTCTTTGGTGTCGTTGGCTTCATCTTTCGGTTTCTTTGGTCGCATCTTTCCTTGCCTCCTCGAGTACCATGTCTCAAGGTATAGCATCTTTCAATTCGGCTTATAGCATATACTCTTTCACTATTTAATGTTCTTGTTTTGTGTTAAAGTTAAGATTTGGTACCCAATTTGGCTTTTGCTCGATAATACCAAAGATATATGTTATGTGAATCTAGGAATAGGAATCTAGTTCTATGTCTTTTGAATACAATGATGCATGTGTCGATTAATTAGCTTCTATATTAAGTGGTTAAAGTTATAGATATCTTTTACCATACTATTAGAAAACCAGACATTTTTTACCACCTTCTCGAGTTTAAAACGGTCGTCGCCAAAGACTATTAATCGCTTTCTAATAAATCCACTTATTTTGGCATTGAAACTTTAAGAAATGGAATCGATCATCTCCTAAGTTAAACACGAACACATTATATGGCATAGAGTGAAAATAATTAGATTAATTTGCGACCATTTGTTTCTGTTGTAAAAACAAATTACAGGTGAAGATGTCGAGTTTTCTAGCTGTGAAATTGCATTGCTTTGTTTGTTATCATGACTAAGTTTTTACTTTCTTTTATCATATATTACTTTGAGCATGTTATCCTTGCTAGGGATATGAACGTAGAGACCAAAACGTTTCATGTGTCATGTTTGGTTTCTTGGTTATTAAATAAACATTAAGCATAATAAGTACGTTCAAGATTAACGTGTGGCTATTATTGTATAGAGGACAATTGTGCATCGTGGAAAAATTATTAACCTTACAGCTTAGAGTACCAAAAATGTTGTGTTCTACATGCATATTTAATATTGCTTTCAATGATTATATGGAATGTTATGGTAGAAAATAATCCATGTCTAAGCCTCATTTGAGCCAACCATTTTTATTGCACATTTATTTCACATCTTATTATTGCTACCAAAGACTATTCTTCAAGTTTTTTTCAATGAAAATGAAGGAACAATTAACAAAACCTTTAACAAAATTGAACGACATGATACCGAGAATTTTTGTTGCAAAACACAAAGTTTACTATTGAACTTAACCTACCATCGCAACAAAACCTTAAAAAGTATTTTTCTTTTTCAGGGTTAAGTATAACGTATCAAGACCGGCATTAATAGCACTAATGATGCTACCAATGGCAGCTTCTTTTTTCTTACTCCTAAATGATAGCAACCTTTGTCTATACATAAGCACGGCCACCATCGGGATATGCACTGGTGGCATCACCTCGATCTCTGTGTCAACCACTGTCGAGCTTTTCGGGGCCAAGAACTTTTGTGTGAACCATAACGTTGTGGTCACTAATATTCCAATCGGATCATTTTTGTTTGGAAACTTGGCCGCATTGCTTTATCACGAGCAAGCGATTGCAAATAATAATGGAAAATGCATGGGCATCAAATGTTATCAAACAAGTTTCATCATTTGGGGTTCCGTTTGTTTCTTTGGGACCTTTTTAGCCATTATTCTTCACTGGAGATCTAAAAAGACTTGTATGTAGATTTTTGTCATTTTATATCTTTTGATATTGTACGTATATGCTCCTACTTTTTGTTAAGTTCTTAATAAAGCTTGGGTTTCAAGACTAGTTCCTGGATTTCAAACTCTCGTGCGTACCAAAAATACCTCTTAAAATAAAAATATATAAAGAAAATAAAGTGTCATGACACAGTTATACACCCAAAGTTATAAAAGAATCAAATTTTGACCCACTCGGTTTTAAATAAGGTTATATCAAAGTATAGATAAATTTAAGTAAATCAAAATTATATATTTGAAAGTTCTTAAACATTATTTTCTAAAATTTATTTAAAATGTCTAAAAGTAACATAAACAATAAAAAATTCAAAAAATCTAGTGTTCATCAAGGTTTCTTATAATATATTGAGAAAATTATATAATTAGTCCATATGATTTAACCAGATTACATGTTTAATTCTCACACTTTAAAAGTTACAAAATCAGTACAAACTTTTTTGTATTTGTAGTACTTTTGATCATTAACATTAAATTCATTTAGGTTTTATGCATTTTATAAGTTTGAACTAACTTTTAGAGTTAATTACATAAAAGGTCTTTGATTTTAAACATGTTTTCACTTTCGGTCCCTAGGTTTGAAAAATAACAAGGTCGGTTCAGAATTTTGTCAACACACAACACAAAAGATCGTTGACGTGGATGACCTTATCCTTTTTCGTTAAGTTCTAGTAAAATGATCAAAATACTTCTGACTATAAAAAATCAATATTATTAAAGATGTGACCCACAACTTAATCGTCAAACCCTAAAATCTAATCAAACCACCACTACCACCATCCTACCAAAGCCCCACCACCGACCCCCACCACCACCCCCCCATTACAACCTACCATCTTAGCCCAACTTTCTCTCCCCCCTCACCACCGTAGTCTCGTTCCCTCTCTTTATCCTTATCTTCAACCCACCACTACAGCCAGCCACTATAACCTACCACCGCCATTCTTACTCATCGAAACACACACAAAAGCATCACCTGGTAGAATGTGGTAACAAAAGCATCACCCATCACCACCATTACAGCCCTAACCTTGATTCGATTGAGGTGGCGACCCGTGGTGTTGGAGATAGTGGTTGTAGGCCAGTGGTGGTAGGGATGATGGTGGTTTTCCAATTACTGATAAGGTTGTCACTGGATTTTTCACCGGCGTTGTTGTGGTTGTTCCTTGGAGTTAAGTTTGAAGAAGAAGAAGAAGAATAATAATTTTAGGGTGGCTGGAGGTGGGTAGGGATTGGGGTGTGAGTTTTAGAATATTTTTTATATTTTCACAAAAGGGATGTTAGAGATTTTTTAAAAAAATTAACGGCAAAAAGATAAAGCACATCCACGCTAGGGACCTTTTGTGTTATGTTTTAACAAACCTTTGGATTGACCTTTGGATGTTAGTTATTTTTTTAAAAAATAACGGCAAAAAGATAAAGCACATCCATGCTAGGGACCTTTTGTGTTATGTTTTAACAAACCTTTGGACTGACCTTTGAATTTTTCAAACATATGAACTAAAAGCGAAAACAAATCTAAGCACAAAGACCTTTCATATAATTAACTTTAACTTTAAATTTAATTTAATAGATCAAAAGTACAGTGCTTACATAACTTATAAAAGTTTGGATTAAATTTATAATTTTTAAAATCTGAGGACTGAATTTGCAATAGCTACACAAAACTTTACACGAACTTCTTAATTTTCAAAGTCTGGGATCCATTAATGCAATATGATCAAATCACGGAAAGCATTTGTGCAATTTTCTCTAATTTATTTTTCATAAAATAAAAAGTTAACAATTGAAGAATAATTACCTTTCCCCCAAATTAAAAGTGTAACAGTGTAGGAATGTGGCTCGTCTCTGTCACTTTATATTTGCTTTTTATAGTATAATTTTTTTAGTAATATATAAATCTATTATCTATAATAAAAAAAAGTTTTAAAGTATTAATCATTAACGTATTATACTTTTTTTTTCTTCTAACAAATGATAATAGTATATATAGTTATTCTATTATTTAAAACTTTTTAAAATTAGAAATAGATAGTGTAAAAAAAGAAAACTATACTTTTTTATAAACCATATTATAGAAAATGCATAAGGTACAAAAATTTTCTTTAAAAAAAAATCTTATTTAAAAATTATGAACTATTTTAAAACCCTTTTTCTAGAGGTTTATAAGGATGGTTCTTTTTTTAAATAGATTTAAAAAAAACAAATGTTTTTAAAACAATTAAAAAAACATAATCTTATAAAAAAAAGTTTAAAATAATATTTGTGTTGGTTTTTCTTGAATTATTTATATGTAACTCAATCATATCTTATAGAAACTCAGAAAAAGAGGGGGGGGGGGGGGGGGGCGCCACCTCCTCTTTTTTTCATTGGTAGTGTTAAATTTTAGTCCGGTAGTGTAAATTTTCATATAAATATCGAGTATGCCCCTCTCAAAAAAAAAATAATTTCGTCTCCGTCACCTCCCATATACGGAAGTGTTCAAACCCCGCCACTGTATTTCTTGATCTTAAACATTAAGTGATGTGAGTTGTTTGTGGTCATGGACAAAAAAGCAAAACCAACAACCCGACACAACATTACCCTACCCGGTTGCCAAACCAGTTTTATTCCAACCCAATACAATCCGTAGGTTTGAGATCGGTTGTTACCTCTATTCGATAAAACCGGTTGAAACCGAGTAAAACCCATACAGAACCGGTTTAAACAAAGTAAAAAAAAAAACTTGACTTTTATTGACCCAACCCAAACCAATTTCCAATCTGATTTGTACCACTGGCGGTTCTCGGTCTCTAACTTTAGCCCTATCTTAGAAGTAGGCATACACAAATCGGGTTTGGGCCGGACCCGGAACCGGGTTCAAACCGGGTTCGGTCCAGTCGGGTTTTTTTGTACCCGGGTATTGGTGAACCCTGGTACGGGTCTGGGTCGGGTTCACTTGCGGGAAAAAACTACCCGCCATACCTGGGTAGGGTCGGGTCGGGTCCGGAACCGGGTCCGGGTCGGGTCCGGAACCGGGTCCAATGTCGGGTTTAGTTTGTTTTTTCTAATTTTTTTTTTTTTTTTTTTATGTCCAATACCGGGTTCAATATCAGGTCTAATACCGGGTTCACTTCGGGTTTAGACCGGGTCGGGTTCGAGTCGGGTAGGGTCGGGGTTTTAGAAATTCAAAAAAATCCCAAACCGGGTTGAAACCGCCGGTTTATTCCGGGTACGAACCGGGTACACCCGGTACCGGATTATATCCGGATCCGGGTCCGGGTCGGATCCATACCCGGTTTTTTTGTGCAAGTCTGCTCAGAAGTGCTGGGCTAAATGGGCCTCTAACGTATCAAGACATCAATTGGCATTTCTTGCCTTTAGATCTTAGGTCCGTATTATAACACATTTACATTTGCATATGTACAGTAAAAAATTTGTTCAGTCGGTGATAAAACAATGTGAAAATTACTTAAATAGCCATTTGTTATTTGATTTTACCTAAATACTTTTGACTTTTAACTTTTCAATTTTATTCTTTGTATCTTCATGTGGCTATATGAAACCATAGATATATCACTCACATGGCATTTTTTTGTGTTAGAGATACACGTACCGGAAATACCATGACTTATTTGTATCGCCGGAGATACTATGACATTTTTGTATCGCTGCCAATAGCCCTTTTAAACAAAATTAATCTTTATTTTACTAATAATTTTAATATTATTCATCTAAAAGTTCATTTTAAAATTTAGCTAGTTATTATGTTAAATAATAAAAGTTAATAGATGTTATGTCTCAATAAAAGCATTTGAAATATATTTTTAGCAAACTCGTGTATGGCTACTTCGTGAACTCTTTGTAACGTATCTCACCCCATTTGAAACGGATACTAAACTTGTGTGTTTAAACAAAAAAATCATAATTAATTGTAACAGTAAAGTTTTGGTAAACTTATCTACAAACGATCTCATGAGATCTATGTAATGAACCCAACCACGTCCGAATGATACACTAAAAATTATGTTTTTGATCGTTGTAAATTGTTGTCTTAAAAAGAATAAACGTAATTTATTTGAACTTTAAGCAAATAAAATATTAAATAGTAAAGTTTTTAACAAACTCAAACACTATTTTGTAAATGGTATAGTTTCAAATTATTATATTATAAAACAAAACTTTATCGAACTCATGTGATTTTTAAAATAGTTATATTATTAAATTAAATAATTGTAAATTTTTGTAGTTTAAAATGAATAACTTATTATATTATTATTTGAATTAACAAAGATTTCACAACCATCAAAGCCGTCGATTTCGCCGGCGATACACAACCCACACCAACTTCTGGCGATGCACATTCAATTGTGTATCGTCACCGGTGATATATGTGTCTTTTCAAAGTTAACGTGTTCAATTTTTTATTTCGTTTTAACGATACCTTATACATTGATATCGTCAGTCAGTAAAAACTAACGATACCATATGCATTGGTATCATCGCTTGAAGATATTAGGACACATGTAAACTTGATTCGTCATATATTTTGAGAATATAAAAAAATTATGGTTATTATTAAAATCAAGTTGGTTAAATGGTTATTATGATAAATTCCTCTAAAACAATTGTTCCTATGTCACAAGTCAACTCAACTCTAGTGCCTTGAAATTTCAAGTCATACAAGCAATCAATTAACTTTATTAGGGTTGGATCGAATCCGGTGGCGAGGATATCGATCCGATCCACCCAACTTGTTTTCTTCTTTACGAACAGACCAGATCAAACCGGTTCGGCGGTTGGACAGGAACCGGGTCAAACCGGATTTTTAATTACTTTTATCTTTTTAGGATTTAATGAATCTAACAAATAGGTCAAATGATAAATTACACTGCATGTTGAATATATTAATATTGTTGAATTTATATATAACTATAATATATACATATAAAATACTTGTATTAAATTATATAAATATACTATATATATAGTTATAACGTGATTCGATTATTAAATACGGTCAGACCAGTTGACCAGAAGATGACCAGTTTGCTGTCTAATCTGATTCTAAGAACGTTGCAATCAATGCATTACCTGCTTTTATAAAGATTAAAACAAATAGTTTGAAACCATATCGAACTGGCCTTCATACAAGTTTAATGGATCGATTGAACCGGCTCAAAAAGCAGCTTAACATACATTAAAAACCAGTTCAATTCTTTAGCGTGAATATTCATAATACATCCAAATTTAAAACATATATATCTATATGTAACAAGAACTCTAGATCTGATAACAAACTAGAAAACTGTAACAGTTTGATTCATGTTCTATAAGCCAGTGATGTTAAGTCAAGAAACATAGTGTCACAATTCACAAACAAAAAAAAAGATATCAACTTAAAAAACACAACTTAAGACTTGTAAGGGGCTAACAGTTCTTACTTTGTGTAGGTTAACTTGGGACGAGTAACCGCGGTTCAATGACCCTACTTACGCCTCATACGGAAACAAAGAGTTGAAACTGGCGACCCGTACTCATCTTGATCTTCAAATGGTTTTCTTCGGATTTGCCTGTGGTTGTTGGGGGTGTATAGAGGCGATGGTGAATCCGAATACGATGATGGTGAGAACAAAGAAGATGATTCGGATGAAGCTGGTGAAGCCGGAGAATTATGGTTTTTTCTAGTGGAAGTAAACATAGGGAGTACAGCGTGTAGAATACCTCCTTTAGTTTTGAGATCTTTCTACTAGGTGTTTGTGGAGCACTGAAGAGATAAGACGGTGGCGGTGTTAGTGGCGGCAATGGGGTCTCGTGAAAACGGACTCGTGGTGTACCTGGTTGTGATTCCCATTTAAAGGGAACTGCAACTGGTGCACCGCCATAATAGACTTCTATAGAAGGGTTGTGTTTTGACATCTCACTTGATAAAGGACTTGAGCTAATGGAGAAACGCCTATCTTGTTTTGTTTTAATGCTCATTGATGGGAGCTCAGAACCACTAGAAAGTGTTTTCATCTTTTTGCTGATGACTTGAACCTTAAGTCACCTATAAAAGTATTTGAAATGTTTTGGAAACAACAATGGATCTAGGGTATGAGCTTGTTACTTAAATATAGTTGAACTCCCAATACACATTCCTCTCTCCCTTTGTTTAATCATCTAAAGTACAATTTATTTGTTAATTTGATAATTGACAATTCTACTTTTACTTTAGTTGTAAAGAACAATCTAACTAGTATAACTATCATAGATTTACATTTAATTTTTATTTGATTTTGCTTGTAAGCTTTTTTATTTTGTTCATATATATTATTGTTTGCAAAATCGAGTGTAAATATTTGATAATTAAACTATCAAGATTGCACTTGGCAACAAAAGTGAAATTTTAAAGTGTTATTGATCAAAATGACGGTGTGGATTATTATCAGTCAGACGATATCTTGAATTATTAATAGTCAAGTTGCATATATAATATTTCCTTAAAAAATGTGTTATCTATCAAAAGTCTTGATCTACTAATTAATTTGACACTAACATGTTAAAACCTAGAAAAGCTTCATCTCATGTGAAAACCTCCAAGAAACAAGCTTTTTAGATCTTTTTATAATATTGAAAATGGGAATTAAATATGGAGTCAAACATAAAAGGTGATATAAAAATGAAGCAAGATTAAAGGTATTAATGACCATATGCAGGAAAATGGACCTGTGAGAGCGGTATTATAGCAAAGAATATTAATAAGTTCTTAAATGAATGGTGCATGTGCCAGCAAGTTGAGCAGGAATTTTCTAGTGTGCAAGTGCAAATTACCCTATAAATGTTTGCATAGGAATAAAGTTTGAAATCAAGATTCCTTGTTAAAGTAAGAACTCACTCCACTCAGTCAAATATCTATTTTCTAGACAACAAATGCAAGAAATTCATGGCGTTTCAGTCTGTAATAGGTTATTTTATAACTATCATTTACTTTTCTTATAAATTAACACATATATATATATAATTAGATTAAAGTTCATGTATTATATGGATGAGATAAATAAACCATATCAAAATCATTAATATAATAAAAAAATTAAAATTTATAACAAATAATAAAGTTAGAAATTATTACTCTTTATTCAAAGATAAAATATGTCTGAAATCATACAATTTAGTATATATTAATAAATTATTAAAATAAGAATATTTATATTTTAGATGTTTAATAGTTTAGTTTACTTATTTAAAATAATTATCATTTAATATAAGAGAGACAAGAAACACAAATTTTACTACTCTAATAAAAGGGTAAATGAGGATGTCAGTGTCAGCACCACAATCATTATTGTGTGTTCCTGAAATGAACGGAACAATGAGCATGAATCTTAGGATTCATATTGATGATAATAAAACTTGAATGATTCGATGCTAAAATATAATAATGATGAACATGATGATAAAATATAATAATGATGAACATGATGAAAAACACAAACGTGTTTAATGTTTGATGTTTATTGATATGTTGTTGAAATCATCATCCATGAAGGATGATGATATGATGTTGTTGGGGATGGACCTAATTCACCCTAACAAGTGGTGAATTATTCACCCATTACAATAATAATATGTGCTAATATATATACTAGTCTAGCATTTACAATAATTACAAAACAAACCCTAGACTAATATTTTGTTGTTATTGTTCTTCAAATCTTCAATTTCAATAATGTTGGAAATCTTCAATTTCTTCTTAGGTAGAATACCCAACAATACTCCCCCTAAATTGTAGATTTCCAATGTGAATTGAAGCTTGATCTTGTTTTTGTTGAATAGTTGTCCAAAGTCAAGAAATTTGTTATTGATGCGGAAGCGAGGTCTTCAAAACTTTGGGCAACTATATTATGTTACTTGATGTCACTTCTTTTTGTTGATGAGAGCCCGAATACGAACCCCAATTTTGTTTGTTGATCATAAGCCCAATCTTCAACACTTGAGCCCAATTCCAACTAATGTTTTTGTTTAATGATGAAGCCCAAGATACAAACCCAATTGTGTTCTCGAGCCCATTTGCAACCCTAGGTTGCAAACCCTAATTCGTTTGATACTTGATGTGGCAGCCCTAATTCGCAAGAGTTTCTATTCGGCAGCCACATTTGGCATTCGGCATCCCTATTTGCAGCCCCATTCGGCCGAAACCCTAATGAGCAAGAAACCCATTCGGCCGAAACCCTAATGAGCAAGAAACCCATTCGACCGAAACCCTAATGAGCAAGAAACTCATTTGGCCGAAACCCTAATGAGCAAGAAACCCCAATCGGCAGCCATATTTTTGGTTCGCAAGGTCCCTAATCGGCATCCCTTATTTGTAGCCCCATACAGCCGAAACCTAATGAGTAAGAAGCCCTATTCGACAGCCTCATTTTGGCAGCTCCATTCGGCCGCAAGAGGCCTTAAATGGCATTTGTTTGATCTTGAGGAAGCAGCAAACCCTAATGTTGATTGATTGTTGAATTGTTTCTTCAAATCTTCAATAATTTCAGTAATCTAACCATGAAATCTCATCAAAATCAATATGAATCCATCAACGCCAGCTCTGATACCAATTGTGTGTTCCTGAAATGAACGGAACAATGAGCATGGATCTTAGGATTCATATTGATGATAATAAAACTTGAATGATTCGATGCTAAAATATAATAACGATGAACATGATGATAAAATATAATAATGATGAACATGATGAAGAACACAAACGTGTTTAATGTTTGATGTTTATTGATATGTTGTTGAAATCATCATCCATGAAGGATGATGATATGATGTTTTTGGTGATGGACCTAATTCACTCTAACAAGTGGTGAATTATTCACCCATTACAATGATAATATGTGCTAATATATATACTAGTCTAGCATTTACAATAATTACAAAACAAACCCTAGACTAATATTTTGTTGCTATTGTTCTTCAAATCTTTAATTTCAATAATGTTGTAAATCTTTAATTTCTTCTTAGGTAGAATACCCAACAATTATCACAAATTTTTTTCCGTCTCTCTCTCCAATTAATAATTACTTTAATTACTAATAAATTATTTTAATACATTTTAATATATAATAAATTAAGAAAAAAATTTGTTTATTAAGGTTATTTCTGAATAAATTGATATTTTTAATAAGTCAATTTTTTAAAAACAAAAAATAATCAAATTTTGGAATTGTAATAAGAATTTTTTTTAAAATTTCATTTTTGTACGGTTTATTTTAGAATAAAATATTTATTTTCTAAAAAATTTTAAAAAGTTGATATCACTGTTTTATTATTTATAGTCATTTATGATACGTAATTTCAGTCATATCATATCTTAAAATATCATTTTATAATTATTATATTTATTATATTAATATTTTATTTATTTAACCCGTGTAATACACGGATTTACTAAAGCTAGTATACATATATTTGTTTTAACATATTTTAATAAAAAAAGAAAGTCAAATTGATTGTTTTTATAATTTTTATATCTATTATGAGGGGGAGACGGAAAAATATTTTTTTTGATATGCTATAATAATAACCCGTGTCATTTGATATGCTAGAATGATAAGACATGTCTAAAAAAACCTTTTTTTTATTATATGTTATAAATTATAGACACATGTATGAAAAGATTTCTAAGCTATTTGACGACACCTGTTGTTGCTATAGGTAATAACGATGACAGTTAGTCGTGACAAAGTCTTTGCCGGAGTTCTAGTTTATGTGTCATCACAATAGGCACTACTAGAAAATTGGTTTTTTTTTCTCGCAAGTTTTTCCTAGAAAAAAAAGAAGAAATTCCAACCAAGTTTTTATTAATTTATTATGTGTGTATGCATACGTATATTAATTTTAATCATAAAATAACTATATATGTTTTATAAAAGAAAAAAAACGTTTGATCAGTGTTATACTATGAATGAAAATTAAGTAATTAAGTAAATAAATATAATTGATGTGAAAATGTAATTCATGCAACAATTAAAGATGGTGAGACAATACGTTAGCACATCCCAATTTATATTTTAAAACTAAAATTTCAAATGTCTTTATTAGGCAATTAAGTGTGTTGGCATGTAAAACCCAAGTTAATCATGGCATGTTAATTATTTTATATTAGTGATGATCTAAGCCCATGCTTAATTATTCGTTAATGCAAGATAGCTGATTAACTCAACGTATATCACTGTCACTTGATTTGATTTATCAACTTCCTCGCAGCAAAAGTCGACTAAAAAAGGTTTAACTACACATGTGTACAATATTATTCTACAACTGATTGTTGATCCATCGTTTTCCTTGCATTATCAACACTTATTATAAAGTATAGCTTATTACTTGTATTAGTAATTTCTTAAATTATAAGTAACAACATTTGTGTGTTTAGAACTATATATGGACACCAGATACGTACTTTCTTTCCCAAAAGGAAATAGATTGTGGTAAGATATAATATTCAAATGATAATAAGAATATAATATACAAATTAACTAGCGACATACAAACTAATAAACTGTTACATGGTCTCTTTCTTCTAGTATATCTGTCCTAATACATCTTACATGAGTTGATCTTACGTGAAGTGTCTCTAGCAAAGTCGTTGCTGCTTTTCTCAATTTTAGGGATCGGCTTTGTATAGAAAACAAAATAACCTCATGTATATAATAAAGTACGTCAATCGATATAAAAAACACATAATAGAAATGCAATGTCGCTATAACTGATCACTACAATATCGTTGTGATTGATCGCTACGGGGTTGTTTTTTAAAATTTGGCCATCATATAATCTAGAAAAACATATCTAAGCTCGTATATTATAATATAATAGGCATAAATTCTCATCACCAAAAAAGTAAATCGGATGCCCGTTTTAACGGTTTTCAAGTTCTTGGATTTACATATTTAACAATTGAAACAATAAATCTTAGTCATTGTATTGATGATATGTGACGCTTATCTTTTTGGTCTTGATTAATTTAGGTTAATATAGCAATAACTCATGCTTATGATTAGATTATATATTTAGCAAACAAACCTTTTTTCATGAAGTACGGGTGAATTTAGCAAACAAACCTTTTTTCATGAAGTACGGGTGAATTCAAGAGAACCTCTTACGTCCGTCCCTGATTAGGTTGATTACATGAGTTGATCATCATATGGACAGACCCAGGTGGTCCTAATGGGTTCCCTGAAACTTATGACTTATTTTTAATTATATTTTGATAGTTCCCTCCGCAAAATTATAACACGGACCTTAAGAGCTTTAAAACTGACCCAAGAAAAGTGGATAACCAAAGTCCACAAGATCCAAAAAAATGTATTATTCTTGCATATTTGATAAAGAGTTCAAAGCACTTAACACTACTAGGCTCAATCCAGAATATTGTAGATCTTTATTAGATTTTATGAAAAAACTAGTATTAAGCCTTCCCACTTTGCCGCGCGAAAGCATAAAATCATGTTAAGTAGCACCAAAGATAGACCACCGTTAGCGACCACCAACCGAAACATAAAACCAAGGACATACCACCGTTAGGCAAAACGTAAAACATATAAAACAATAACTAAGTCAATCTTGGACCAGCGCGTCGGGACAGATTGTAAAACGGGAAAAATTAAGTGTAAAAATGGTGAACTAGACACGCACACTTCGCCGTGTTAACTCCAAAATGTAGGCCGGAACATAAAACAAAGATTTTTTAAATATAAAAAGTATAGGAACCAAAGTTAAAAGTAATAAAATATTTCGGTTAAATTGTAAAATATGTAAAAGTATTGGGTTAAAATGAAAAGGTTAAAGATTAAAAAGAATAAAAAAAAAGTTAGGTATAACTATTAAAGCATGATATACAACCCATAATGTGTAAGAAAGCTGGTAATTAATATATATATAATTATACTCTTAAAACCTAAATTAATATTCACTAAAAAACTCAAATTCTCAATCTTATAAGAAGAGACACTGGTACGTACACGACTAAATACTCATAAGCCACAAGTCCTTTGTATCATCATTAAACTTTTTTAAAAATATTCTTATTATCATGTATCCTTAAAAAGCTCTTTAAATATTATATAACTTTAAGACGGGGTTCAGATTATGAGCATCCCAACTCTCAAGGCTATCTTATTTCTTACTACTCTAATAAAAGGATAAATAGGGGTGTCACGTGTCAGTATCACAATTATTCTCATTAATTTTTTTCCGTCTCTTTCTCCTATTAAATAATTACCTTAATTACTAATAAAATTATTTTAATAAATTTTAATATATAATAAATTAAGAAAGAAAATTTTTTATTAAGGTTATTTCTAAATAAATTGATATTTTTAATAAGTCAATTTTTTTAAAACAAAAAATAATCAAATTTGGGAGTTGTAATAAGAAAATTTTTAAAAATGTTTAACATTTTTATACGGTTTGTTTTAAAATTAAAATGTTTATTTTTAAAAAAAATTTAAAAAGTTGATATCATTGTTTTATTATTTATAGTTATTTCTGATATGTAATTTTAGTCATATCATATTTTAAAATATCATTTTATAATTAATAAATTTATTATATTAATATTTTATTTATTCAACCCGTGTAATATACGGGTTTACTAAATCTAGTTTACTAGATAAAACCATAAATAGATATGCACGTAAACTTAACAGATATTAAGTGACAGGTATTGAGAATTTATATATGCGAATAAGATTATCAATACCTATTTCATACCGGTATACTAAATCTTACTCATTTCTAATAGGAAAGAGGTCTTAGCCCACAAGATATGCTTGTATTGTCAAATGTAAATCACATAAACTTTATGAATCTTAATGGGTGATGAATACAATCCTTTCACAATAATGATGGTTTTCAATTATGCTACGAATGGAACTCTCTTTGAGCACCTATACTAATACAAGTACACAATAAATTACTAAGTTCAACTCTTGACTTTTGACTTTTTCATCGCCTTCGTTACATTCGTTGACCGCATCTTATATTAGTCCGAATTTTTAATTAGTATGAATATTAATTAGGATTAATTGAACCCTTTTTATTAATCTAGTGCTTTATCAAATCAGACTAAGGGTTTTTAATTTTTAACCTAGTTTATGGCCATCTAGTTGACTTTTCATCGTTTTCATCAGATTCTTGGATCAATCATGTTAAGCCAATAATTCATGCAATTAAGAAACTAACTAACAATACAATTTAAGAGTTAAACCACTTAAATGTGAAAAGTTTGATGGTTTATAAATGTTTATTACCTTTTTTTTCTGCTCTTGACCACTTGTTTGACCCGTAAAAATGAAAGACGGGGGATAAAAATGAAAGATGACCCTCGTCCGTTCGTTCCCGTTATCGTTAATTATTAAGCTAAAGAAGCGGAACACATGGATGGTCAACACGAGTACCTATAGCTATGGGCATGGCATACTACCTAAAACAGTATCAACATATCTAAAGCTATGCGTTATACTCCATTTCTAGGCGTGCTTTTTTAACCCTTTTATAGCAACAATGCCTCACAATCACGTCGCATCATCAATTTCATCTATCCTCACGAGAGTATAACACATGCCCTAACAGAAGATTATGCAGGAAAAATCTCACATTCCACTTTCTGAAAAACGGGACCCACAAAACCCAAGCTTCCCCTAGCCCACAAGCCAAAGTCTACAGTTTTGGTGTAATCTTATTTGAATGGTTCTTTTGAAAACTCAATCAGATTTCTTGACAACCGAACAGTTCATCACAAACTCAATGGATCCAAGATGGTGTTCGTTCGACAACCACAAGGTTATCGGGCTTTTTAAAGTGGTGAACATGTGGGTTCTTTCTGACCCGAATGAAAAGACCCAAGATGACAGAGGTTACGGGTCGGTTGAAGGACACTATTGACGTGACATCTGAAAGTGCAATGCCTAAAAGTTCTCCCCTTTGATCAGTTGAAGGAGATTCTGCCCTGAGTTTTCTGTACATATTATGTACTGAATCTTTGTGTAACTCCATAATTACCTCATTTATAAGACCAATCTTGAAATCCAGATAGCAATACATAAGCTTGTATCATTCAAAAATTTATTCAGAAACAATGATTTACAGCTTACAATCTGAATCCCCAGGGTTTTATGAGTGAAATTTCATGTGTACCCCTCTTTTCGACCCTGATCAAATCATATAATACAATTCTTGAATTATGCCCGGTGAACACCTTGATGAACTTCATAATCTCCTGTTCTTCTTCCATATGTTTTGGACACGAATCTGCGGTGGTATTGAACCAATGAAGGGTGTAAACGTCTTCACTTTCATGACTGTACAACTGACTCATGTATACAACTCAGCAGCTTGTTTTTGTGTTCGACTGTAAAGCTCGAGGGTCTCCTTATGATTGGGGTCTAAACAGAGTGCTGCCTCACAATCTCTTAGGGCTAAATTATAGTCACTCATTGACTCATAGAATGCTGCTCGAAGATGGAGCATTTGTAGCTCGGGTTTAAAAGCTATGGCTTTTGTAAGTTCTTCAACAGCTTCGGTTTCCTTTTGCTCATCCATTAACACTGGTGGGATAATAAAGTTAATACTTTAGTAACTTGAACTACATGTTATGAAGAATAAGTAGTAAGATCATATAAATACAACTAAATTGCAAATATTATCCTTTTAAATTTCATAATAGCATGTCTACCTTTTAAAAACACCAAAAGTATCATATTTACCCGTTGCATATTGAATTTCATAATGTCAGCCTGTTTTGCTAAATAGTAAGAAGTAGAACCATAACACACAACGATGATTCCCGGTAGTAACATTGGTTTCCAGTTTGTGTTGTCCATTAAAACAAAATGTTGTAAATCTGTTTACTGATATTTTAGTGTTTTCAAGGGTATATATGATATAGGTGAAATTAATCCAGCATAGAACTTATTGTTTAACCTCTAAATAATCAGATAATTAATAGTACCTGCAGCTCTGTATCTGTATGGGTAGGTCCTGAGCGGATCCAACTTAGTAGCCATACTCAGATCACTCATGGCATTATCGCGATCACCATATTCTGAACGTTTTTCATAAGCAGATGCATTATTTTCTGCTTTTTCTATCAATTTTGTCATTTCATTGTATGCAGCTTTTCTTTCTTCTTTAAGAGAATAGACACGTGCTAACCCTTGGTGAGCTCGTGTATGCTTTATATCGAGTGCATTTACATAACAATCTGCAGCAAGATCATGTTTCCCACAGTCCACGTATATACTCCCTAGATTATTTAGTGCCTGCAATTAACAAAAAATCACAAATTTACCCATTTCCTTATTTCCTCTCTTTACTGTTTCTCGTAGATGTGGCAAGTTGGATAGATTCACTTAAGAGCACAGGTGGATTTGGGTTGTTTAATATCCGAGTCAAATAAAGAACTAGTTAAAAAGAGAACAGGTCAAACAGGTGGAAAGTCGGCCAAAGTTTATTTTAACTATATTTTCAAAGATTTAGACTAGGGCTACTTACTTAAAGCGTAACTAACATCCGCCTGATCTTTTTTTCAAGTAACCAACTTATTTTAGGTTACAGACATCAAAACTTTCAAAACTTATGGTAACCAGCTTTCAAAAGTTCCCGTTTAAGATAATGTGACTAGGTTACAGGGTCAAAAGTGATGACATGGCAGGTGACGTGTAGGTAATCTATAACCAAGTTGACTTATTTTGCTGACATGGCAGGTGAATATAGGTACTTTTTCATCCACCTCACGTGTAGGTAATTTATAAGTTATAGCCACCTGAGACTACACCTCACTTACTTGTCCTTTGCGGAGCCCGTCTGAAGGGCATTTTAGAGCATCAATAAGAAGTTGAATAACAGAAGTAGAATCAGGATCAACGGACGCATCTGCAAGTGTATATGCTTTAAGAAAATAAGCTTCAAATGATCTTTGAAGAGAAATTGATTCTTCTGCTTTTGACAAAGCTTCTTCACGGTACCCCGTGTCATATAAGATCCACCCTTCATACACAAGTCTTTCATGATTTGAAGTTGAAAGATTTCTAGCCAATCTTAAGCTTCGCATGGCCGCCTTTTGGCAGTTTAATCTGCATCCAATATGTAAAATTTCTCTTTTAGATCATAACAGAAAACGAGAAAATAGGGTTATAAACAAGAAGCAGCAACTAACTTTCATGCTGTTCCCTATTACAGAAAAACATATATGTCTTTCCTCAATAACAACAATTAGTTCTCATTTTCTTTTTTGTGATAACAATCTACAATAGCAAATGGGTGGCCTGAAAAGTTTGAGTTTGCTGATGTGGCACCGGTTTCCCCGGTTTCACATCGATATCAAAGTACATTTGGACGGTGACATGGTGTAAGACCGGAAACCAGTGCCACATCAGTAACGAAAGTAATTTGCTATTATGAGAAATTAAATCGAATAAATTGATGCTTTTAAGGAAAAAATTATTTGTGCCACTAGAATAAGAAATGCAATAAGAAAAAGTTGCTATTTTTATTATTTCCATGTATTTAACCCCACACAATATAACAGATAAGAAGATATTTGAAGTATAGAATTTACCTTAAAAGAAGTAAGGACTGCCTGAACCGTAAAAGAGACTTTCCAGGGTCATGAGCCATCATTTGATGTATTATAGCAAGTGAGCCAATATCATCTATACAAGACCACCGATCGTAAAGCTGTAGCCAACAATCAGCAGGAGTCCATTGTTTGACTCGTTGGCTCAACAAGTCAAGCAAATAATCACACCTCATTTTACCATGAAACATCATATAATAAGGCTCTAAACTCAACAATGCTCTAATATCCCTCACAGCAGCTTGATAATCCTCAAGAACAAGATAAAACCAAGCCCGTAATTCAAGGCAATCAGGAGAAACCTTGAATCGAATGATTTTATCAATTTCTTGAATCGCTTCATTGATCGAATTTTCAGCCAACATTGATACAGCACGGTATTTATACGGGTATGCAAGTGTAGGATCTAACTTAGAGGCTGATTCCAAATCTAGAATCTTTTTACTTCCAAGATTGTATAAAGATCTTTCTTGATACATCCACCCGTTCGGCTTTTTACAATCTGATATAACCTTGTTGATTAAATCACGTGCTAAATAAGTCTTTCCTTGTTTATACATGGCTCTGGCCATACCTGTTGCTGAATAAACATGACCCATTTCATATGCTGCCTTGAAATAACTTTGGGCGTTTTTATATTCTTCTTTTTCAAATAACAAAACACCTAGTTGATGAAACGCTAACATTTTCTGCCATTTTTCTGTTGCACACTCGATTAATCGTTCAAATAGCATAACTGCATTTGGTGAAGACATTTTTTCCTCCATGGCTACTTGTGTAAGGAAATAGTATAACAAAAAAGAAGCATGATCAACCATACTTAGTTTCTCCATTGATTCTGAACTACAAAACAAGCTTAAAACTTTGGGATTGTTTAAAGAATTCGGAAGCTCTCTTAACAAAACTTGTAAACAAGCTGCTACCAGAAGACTTGCGTGTTCTTCACAACCGTATTCAACAAATATCAATGCATCATCAACGTTGGAAACTATTGAGGACAAATAAACCTCGCATGCGGATTTCATTTCCTCACAACAAAACTTCTGCGAAAACGATAACATCTCCAAAACTACACTCGGAGAAACGAAATCCAAAAGCTTTTTTGTCCTACTAAAGATCTCTACGCCTCTCATTGCTTCCACAGATATCCCAACTTGAGAAAAATCTATACTTTCCTTAGCTGATTCAACAAAACTACCATACAACAATGTGTTTAATGGGCTAGACAATGAAGCTATTTTCGACCTAACACAACTAATTACCCCATCACCAATACAAAAATGTACAATTTCATCATCATCATCATTATCATCATCAACAACAACCAAAGATTCACTATCAGGTGCAATGTTGACCTTAAAGTTCTCAGAGGCATTTCCACAAACACATTGGCAGCAATCAAAAACAGAACGAAAAGGGCCACACCCATCATCAATCAAAGCCGATTTCGGGCATTCGAGAACCTTACCGATACAATCCATAGCAGAAACACCCACAAGCTCATCTTCTCTCCTCTCATATCTCAACCAAGAAGACAGCACAACCTTCGAATGTACATCAACAGCATGTTCTCTAGCAGACTGCAAACTTCTTCTTAACAGCTTCGGATCACCCAATGCACACAACACCGCATACTGTTCCATATACAAACCACAAGTTTCAGAATCCGAACAAGAGTTCAAGATTCTCCTGTAAAGCTCTGAAATTGAATCAACAAAATCAACATGGTGTATGAAAGGATCTATATTAGGTTCGATAAGGTGCAAATCAGGTAACCCATAAGGGAGATGAGGTTTAGCATTGACGAATTGGGGTGAAGTCGATTCATCACTGTTTGAAGAAGACGATGAAAGAATGGAGTTGATGGTGAGGGCGTGTACTTGGATGGGTTTTTTACAGCGGTCTTTGAGCTTCAGACCGCTGGATTTCATGGTGTTTGTGAAGTGACGGATCAAAGTCGCGATTTTTTCTGATGTTTGTGATGTTGATGTTGATGATGATGATGATGTTGAAGATTCATCATGGGTATTGTTGAAGATCGACATTAGATCAACTGGGTGTTGATAATATTGTTGTGGGATGGTTGAAACCTATACGGCGTTCATCGCCATTGACACAAGAGTCTTGATTGCTGAGGGTGCATCTTGTGATTGTATGAGAGAGAAAGAGAAAGAGAGAGCATGTTTAAGGGGTTATAATTGTGGTTTATTTGCTATCAACATTATGATTTGTTGAATTTTAAATAACTTGTTGGTGTCAATCTTTTGGAGTTTTATTCGATTAAACACGTATAAATGTTAAAATCTTCAATGTTAAAATCTTCTTATTATAATAAAAATATAATTAGAGATGTCACATAGCATAAAATACATTCACTATTAATAAAATTTTCTCGTTTCTCTCTCCTATTAAATAACTTAATTAATTACTAATTATATTATTTAATTTTATTATTGATTATAAGCTATTTTTAAAAAAATTAAAAATAGATCTTTTTTAATGTTTATTTCTAGAGAAACAAATTTTTATAAAAAAGAAAATTTTTTAGTACGTACATCATACTTTTTTTAAAAACATGAAATATTATAAAATGACATTTTTTTTAATATGTTTTGTTTTGAAACGAAATGTTGTATTTATTTTTTAGAAAAAACAAAGAAAGATAAACACAAAATTTTAAAAAGTTGATATTATTATTATATTACTTATAGTACTTACTCATACATAATTTAAATAATATATTATTTAATAATTATAAAATTTTATTCTATTTAAATTTTTATTTATTTAACCTGTGTAATACACGGGTTCACTAAAGTTAGTATGATATATGATGATTTACAAAAGTTAATCCAATGATAATATATTTTAGGAAATATTTAGAGTATAAAAAAGAATTTTAGATGTGTGATATGTGATAGTGTGATACGGCAAGTTGGCGATTAGGACTACCTTCGATTGTTTAACGTGGAGAGAAATCCATGGGTAGAGTCGTAGAGAGGATGTTGTGGAGAGAAAAAAAAAAGAAAAAGAAAGAAAAAACATCTATTAAAACTATATGATGACACGTTAAAGTTTTGTAAGAGGAGATAAAAATGGATGTTTGTAAAAAATCTTTTGAGTAGGTTGACGTGAAAGGGCAGTGGATAATTTTGATTGAGATGGCCTAACTAATGGTATTTTTCTAGTTTAAGCCTGATTAATGAAAGATGATTTGATTGATTTAATAATAAAATGATAAAAAAACTATTTCATAATAAGGTTTTTTATGTAATTTATAAGACAATAGTTTTATGTAAAAAAATAAGTCAAAAGCTTTAATGGTTGCTGCTGAAAAGATATAACAAATATTACGTTTAAGTCAAAAGTTTTAATGGGTTAACCAATTTGATAGAGACTTTGTTTTTTAAAGAAAAGGTCTTGAATTAAAATCCAGTCATGATGTAACTTAATATAATTTAAAAGTATAAGTAAAATAGATTTATCATTCAAAAAAAAGTAAAAAGTAAAAAACTTAAATGTAATTATTGAAACTTAAGATCAATACCATAGTCTAATCACATGGCCATCCATGTCATTAACTATAACTAATAGTTTTTGTTGAGTTTAAACATTATATTATTTTAGTTATGAGTTTTATATACTTTTTATCGGCAATTATGAGTTTTATCTAATGCAACGGACAAGAAAAGAAGCTTTATTCAAAAACTAATTTAATCAATCTAACATGCTTTTAGATAAAGATAGTGGGTCTTTTGGAAAGTTATATTTTTGGTTCTTTTCTTTTTCTATTCATCTTCAAGTATCAAATTAGGTTTTGAGATAAAAGTTTGGTGGGTTTCCATGTGATTTTATAAATATATATTAAGGTGATAAAATATTAGTTTTCTGTTAACCGTTTTTCTTTCTATACTTTTTTCCTTAATAAAATATTACATAATTACATTAAAAAAAACTTCTATATTATATATGGTCATGCATAATTGCATTCTTGATCATCAACATAATCTAGTTTACGAATTGCATATAAAACCAAAAAATGAAGTAAATAAGTTAAAATACTTGTAATTTGTAAAAAAGATTGTCTCAAAATCATCAAGATTAAAATGAGGAATAATATAACTCGATAAGACCTTCGTTTGATCAAAAGTTTCACAGTATAAGATTCTTGTCTCACCTCAAAATTATAAATAAATTCTTAAGACTTTAAGGAACTAAATTATATTAGTAAATCATTTTAACACAATATAACTTAATTCTACATAAATTTAAAAACGTTAATATTTTTATACGCTTAAGAACATCAACAGCAGACCACCACACCTTTCTAGCTCTTGTATGTATTTTCAAGGTGGTGAAATGGAAGTCCACAATGCTTGTTTAATGTTTCAATGGTGTGGCATTATAGACGTAACACTCTAGTCAAATCTCATATTGGCAGTGAACATGAAAGATTTTTCATTCATAAAAAATGTCTTGCTTCTAATATCACCAACTTTGTTTTGGGTGTATTAGTTGTGGATAAGAGGATAACTACACACTTATGTATACTTAGGTGTTAGCAATCTAGAGATGGATGAGCTCACTAGAAGTTTTCACCCGTTTTGGACGTATTGTTTGTGAATTAGATGAAAACTTCACAGTTAAGCGTGTTCATGTGATAACAATCTAAGGATAAGTGATCTCCCTGAGAAGTTTTTACTCGGATACACAAAAAACAAATCTATAAACTTCCCGTGAGCAAAAATTTTTGTCAATAACTTTTTTTCTTATATTTTGTGAAGTAAAGCCTAAATAAATTCATAATAAATGTGAGAATGATATTATAAATGTCAGAATATATATCACATGAGCCATACATGAGTTTAATACTTTATTCCTTCAAATGAGTGGAGAGCAACAGGGGTTTAGGATCCAAGAATATTGATGATGGAATGAATGCCATTTAATCTTACCTTTTTATAAGTTTGAATATGACGTTCTGCTGTTTTATGAAAGCAAAACTTAATCGATTGCAATCATTAAACGACTTACGATAAAAGTCATTTTTGGTTTTTCGGATACATGAAACGATGTTTCATAAAATCTGTTGGCGTCATGCTTAGTAAATAGATATTTATTTGATTGTGTGCTTAGAATGACCCATAAGAGTAAAACTTTGATCTTAGATAGAAATGTTTCTTAAGATTGTTTACATCTTTCTTCATAAGGTGTTGTTATGGAAAAATGTATACTATAGTCTACACTAATGAAGAATATTTGTAGTTCTTTGAAACTTAGGAAAAGGTTAGTGATCCTAGTATGCATGCATGTTTTGACACGTGTGATTATTATACTTTAAAGTTAAAACTAAATTTGGTTTAATCATATTGTATACACGTTTAAAGTGTATGGACCTAGCGGACTATACCAAGAAAAATCAAACAAAACTAATAGAGATTTTATCTACATCATTCTTTGGTACAACACAAACCGATTCATAATCAACATCACTTATTTCAGTCACGCGTACATCATTCACAACATTTTCTATACGTTATTTAAACATTCAAGTTGTGTGATAATCAAGGCCAATGAATTTTATATTTTTAAGGGAATGAATTTTTCGTCTTTATTTGTTAAGAGCCGACACAAACACTTAGTTCAGACAAATATATCGGACATGTAAGACGTCATTTAAAGTCTAAGTTGTTTAAAGAAGTGAACACCAACTCAATTTTCCTTTCACTATGCAGATTCCATTAGAATAGTTAGAAAATGTCGGACTTAACTATTACATGAGTTAAAATTCGTATTTGATTTAATTCTTCGTTTATGTAGAAAAATTTAAACAGGAACAATGAACACGTCTAGAAACATCTCTTTCGACAACAAGAATTACATCCTTGAAACGACGCACAATATGTTGAAAGGTGCCATTATTGAATTAGAAATATGAATATATTGATGATTAGGTATACGTAACACTCATATTCATTTGTTTTTTTATTTTTGTTTTTAAATATATAAATGCAACCTTATAATTTCTTATCTGTTTTCGGTAATATGAACAATAGCATAGGACCCTATTATTTTTTTATGGACGACTCATGTTTCAGATGTGTTATGGTCTATTTATCCATTTCTCAATCGGAACCGCACCATCAATCCTCTCAGGAGGAAACCCGTAACTGAAAAAACTCTAATTCAACACTAAACATTTTTTTACCAGAGTGAGACTTAAACTCGTAATCTTCTCATATTTACATGTCATAATTTTAAACGTTAAAAAATGTCATAATTGGTTGTTCTCTTAACTCACTGACACCTAATCTACTCACTAAAAAAACATCTAACACCACCAAACCCGCATATTGCAAGATTTAAACCCTCACAAATCACAGATGTATTATTTACCAGACAAAGTCAAATTTTGTTAGACGTTCTTTCACATTTAGATTTTCTACATGCACTACGTCTCGGTAGATTTACCACACATTATATATGACACGAGAAGACATCATGCTTGCCAGACATTCAGGCATGACCAAGCGTCTCTTGTAAATAACCATCCATGGGCTCTACCAACTCGACTCAGTCTAAAATCTGTGCATATAAAATTCGGGCTAAGTCAAGAAACATTTTAACCTTGTTTGACGAGTCAAATTTAACACCTTTAATTATTAACAATTAGTATATTTGTTTAGATGATAAGATTGGCCTAGTCACTCTTATCATGCACCTTTATCAACTAGTAGAATTTGCATTATTATATGATTATTGCACAAGATAACCAACAGCAACACAGATACAAAGTCAATGATTACAAACATGCAAGAAAAAGAATCAAGAAGACAAGAATGGGTCATCACATGCATAGACTGTCTGCAACTCTGCACATATGAAAAAATATGCCAAAATACAACAAGCATATATATGTTTCCAGCTCAAATGTCCAATCTGAAATGACTGTTTTACCCTTCAAATAGTTTATGGCTGGCAAAGTTAGGTGGAGGAAGTCAAATTTGACCTCAGTACAGAACAGGTTGGCTCTCAGTTTCTGAAAGGTATTTGTGAAATTACAACTTACCCATAAAAAACAAATAAGATGCAATATAAGATTCTTGATCCAAAATGTAAGAAACTAAAAACTTCAACAAATATGCCATTCACTTTAACCAAAATTGGATCTGATGGGCATTGATAGCTCGCTCAAGATAACAAATGAACACACAAACGTACCTAGTAAATCCCACTTATAGCAAATCTATTGATCAAGTCTATGGAGGATGAAGGTGAGGGAAAGATCATTCCTCATATTGGGGGATAAAAAGAATGCTCTCATTTACAGCCTGACTTCAAAAGCTTTTGTTTTTTTAATCGATAAATAGCGAAGCAAATAGCATACAACGAGATAAGCTAAAGGGATCAAAATGTAGAAACAAGTTACGGCAAACATAAGTGTAAGATCAATCTAAGGCAAAGCTAAACTAAGGCAAACTAAAGAGTAGAGGTTGCTCAAGATACTTGAACCAAAATGTAAGAACTTGAACAAAGACTCAAACTTACCCAGTTAAGCTAATTAGTTCAAGTTAATGCAGTTCAAGATTCTTGATCCAAAACATAAGAACTTTAACGAAAAAGACATTGACTTTGACCATGAATGGATCAGGAGGGTCCTAACAACCTACCCAGAATTGTTTAGGCTGATGCATGTCAAGATTCTTGACAAAAACCGGAAGAACTTGAACAAAGTATCTTGAACTTACAACGTACCGTTCAAGACAATACATTGCAAGATTCTTGATCCAGAAGTTTAGGAGCAACAAAAGTATTGACTTAGACTAAATCTGTCCTATGGGTATCAACACCTTGCCCAGAAATATTCAAACAACTTGAATAATATTCTTTAACTTACCCAGTAAAGCCCAAGATGATGAATATCAAGATTTCTGATCCAAAGGTATGAACTTTAACAAAAAAATACAGTTGCTTTTGACTAAGACTTGATCAGCAAACAAAATAAATTCAGATCAATACATATCAAGATTTTTTATAACCTTCAAGGGGTGGCTAGTGCAGTGGTGTGCCTCATTCCCCTCTAGAAACGTTCTCATGCAATAACCTCTTAAAGGTCACATAGCCACTGTACTCTACGATTTACCTGATCCCATTTAGTAGGTTATTGGTGGGGTCCCGGGTGTTTTTCAGAAACAGGTTCTTATAATCAAGAGAATCTTGATAATAAGATGTATGAATTCAACAATTCTTGAACTTCCCTGTAAAATTTAACTTGATTCAATCAACTGATTGAGCATTTTGTTATCATTGATCCAGAATATAAAAAACTAATATTGATAACAAAATTACAAAAATCCCCATGGGAACATGTAATATCAACATCTTTTACTACATTACTCAAACTAATAGCTCTATACACATTACACATATACATTCATTTTGGAACGGCGAACTTACCCACTTATACACATTACACATATACATTATGATGACCTTTTGCTTTCACTATAAAAGCCAAGCTTCTAATTCAACTGATTTAAAGCATTTTAATCACCCAAAGCTTATATTTCTTCATATACATATACATAAGACAAGGTCCAGTCAAACCTGCATCAGATAACCGCTTGCAAAGTTTAAAATAAACATCCACATTTCCCGATCGATTGATTATTTTCCTTAATCCCTGCAACACTGCAGCTCGGTCAAGAAACTCAGGGTATACACCCAAATCAAGCATCTTAAATACTGTCTCAGCTGCATCTTCATAATGAGAACCTTTAATATAACCCCTTAACAACCATGTTAGTGTTTTATTTTTATTTATTAAACTCGTGACCTCAATTCTTGTAAGCAATCTGGAGATAGAATGTATTTCTTTTTGCGAAGCACATATTGCTAACACAATGTCATAAAGATTTGAATCGGGTTCTTTTCCCAATAATTTCATTTTCCATAATTGTTTTTCAGCCTCCAGCCCACGGCCTGCACAGATGTACATGGCCAAAAGACGTTCATAAACGACCCCTTGAAATGATGGGCCACCCTCTTCAATCACCCAATTCGAAAGGCGAACACCCTCTGATAGAAGGGTAGACTGGTAATTTTCAATGAGCTTCATGTCTTCTACATCCAGATTGGAAATTAAACCAGTTTTCGTGAAGGACTTTAACTTGCGTAAACCTTTCCCGAACTCATTAAGCTCTTTGACTACAGCTGTCATGGCAATTAGATAGCTATAGACCTCGGGCTGTAAATAAGATTCTTTGATTTGGATAACTAGCTTAATTGCATCCCTGTAACTACCATCCTCCTGAAAAATAAATCACATAATTCAAAACTTTTTGGTATTAATAATAACCATACATGCATGACACAAATACTAATCCATGTAAATATCAAGTTTTTTGTTTATTGTTTCATGCACAATTACAGGTGACAAAATAGGAGGTGCAACATGTCAAAGGAGTTCAGATGAAAATGGTTTTTATACATATTGAAACGAACCCAAAACACTTCTGTCCAAATTCGTCATAAATAATTAGTTTATCAAATTTAATTATTTATTAACAAAACTTTTTATGAAAATGCACTTTTGATTTGTTCGACCCCTTTCCTTTTAGGTTACTCTTTTTTAACCCGTATAAAATAAAGCACAGCCTGAATCGACCCATGCATAAGTAACGGATTCAAACTGCCGCCCTACATACAACTATTAATATGTCTTTTGTGATTGTAGATCACCAAGAACAGCTACATTAAAGCATTTATTCAAACGCCAACTATAGCAATCTACTGGCATCAGTTTTCTTTGTAACTGAATCATATTCACTCTTTGTAAAAATAAAAGAACTGTTAACAGTATTAGACCTTGAAAACTACTCTATCCACACAAACAAAAAAAACACACTTGAATTCCAATGTCAAAGTTTTAAATTTTTTAAATTAACATCTACATACACATCTTACAAACTAACTGTTTATACATAGTATTATTAATACATAACCTCATTGAAGCGCTTCCAGATCAGATATTCACACCATCAGATATAATTACAAGGTCAGATAAGGCACATACTTCAGTGGAGTTCTTATGCTATTAGTCAATTATCTAAATTAGTAAATACCCCACAACGATTACAAAATAAAAAAGTTAACTGAAACATAACAATCACTGTGGATACTATGCAATGTTTACTGGTAGATAAAGATGTAATTTTAAATCAAAACCTTGCCAAAGTAATTAAAATTGCATTTCTTTTTAACCAATGTTAAAATTCGGAGTAGTAGATGCAAGATGAGGGAATGTTCAAATTCAACACAAAGAAAACTGTCAATTACACGAATTAAACTTTTTCTTACACCACATGGATGTGTTTTATAGTCTTCTCCTTCATCAAATGATTGGTACCAGAAAAGAACATGCAATGTGTATCCACATAAATTCTGCATACAAGAATAAAGATGCAAAAGACAACTAACAGTGAGGTAGCCATATTCTACATAATACATGTTTCCATTGTCATATGCGGCTTACTACGTTATTTTCTTAAGGGCCAATGTCATATAACAACAGTCCAAAGGTTGATCATGTATTTAGAACTTTAGATAATACACTTAATAATTTCCCTGGCTAATAATTAAGTTTTTTTAAAGGTAGTTTGGCAAATTAGTGGACACACATGTCTAGTTAGCCAGGTGACATGACAAGCCACATCATCAGAAAATACTAAAAAAGTGCCACGTATGCATGAAAGCGGTCATCAGGTGACCTAACATCAGATTGGCCAACTATATAAAAGTGTAAATACCAAATTGAGACACTACCAACCTAAGTTCGTTGCTATTCTGTGGCATTAGATCTTTACGTAATAAACGAGGTTTCTATAATAATGTTTAAGGGTAATAGTTTATTATTCGTGAATAGTGATTTTGCTTATTAATTTAATCCAGGATTGAGCTAGGCACCATCAAGGACAGACAGATTCCTCTCAAACCACAAGTATACTCAACCTAAGAGCGTCAGTTAAACACATGATATATAAACATTTTTAACCCGTAATCAACGTTTATTCACAAATAATTATATAAACAATCAAGAAAACCAATCAACAAACTGAAAACTAAAACTTACCATCATCTTCCAAGCAAGATAACCGACTGGACCTCCTTTCCGCCCCTGTTTATCACCACGATCATACCCAATTCCCCTCCTCAAAACCTCTTTCACAAACAAAACCCCTTTATCTTTCTCACCCAAATCCCAATACAACGATATCACCTTCTCAATCATACTAAAATTTGGCTTCAAACCAACACACTCCATATCCACAAGCAGATCAACCACATCCTCAGTTTCATGCTCCCCTGCTATCAACTTCTTAACCCACCCACACATCAAAGATACCATAAGCTCCATAGTCTCTTCATCAACCTTATTCTCCTTCTTCAACCACTCAAAAACCTCTAAAGCACACCATGAATCTCTACCCTCTTGCGAAAAATACACTAACACAAGCTGCAATTCTCTAGCAGATAACCTCGAATTCATTTCCTCAAGAACATCAGATGGGTCTCTTGTCATCCTCTCTAATTCCTCAATCGCCTCAAAGAACCCTTCACTCATTTCATATTCATCGTCACTAGTTACAACGCTATCCAATTCAACAGCCTTACAAAACCTATATTCATGTACTCTAACAACATTATGAAAAGGGTTTCTGTTCGTAATCGAAACCCTAGAACAAGAACTACCAGAAACCGTTCTACAAATTTGGGGGACTATACGATTAGGGTTTCTATTAACAGAAACGAAATTCATAAACGAAGCAAGACCGTATGAAGAACCCATTTACCAAGAACACTTCAAAGAGACAATTAAAAAGAATTTAGCTTCAAACCCGTTTCTTGGAGCTCAGAATAGGCGGGAAAAACCATGAAATTGATGACGTTTCTTGTGGGTTAGATGATTAAGAACATAGATGGTATGCAAGCAAAAAGCGAGTGTTAAGTGACGGTGGATTGATTGTTGAAGGTAGAGGATAAGCTAATGGGGGAAGATTGTGGGGTTATCAAGTGATGATTGATTTAAAAGTTTGAATCTTTTTTGTGTGGTTATGGCGTCAAAGGTCGCAACTTGTGGGATGAAGGTGAAATGGAGGTTGAAGAACATAGTGTAGACTGTAGACGCGTGGTGGGTTTTTTTGTTTGATTTGGGTAAATTTCAATTGAAAAATCAAAGATTGTAGGTGGGTAAGATGACAATGTTCGAATGCGACACCACACCGCATATTTGATTCATTTTGATAAAGATGTCAAGATCGGATGATTTTTAAATGAGATTATAAATATAAATGTGTTAGTAGCAAAGGTTTTTTGAGTCAACACATCAACGGATCATAATTAGTTTTTAAAAAAAAAAATTAAATATGATCCGTGAACTAAAGATAAAAATGTTCCAGAAAAAAAAAGTGTGTGTGTGAGAGAGAAAGACGATTAAAAGATTATTGATTCAAAAATTTTGATTTTTGTGTGATTATGACGTCAAAGGTTATAACTTGTGGACTAAAGATAAAAATAATGCCTGAAGAAAATAAAAAGACATGGACGTAATTTCTTTATATTTATGACGAAGTAGCATATCAAAATCAATTTGTAATGGGCTTGAAGCAATGGTTGTTGGAATGAGGTCTTGAAGTTTTGCGAATTAGACCTAGCCTCTTCCAGGCCTTAGAAGAAGCTATAGCATAAAGGATGAATGAAGCTTGTTAGAAGCAATGTTGAGACCATGATATTTTCTAATTCATAATGATGTATATGTATCTATCGTCAATGTAGTGTGTATCTGTGTAAATAGGGATGGAACATGAACACGTACTAGAAGAAGTTGCATTTGGGATGAAGAGATATTAGAAGGAAAGAAAATAATGAGAAATCTATGATCGAATTGCTAAGCCTTTTGCTACAAGGAGTTGAAATTCAACTATACTCAACCGTATGAGTCTAACATCATTAGGGCTTAACTTACGACACCCATCACTAGCCCACTAACTACCAGGCCTAATTTGTTTTTTGTGATGGTCGAAAATTTTTTAAGGGTCATTTATCTATCTATCATCAAATATCAAATTTTTTGGTACGGTCCAGGTCAATTCGGTTGAGTCTGATTATGCAAGAAGAAAATAAAAACCAAATAAAAACACATAATCTAAAAATTGATCTACCAACATGTTTCAGTTTTCAAACTAACATAAACAAATAACACTAGGGTTGTAAATAAATCAAGCCAACTCGAAAACTACTCGGGATCAGCTTGTAAAATGCTAAGATCGAGCCAATCTTAGACAACTGGAGCTTCTATTAGGGCTCATTTAATAAACAAACTCGAGTTGGACCTTCACGTATCAAGTTAACTCATGTGCCTAAACGAGTTTTTTATTCATCTAATGTTATTTAATATATTAAAATATATATTTATATAAATAGTAATCTTTATATTTTTAATAGAAATAGTTAATCAATAAACAAGCTCTTTATATTAGCCGATCTTAAGCATTAGAATTAAAATTTTACACGAGCCAGCTAACAAGAGTTTGAGTTCTCTTAAGGCAATATGATACTAACAAGAGCCTAAACAGGCTCAGGCTTGATTAGGCTTCTTTACTCATTTTATTTAACACTAAAAATAAAATTTCATATAAATTACTAATTAATTGGTAAATTAAGTCTGTTAAATTGCTTGCCTTTATCATGTTTGTAAAGGTGGGTAGAACCCTTTCTGAATGGGAAGGATAATCCACATAGACAAATTGGAAAAAAATTCAGGAATCAATCAGGAAGGTGATACTTTTGAAAAGAAGTAGAGGAATTTAAGATGAATCGGATGCGGAAAGTATACCTACAAGATGCATGGGTCTCACTTCTCCCCCTTAGCCACAAACGATCTTGGTTATGCATATTTGTCATGTGATATTGCTTGTCTCAAACATGAAACCTAAAACTATGTTTATTTAACAAGTTAAATTTATTAATCCAATTTATATTTGATCATCACTGGCGGGCGAAACTAGGCGCTACAACGAAGGTGTTAAAATCTGTAAGGCTCGATTTTGATAACTTGTGTGTTAGTATTTACTCCATAAAAATTCACATTAAAAAATTGATAAAAACAAGTATCCGCATGGGCAAATCAATAATTTTAAAAAACATTGTAATTAAAGATCACAAGAAGTAAAAAGCTATAAAAAGAACAAAACCTAAAGAAACTTTTGTGCTTCAATGACTTGTAAAATAATCCTATGGAGCATTGTACTCTTATAATAAATAATTGAGTTTAATTTATTTTGTCGGTGTTTTAAACTTTCAAAAGACAAAATTAATAACAGTTGATGTGATTTTCAACTTAAAGGCTTAATATTCTTATGTAATCAAAATAAATTAAATATAATAGTGATGTAATAACATAATATGTGTGTTTTCTTCCTAGGATCGATGTAAATTTTTTTATAAATAATAAAAACTTTTACTAAACTTCAAAAAATAAAAAGATGCATATAAAAGCAAGATAAAGTTAAGATAAAAAAAACAAATAGAAAGACAACAATTTAAAAAACTAAAAGAACTAATTAAATAATGATAAAACACGAAAATAAAACTTAAAATAAAAAAAACATTCCATCAAATATATGGGTTTCATTTATTTTAAGCGAATATTAATGTTTTCAATAAAATAAGGTCATGTAAACACGAGTTTTTAACATAGTAAGTTCAAGTTAACAAACTTATAACAAAGATTCTTGAATATAGTTAGAATTATTTACCCTCCAGAAGTAAATCATAGCTTTTTAATAATTTTTTATTAAACTTAATTAGTTACATTTAATGAAGTATTATTTTAGTTCGTTTGCAAACCTGTTTATACTAAAAAATCTATTGTGAATACTCTAAGGCGATATCACTTTATCATATATATTTCAATTTTTATCTCATCTTTTTGCTAAACACATTTGGTTCTAGTGTAAGTAACATCAATTCTTTTTGTTAAGTTTTATGAAAATGCTCTTATTAGCATAATTTCTTAAGAATTTACACTAAATCTGTAATATGACTTTATAGAATGTCCATCCATTTAATAAATTATAACAAAACAAGAGAAGCTGTATAATAATCTTGTTTATTCCTTTTAGAATTATATATTATTTATATCAACATAATTATTTTTACTTTTATCATTGATAAAAAAATAAAATTCCGTTGCCGGGACTTGAACCCGGGTCTCTCGGGTGAGAGCCGAGTATCCTAACCAACTAGACTACAACGGATTGATGCCACATCTTCTTTGAATATTTTAATATAGACATATAAATTTAAATAATTACACTTTTGATAATAATATATAAATTCGACGGTGTGTACGTTTCCAAGTTCCATTCTGCTCGTTATTTTTTCTTATATTCGAATTTTAACATTTGTTTTCGGATAGTTAATTTAACTAATTTTTTTGAAACTCTAGTAAACAAATGTTTCTTAATTACCTTTTTATCATTTATAATCCCCTAATTTAAACTTTAAAAATCAGAAACTTGTATAAATGGTTATGAAGTCGATTGTAGATGGCAGTATAATGGATAACGTAAACAGGATAATATGACAGTAAGTTCTTAAAACAAGTAAGGACAATTAAGAGTTTATATATATGTTTATAAAGCTAGGATGATGATAATACAAGTTGGTGATAATGGTGATGATTATGATGATGATGATGATGGTGGTGATGATAAATTAATAAGAGTGAAGACAAACATACTCATTCTGGAATGATGGTGTTGATCCGCATTATTAGGTGGTGTTTTAACATATATCCATGCACATGTTGTTTAAATATTTTGTTTTTTGGACTGTTTGTATTTAAATAATACTGTTCTTATTTTATATATTAAAATAAATCATGGGATTAGAGTTGACCTTACTACTGGCTTTATTCCATTTTTCAATGGTCTAATCAAACAAAATTATATGATTTATTTAATAACTCTTTCATGCAAAACCCTAGACTTTATTGTCTCAAGAAACCACAGAAAATACACATAAACATCTTCAGTGTGTAAGGGAACCTTTAGCTAGTTTACCTTTTTTTATTAAAGAAAACTATTTCTTTAATACTTTATAAACTAATTATTGGATAACATAAAAGATAAAGTAGTATGTTAAGTAACACCCTTCAACTTGGTATAACAGTATGTTATCTTTTTGTTAATAAAAAACCTTAATTAAATATGTTAGGCCCCTAGCTAATTAAATTACTAGACTCATCTATCGATACGTTATAATGCTTAATAACTCCACACACATATGACTTCAACTTGTTAGGCCCCTAGCTAATTAAATTACTAGACTCATCTATCGATACGTTATAATGCTTAATAACTCCACACACATATGACTTCAACTTGGTTGTTATTTCGTTGTAAAAAGAACTTACTTATTATTTCGTAATAATAACAAGGTGATTATTACTAGCTATAGACTTCATCACCCTTTATCTTTGCTTTAAGAGATAAATAATTAAACTTTAGTCTCATTTATGCATTGCCATGTATATAACTTATATTGTTTAAATTATTTTTTGGTATCAGTTAGTGCATAGATTAACATGATTGTTATTCGAGTACTTAAAATAATAAGTGTAGTGTGTCAGTTAAGGAACAAGATATTGATTTATGATTTGGCCTTCACTTTTAAAAAACTATAAATCCACAAAACTCTAAATTTTTTAGTCTTGCTATAAATCCATAAAGCTCCATTTAAAATAATGAATATTCCATTAACGAATATACATCATATAAAACTAGAAAAATAAATTTAATCATAACATTTATATATACGCTATATATAATTAAAAGTTTTAACTATGCAAATTATAAACGTTTTAATTTATTATTTTCAGTCTCAATACTAAATAAAAATAAAAGTCTTAATAAAATAGTTTTTAAAAAATACTTTATTTTTTATATTTGATTGGGGCCTTAAAAACATTAAACCAACCTTGAATATAACTAAAATGCTATTTATAAGGTACTAGAAACCCCATGTGCATTATACACAAATTTTAACCAATAGAATTATAGATATTATGGATTGAAATTTGACCATTCTTTCCACTTATGGCTATTAATATTTAAATTTAAATCGGTTTATAACGCGCCATTTATATATATAGAATGACTTTACAAACTTTATTTTACAAATGACTAAATGCTATGAAATTTAACAAAATACATAATCTAACTTATTGTATTATCTCAAGCTAAAAAATGAATTTGAATTTTAAGCTATGTTTATTTTAATGATATTTGGAACAAACCCCAATATCTAATTGAGCATTTTGATACGGTATCTCAACCGTCTATACTGATTTTGATACTCGAGACATGACTCAACTAAAAACACCATCAAAAAGGAAATATACCTATAAAAAACCCCTTGAGTAAAGTTTTCAATTGAGACATAATTAATCTCAAACTCTAATCATCACTCTAAGTCATTGAACCAAAAGACAAATGATGAAAGCTATCATATATGGATTGTTACTATAATCCAATTAAGTATATGAATGCAATTGTACATATTTATTTCACTTCTTAATACTATTAATACTATATCACGACTTTGATGCGTTACATCCCTCTAATATTATTTTCATCCATGTTCAATAAAATCATCTCTTCACACTTGGTGACAACTTAGCCTTATTTTGGAAGAAGAATCAGTTAAAGAAACAAGAACGAAAACTCTTATACGATATCCATTCAACCACCATACACGTAAATTTAAAAAGAAGATTAGTAGTATGTGTTACAGCTATAAAAAGATTAAAGAAACAAGAGGAATATTAAGGAAAATTGAAGAGGGAGAGGGGGATTTGTTTCTTTTAACGGTAAGCCAAAAGGCATATTTAGACTTATGTTCTTCATTGGGTCTCACACCCATATATGAATTGAATCAATACTACGTGGTGTTTAATTTATAAATATATATTATTTTTGTTGTTGTATAGAAGTGATCTTTTATAACAGGATAACACCACTTTTTAATAAAATAACGATGTAGTTTATGTAATATTAAAAAGAAACCAGGTAACTACAATAAATTTTAATATATAGATTTTAACCTAAGTTATTTCTTTTACGGAGTAGTCTCTTACCAACTACAATAGAACAACAATAAAGTTTTGGTATTTATAGGTTTTGACCATGTAAGTTATTTATTTGACATAGTAGCTCATTCCCAACCACAATCAAGTTTTGGTGTTAGTTTTTGAGCACCTAAGTTATCTATTTATATTGTCTTTTGAATTGTCCCACTAAAGTTTATAAATTCTAACTTGGCCACTTAACTTTGTATTTTGAACACCTTAATTACAATTGTTTGCAAGGTATTGATTTTGCCATTTAAGTTTTTAACTGTCTAAAGTTTGTAACGTTTTGATTATGACCACATAAGTAGTTACGTTTGTGTTCTGCACACCTTAGCTACAGTAGCTTGTAAAAAAAATTGATGTTGGCCATTTAGTTTTAAAGTTTGTGTCTTGAACATCTTAGTACGGGAAAAACAACCAAACTTCCGTCACGTAGTGCTGGTGGGTAACTTTCGTTTGTTACTTTATTTTTAAAAAGTTAAATCAAGCCCGATTTTAGTTTTCTTTATCAACCTTTTGATGTAAATAGAGTTATATTCAACACACGAGTATTTTTCTAGTACATCATAGATAAACCGAACAATTATGAGCTAAAATCTTTGTTGCTATTGTTAGTGTTATTAGACTTGATATCTGTATGTATTTTTATGTTTTGAGATGAGCTGAAAACATAAAAACCAAAGTCAAATTGTATACCATGGAAAGAATGATCAAAGTCTCGTTGTGGAACACAAATGAAAAGATCCTATTATATCTTATATTGTGTCCTACAAATGAAAACTTGATATATAATTAAAAAATTATCTCTATTTTACTCTTAAGAAACGTAGTACGAGTTTTCTTGAATTTTATAAACCATACCAATTATGGTAATGTATTTCGCTTTATAATCGCGACTCGGTGATTTTGATTTTTAAAGAATAAAACAATGTTGGAATTGGTAAATCTGTTTTGACGAATAGCTTTTATATCATTTAATATGTTTTTTTATATAACCAATATTATATTTAGCCTGGAGTTGATGAAATTTTACGTAGTTTTGTTGAAAAAGTATATAATTTACGAACTAAACTCTGACCATATCATTTGCTTCCCTATAAGTTACGTATTCCAGAAAGTTTATAAGACCATCGTCAAAGAGAAAAAGGCGCACGCGTCTAAAAATAAATACTTTAAAGTATTATGTATTCTTATTAATTATTTATAGTACACAGCTTAATAATTATATAGTGAACCTATTACGATCATAAAAGCTAGTTATGATAAAAATAATTACAATAAATAATATCTACATAACCAACACCAACAACTATATTATATCTGAACATAAACGATAGAATCTATCTAATATATATAGCTACGGTATCCTCGTTGCCTCTACCAATATGATTTGTCTCTTACTTCTTATTTTCTCAACTCTTTCATTGACGTTATTTTCTCTATCCTCTTCTTTTCACTACCCTCCCATGGGCACACCCTTTCGCAAGTGAGGCCGCTACCCTCGATCTCTCCATCTCACGAGTTCCATCTCACACTATGACTAAACTGTGAAGATGATATAAGAAATTGTGAATATACACGCTTTGGATCAACTGATAAGATGACTACTTTGTAATCTAGAGGTCATGAGTTCAAGCATTGAAAACAACCTACTGCATAAAATACAAAGTGAAATTTTGTACATCAATTGTGTGACGATTGGGACCCTCACTAAAACTTATGTAAAACATTAGCTAAGTCAAACACACCAGATACATCCTTTTTTAAATGTCCTGTGTCTCCCCTTGATCAATGCAATGACTTAATGAATACATACCTACATTTATACATATATATACACACACACCTTGTATCATAATAAGAAAGTACGACTCTTGAAATTAGCCATTTGTCTTCAAAGAATTAAATAGCATTAATTAATATAGAGGGTGTGGAATGGTGAAGAAGTCATCTACTAATTTCCTCTTTGAAAACTTAGCCCTAGGTAGCTTACCATTCTTCATGCCTAAATATACTTGATCTATAGTTCAAGTCCATTCTCTATACTTACAAACCATATCCACCCATCGTACATATGGCCCCATGGCCATGGCTATGGGCCATTCTTTATTTATGTATGCATAACATGCAATTAGAACTAATATTTTATTTATTTAATGAAGCATTCATATTACAAGTCCATCCTTAGACTTTTAGAGTCTTAGTCATGCCCATTTCTTTGGTAAATTAGCTCTCAGATTCAAAGCTGAACATATCAAGTTATGACTTGCTGATTTGAAAAAGTAAAGACTGTTCTCATGATGATTCTTTAAATATTCAACAACACCTTATAATTTACTTTCTGATCTTGAAAGCTTATAAAGGTTCAAGAAAGATGATCAAAGATGGTGATTGTGATTGTTCAGACATGAATGATCACTTGTGTTGCAGGAAAGTTGAAGATGATGATGGAAATAACACGAAATCAAGCGAGAGCTCAGGGAATAACAGCTTGGCAGATCAACAAGAGGATGAGAAGACGGCTTCGACTAGAGTTAGACAGTATGTTAGATCTAAGATGCCAAGATTGAGATGGACTCCTGAGCTTCATCATGTGTTTGTTCGAGCTGTCGAACGACTCGGTGGTCAAGAAAGTAATTCATCAGCTGAATCTTTCTTGAAATTCATGTTCTTTTAGGGATTTTTATTTTCTAAGATCTTGCTTTGTGTTTGTGTAGGAGCAACTCCTAAACTGGTTTTACAACTTATGAACATAAAGGGTCTCAACATTGCTCATGTAAAAAGTCATCTACAGGTAATAATATTACAATTAAACAACTTTATTGTAATTTCAAGATTGTTGTCATATTAAAATTCTTTACTTTTCTTACAAATATAGATGTATAGAAGCAAAAGGATAGATGATCAAGGCCAAGGTATGCTTAAACTCAAGATTAGGGTTTTCAAGATCCTTGATGATCTTTCTTGGTGTAACTGCAATGGTTATTACAACTTCTTTAACTTTCTATTTTCAGTTATAAATGAGGGAGACCACTATGCTATGAGAAATAATCATCATGTTCATAGCTTATGGCAGCTTCCCATGGTGAATCCAAGATCATTTAGGCCAAATCCAAGGTACCCATTTCATATTGTTTCTTAAATTGTTTTTTAAGCCTACTTGATCTTGATTTAACACGATTTGATCATGTTATTGATATAACAGTATAATGACAAATCAAGGCCTGGTCAATGGCATTGGAGCTTACACTACTAGCAAGATTTTGAACTCATCTAGGGAGGAACAAAATTACAAGATTACCCATTATGAGTTTGAAGATGAAGCAAAATTGATGCAACAATGGGTAATCAAACAAGCCTTGAACAATACTAGGTCAACACTTGCACACCATCAACTCATGAATGGTCAAAGATTTGATAAGCCAATTGAAACAAAGAAGAGAAAAGCAGTAGACAGTGGTCTTGATTTGAATCTATCATTAAGTGTGAAGCCAAGATCACAAGAAGATGAAAAAGAAGTAGATAGCTCTTTGTCTCTTTCTTTATTCCCTTCTCCGAAGAAGAAACCACAATGTTTTCCCTTGCTAGAAGACGCTAAACACGCAAAAAATCCAAAATGGACGAGTACTCTAGATCTCACTATATGAATTTGAGAATTCTAGTGAGATGTTGTTGGTACTCGTTTATATTTAGGGTTTCTAAGATTGATTTGATGATTATTATTGCTATTTACAAGCATTTGTTATATTAGTTCGTAGTGAGCTTCATGATCTCGTCTTTCTTTTTTTATGTTTGTATGAAACTATCGATGTTTTGTTCGCGATTTGTCGTTTAATATTTACTTCATAGTTGAAGTTACTACTAATGTTAGTGCTCGTGTGCCTATGCTCATATCCCTGGATCTGATTTTCAAGCAAAAGTAACTAATGCTTACTTTAAGATTAAATAAGTTCAATCAGAATTTTTTTTCTCACTTGTTAAGAATCAATTCTTGACATCTTATTTTAATGAGAACATTTTATTCGAAAATGGTGACACATAAAGGGAATATATTGGGTTAAATTAAAAAAAAAATCAAATCATATGTATGTCTTTGTTAATTAATCTTGAGTTTAGGTTACCAGATTCTCAATAATTTTTCAGCCTTCATAAAAAAATGATTTTGAATAAACTACTCTGAAACTTTATATTTCAACAAAATATGAAAGATGTATATAGAGATGAACGTTTATTAAATTAAAACAGATAACATATTGAGACACAAGAACTATAACAACCCTTCTATTATTTATTAGATTAAATGTATGTAAATTATAATATATCTAAAATTTAGTTTTTGAAAAAGTATGATGTGTGAATTATATACATTATAATTTATAACTCGGAACTAAGAAGAGCAAACATTCTTGCCATGCATGAACATGGATCCATGATTTATCACACTCCCCTAAGATTAAGGTGAACACATTGTCTTTACTTGTTCAGTTCTTGTTGTTTACAAAGACTTTCAAAACCATTGTGTTTCCCTATGCATATATTATAAGTCTTGGTAGTCGGTACACATATATACAACTAGTACATACTTCAATGTCCATTTATTTTTTTATGTTTATTTAAATTTTTCTTTGTCTATTAAGGACATCCAGGGCACACTCGGGTAGTTTGGGTGTTTCGACAACATTGCCACCAAAGGTTTGGGTAGGGGTTGTGGGTATGATAGAATCCGAGTATACCGTTCACATGATGCATGTTTTAAAAAAATAATAGTTTTGGTAGTTTTGAATATATTTGTGTAGAAATGGGAGTTGATTCACTTTGGTTAGTTTGAGTGTTCCTCTGGTCCCGTGATCCAAGTTTTTCTAGGCTTCAACTAGGATTTGAATACTGTCCATTTAGTTTTTATCAACGATTTGAATACGTGTTGTTATTAAGTGAAAGTTAATCATTTGATGATACATTAAACGTTAATGATATTATTTATATACTTTTCAAAATTTTAAATAGATTTGTTGATAAAGTAAAACATGTTTCTTTTTATAAAAACACAATTTCTTTAAAGACAAAATTTTATAAAATATGAGGTTTTTAACGAAAAAGAACTTCTAAAAATGTTATTGTTTAAATAAAGTAAATTTAAAAAATTTGAAGTGTTTTAAAATAACTTTTTAAAGCAAAAGATTTTTAAAGACGAAAGTTTGATAAAATGTTATTGTTTAATTACCTAAAGTAGTTAATTATACGTAAATTCAATCAAATTTAATCTTAAAATTTTATTTTTCTAACTTTTAAATATTAATTTAATATTTTGATTAACTCGTGTAACACACAATTTTCTAAACTAGTGATTATATACAAGTGATCGTATTGAAGTACTTTCTTGACATATAGCTCTTAATATATAGTAATTACTATTACAAAGATAAATCTTCTTGTAGTTATTTGAGATCTTTCTGACACAAACCCATATGAAAATAATTTGTTGTTATCACATTATATGTTTAAATCTATTTAGAGTAAGAACTTCTCCCTTACACATGTATAGAATGATAATAATACAAAACTCACATTGGGATTTAAGTAGTTGATTTTTAAACTATGCTAGAGTTTTCACAATTCAATCATTGAGAATGAAATCTTTGAACCGGGTCACCTTGTTATTTTGTTTAACTCTGATAGAGTCTCAATTGAACCGGACAACTGGCCTTAGATGTGCAATTGAAGGGGGAATTTTTGATATCCAGCCTTAAATAGGAGCTGGAAAATGTCATGTTCAAGTAGGTTGTTTATACACATATGCGGTTAAAATGGTAACAAAAAAGTCAACTTTTTTGCCTTGCTAGACAGTATTTAATAAAATTATTTTTGTAGTTTAGATAGATGTGTGCATCTTTTACAATTCAGTTTGTATGTTTCTTCATTTTTCTTCTTTATTTGTGAAATGTTAGATTTTTTGAATCTTCAAAGATTTGCTTGTACCTATTTTTCAGTTTGTTGACATTGTTTGTGTGTAACATTGTCTCTTATATTGTTAGAAGAATTTATTGTTTATTTTCTAACTTGTTCTTTTGTATAATTATAGTTTGCTTTTGATCTTGAAGGTAGAATATTTTGTTAATGTATATGTTTCTAAGATTCATTCCTCAATGCTATTTTGCAGTATGTTTTATTAGGTTTCTGGACTTAAAAAATGTAATGTAGTCCGGCAACTAGTAAAAACCCGTATATGAGAATTAATCATGCTTTATTTGGTTGTAAAATATGTTTTTTTAAATAAAAATAAGGTTATTATATCGAGTTATATTTGTTAATACTAGTGAATTAGACCTATAGTTTACTGCAACTCGAATTCGTATATGAGAATTTTCCAATGTTATAATTAAATATGAATATATATAAATATGTTTCCATATAACTAGACCAGAGATAAAAATAACTTATGCGTGATTTTGGTTGGGTCTTTTAAGTTTTTAATTTTTAATTTTTTGTTTGTCTTACATAAAAGTCCGTTATCTCTTCGGTGTACTAGGATGCTCTAACTTCAACAATAAAACACAAAAGTGAGTGATAAGTACACAAAATTTTCACTTCATAAACATATGTTAAAACATAAATATATTGTTAATGGGCATTTTAAAGTTCAGTTTATGATAATTAACAAGTTTGATCCATTAACAATCAGGCATCTAAATTGTTAAAGACTTTTACTATGTGTTCATGTTTATTTGTTTTGAAAATATAAATTTCATTTTTTGAAAAGTGACAAACAACAAGTTTGACCATGTGTTCATGTTAAAACATATTTTTTTTTATATGTATGTGTGCATGTAGCTAAAAACATAAATATACTTTAATATGAATTTAAAAAGTAAAATATGTTATATGTACTTAATATTAATATATTTATATTTAGTCAATTATTTTTGTCACACACACATATACATACATACATATGTACATACATACACACATATATATATATAAGTGAATATTTACTAATTTGTGTTACTAACTACTACTAACTTGTCGTTTAAATAAAATATTTATAAAATTATATTAATTCAGTTATTTATGTCATTATCTGCTAAAATAATAAATACTAATTTGTCCGTATTAATTGCCTTAAAGCTTTAGTGAAATAACTATAGGGCTCATGTAAAATCATGAATATAGTATTATAGATAGTTAGATTAGATTATATTAACTACTAGTCTCATAGTTTGGATCAATGTTGTTAGAATCGGATCAAATATCGAACTAACCATTTAAGGCTTTTAGCGGTTTTGTCGAACTAGATTTGAGAAATGTATGACTTCATAAATAATAGAAAAAACTAAAGTTAATTATGTATATTTAATGTGAAACATAATATGAAAATACCATGTGTTTTAGTGTAAATTTAAAATTTTAATAAATCTAAGACTTAAATAACTAAAATATGAAACATTAAATATAAAATTAATAAAACAATGAGATCTTAAATTAAAAAAAAATTACAAAACCAGTCTGACCACCTGGTCTCATTCAACAGTACAGCTAGTAACCAATCAGTTTAATTGAAAACGATCTAAATAGACATAAACGTACAAGCTCTATGACTATTTACGATCCAATTAACCAGTTCAACCGACCGGTCAGTCCGGTCCGGAAAACACGGTTTGGATATTCAAATGAACTAAAGCAAATTATTGGAAGTGAAAAATAAATAACTCTACAAAAAGTAATGGTTCTTCTTCATTACATTCAATTATTCACCATCTTCTTTCTATAATCGTCGCTATCACGAGCGCCCCCTCTTTCCCTCCATATTCAATTCGAATGTCATTTTCTCTTTAACTTACGACTCAATTTTGCAAATAAACCTTTAATCAAGGAAAAATTTGGAAAAAAAAATAATATTTCCTAAGACTAAGTAATCACATATCTAAAATATGCAAGACCAAAGCCATCAAGCATGCAATAAATATTTAAATACATATTTGAATAATAATATAATATTGCTTTTTCATGTTATGATGTTTCAAATATTATGTCAAATTGTCAATACTACAAATTATCTTATATCTAATGACAATATCCAATATTAATATTATAAGATTAGTAGTCAGAATAAAACTACTACAACCAAATTATAACATGATAAGTTGAAAACTTAGAATTGAATAATACCATTTATATAACATCATATGTCCTCTACCGAGGAGTTATATACAAAGCTTTTCACTATCATGTAAAGTGTAATAAGCCGAATGTGATATGTGTTTTGAGGACAGGAGGTAGGTGCACAAAATATAGATCCGCACAATAATTACACACATGTATAACTGTATAAACAGAATATAAGTAACATGTATGAATAATTAATATATTATGTAACATATGTCCAAAATTACATATTGTTATGTATTTATGTATGGAAGTGTATATAAAATATGTTAGGGTTTTGCACACAATCTTGTTTTGAGTTTATAAAAACTACGTTTACTTATATCAAATCCATAAGCAATTAATAAGTAAGAGTTTGTTTGACATTCTTCTAATAATCACTAAAAGGCTACATATGAAGCAATTAGATGTACAGTGTGTTTGGTTTTTTTAAAAGTCATATTTTAATAGCTCATGAAGTCTCTGAATAGATAAGTTTTAGAAAAATGTTGAATAATTCAAAGACTGTCTCTTATCAGTCAGACCTTTTAATGTTTCAACATAAGGTTGCCAAACATTACCTAAGAGTACCTTTAGAATAGTAGTATGGTATTGATTAAAACCGGATATTGAACTAAAAAGACAGCAACTATTAATACTAAGACTTTGTAATTGTTTAATCGATGAAAAGCTGATATTGGTTAAGTAAACTACTTTGAAATCAATAAAAGTAAAAACTAGAACTTGAAGTGCAAGTAAAATATATAAACTAAAGACTCGTAAGCCGTAAGCAAGCTAAAGTTACAAGTGATGAACAATAATGATCAAGAGGTACAAAGTGATCTTAATTAGTATATGATGAAATGTACAAACAACCATTGTTTTTAAAAAATGGTTGAGTCGTGCGGCCAGTAAACGAGTACGAGAGGCGCCTCAAGGGTTTATTTTGTATGTGTGCCTCATGGGGCTGAGGCGCTAAGAAAGGTTGCGCCTCAAAGGCCCCTCAAGAGGTTTTCTGTTTGTTTTCTATGTTTTAGACTCTTCATGTTAGTTTCAAACATTTCATATCTTATTAATGTGTGTTTTTTATAAATCTGATGATGAAATTAATCTACTTTTATTTTATTTTTATAAGATATATAATTTTTATATTTATTTTTAATTTCGTCTCGGGCTACGCCTCGGTTGCCTCGAGGCTTACGCCTCATGAGGCGAAGGAAAATGCCTCGAGGCTCGATCAAGTACTTTTAAACCTTGCAAACAACTTAACAAGATCATTTTAAATTTAAAATGTAATTAAGTTCTTGCTAAAAACTACCGCGCGATTCTCGGTATGGGTGTTCAAAGTCGGATATCTGAAATTTCGGATATCCGAAATACATTTTTATTTTTTTTTATTTTTTTTATTTTTTTACAATAATTAGACATATAATATTATAAAAATAATATAAAAACGAACCCATATCATAAAAGTCAAAGTATACACTAAAAATCTCAATCTAAAGTAAAAGTACATCTAAAATTCAAAAAAATAAAAGAATATTTTAGATAATTGGGTATCCGAATATCCGAAACTTTTGAAAATCACAATCCGAAGCCGAATCTGATGCCGAATCCGAATTTTTGGATATCTAAAAATTCAGATATTTCGAATCGGATTTTCGGATTCGGATATTTTTGAACACCCTTAGTTCTCGGTAAACTGGTGCCCTACCATGACTCCTTGGTCACTTTAGGATCTAGTGATAAAATTGTTTTAATGGTTATGAATGCTTATTAGGTTCGCTAGGGTTACCAACTTGAGCAATTCATTAAAAAACTAGTATGAATTAACACACTAACCACCTCAAGTTGTTGTTTAAAGTAGGTGATGAAGAATCCACTTTTATTGTTTGTTTATTTTAATTGATTTGATTTATGAACTTAATTGTTGATAAATTCCTTGTTTGTGTTTTAATATTATCCTTAGCTTATCTCTTATCTCTTCTCAAACAAAATACGTTAGTTGGTAAGTGCATATGAAGTATGAGCTCTTGGTAAACTAAATTCAAAACCAACATAGTAAAGTCATGCAAAATCATAGGAAAACACACAATGAGTGGGACATGGTGACGGAGCCACCTTAAGTACATTAGGTCAAAGTGAACCATTCTTTTGTTTTTTCTATTTTTCGGTGAAAGTTGAATTGCGTATTTTTTTACTAGACCCCACAAAATACTAGATAAGAATAATATATAGATCTAGTATAATGGCTTAGGGTAACCGATAAATTATGCTTTTGTTTGTTAGAAAGTTAATGGTTCAAATTCTCGTTAAGTTTTCAGTTTTTCTTTAAGGTGTTGACTTTATTACAATAATGTTTCTAACTTTTTTGTTCAAAGCTCCATGTTTGACCTGTGTGTTAATCTCTTCTTTTTTTAGTTATAAGATTTTGACTCGTCATTGCTGATAGAGATAAAGAAGAATATGTTAACGAGATGGTTTAAGATTCTACAACATTTAGCATTCATAGCTAAATAATTATTAACAATAAGAACGAGACACGCTACATCACTAAAAATACTACACACCAAATTCCTAAATTTTACAAAAGAACAAATCAATAATTCTAGACCCTAAAACACCTCCACATAACTAACAATTTTGATATCAACCCTAAGTAAAACCAGTGATATTTTTCTTTGACCGAGTGATATTTTTTCTGAACGAAACATGTATGACCATATTTCAAAAGATATGCATTATCTTAATCAGACCTATTTATCTGTTTCCCAGCCGAGACCGCACCCCAACCCCGTTAAAAATAAACCAATTGCTGATAAAAACTTACTAGCTCAACTCTAGCCATTTTAGTGAAATTTAAACACATTAACTCATATTATTTACCGGATTAACGAGGAAGATGATATGCCTTGATAAATATTCTTCTCTACACACACAATATTATAATTATTCAGTTATTATCCTTGAGTAATGGCACATGAGACAGTTTGGCCGAGTGGTCTAAGGCGCCAGATTTAGGCTCTGGTCCGAAAGGGCGTGGGTTCAAATCCCACAGCTGTCACTATTTGATTGTTTTTATTTACCTTATAAATACACATTTCGGATCCTTTTTCTACCCACTGACCGGAAATCACCCCCTTCAATCATCAGTTTCCCGGCGAAATATCACTCATCTTCTCTCAAAAGCGTCTGTTCCGTACAGATTCCGGTATGTTATCTACATCTAACTAGCTATGATACTTAGATCTCATCGTCATATGTGTTATCTGTCTGTTAATTAGAGCTAATCGGAACTCACATATCGCAATTACGTACTGGATCTATTCGAAGTGTTTGTTTGAAACTTTAAATCGTTAGGTTTTTGTTTGCTAGCATCGATGGTTGTTGATTATTAGTTTTACGATCGGAGATGTGTAAACCCTAGTTATCGGATCGGAATACTGTTTTCTGTTGTTTTTTTGTAGTGGTTTTTGCGTTTGATGGTTTTGGTTTTGTGTGCTTAAATGGTTTGATTGTTGTTTTGTTTTAGGTATTGGATTGCTGTGTTTTGGAGATCATGTCTGCTCCTGATGAGGATAACTCGTCTGATCGTACGCAGGTTTGTTCAATTGTTATGAATGGTTAATTGGGTTGTTATATCGTTTTTCGTCATCTGGATGTTGTGTAGGATTTTGTTATTGATCAAAATTTGTAGTGCTCTTGAAAGAGGCAAATGTAGAATGTTAGTATTTATAATGTTGGTATGCTGCTAATGTTATAAATGGTTGTAAAAATTTGAAGCTTTTTACTTTCATGAACCATTTTCTCAGGCCTTTAGTAGTGGTAGTGGTGTGATAGTGAAAATGTGTAGTCATCTTAGGCAGTGTGTGACGGTGAAAAATGGGTGTAGTGGGTGTGTGATAGTAAAAGAGTTTGTGATTATGCGAGTTGATAGGGTGTATTATTGTGGTAGGTGGGAAAATTGTAGAAAAGAAAACAAAGTTGTTTGATGCCTGTGATGGTGGTCACACAAAATCCTATCATGCCTCTATCACACAAGAGGGGGCAGAGTTCTTGTGTGGTAGGGGTGACACATCACCCTGTCACACCCATTTTCACGCCCATTACGGATGGGCTCATGGATTCACTGGTGTTTTCTAAATGGTTTAGCCTTGATTATGAGAGTTCTTGTGAGTTGAGACCTTCATGTCTTATTGTTTTTTATTATACTTTTTGTTGGTGGGAATTTGTTTCTGCAGCTAGCATCACATTTCTTTGGTGAACTTCTAGACTCAGTGATAATGGATGTTGCATCCGAGTGTCACCGGATTGCAAGATTAGGGCTTGATCGTAATCTAGATGATGAAGAAGAAGAATTGAGGTTATCTGCAGAAGCAAGGGCCAGAGTGTCGGATCCAAGTAATAGTGAAGCAAATAACAAGTATGTGGTTGACATTTTTGGTCAAACACATCCTGCTGTAGCCAATGAAATATTTGATTGCATGAATTGCGGGCGATCTATTGTTGCTGGAAGATTTGCTCCTCATTTAGAGAAATGCATGGGAAAGGTAATGATTTAGTTTTTCATTCCTGTTACCTAGTATCTACCCAATTAATTATATCTCTTGATCCTTGTTGTTCTATGTAAATCTGATCTAAACTGTTTAATTTCGTTAAAAAATATTATTTGAAGAACTTATGCCCTATAATAAAAATCCCGGCAGCCACCATGCATATAGGCATATGTACTGGATCATGTAGATACTGTATTTGAATTTCATGTCTTGCGATTAGTGTTGGCAAAATAGGCAGATCAAACAGGTTGGATAATGGATTAGGTCAAAACAGGACCTTTAAAACATATTTTTGTCCATCTTATTATTGTATTTTATAAATAATATAAAATATTCATCTTCAAACTGATTTTTTTTGTGAATAAGCAACACAGATAGTTTTAAGCATATGTAAACATAGGTGAATTTTGACCCATTTGACACGTTTCTATCTTAGCTAAGTTTCAAAATTTACCCGTTTGACTAGTTAGAGATAAATTATATGTCATCTCATTTGTAGTTAAACGTGTCACATTGCCACCTCCACATGCAATTCTTATTTTTTTATTGTGATTATTGATCATAACATGAGTTACAATCTCAATTTTCATACATTTGATGTGTATAGACCTCCGCTAGTGAATAAGCGGCATGATTTAAGTTCTTAACCCCTTCCTTGTGTTCAATTTAGTTCTTCACCAGTAGGATCAAAACTTTGAAATTTCCTTATTTCTGTACCATATTTCATCGCATCAAGTGAACGCGTCTCCACAATCATATGCTTGTTTTGTTTGGCATCATAATAAACACAAAATGATAATGTTACATTGTTACAGAGCAAATATTTCATAATTTTTTGAGGTTTTACAGGGAAGGAAGGCGCGAGTTAAAGCCACAAGAAGTAGTACTGCTGCTGCACAGAACCGGTGACATACTTAGTACTCATCCCATTATTATAAAACGATGAAATTCATAAACTCTTAAATAAATCCACATTTGGGTTTTACAGGTGATCCTATTCTTTGGACAATATCAAAGATTATGAATGACTCTTTTCCTTGTGGAACAATATACTTTGAAAGCATCATTAACCAATCAAATGTTTCCAGTATTTTGATATTATGATCAAGGAAGAGTGTAAAGCGGCTTTACATCGTTGACATCGTTAATCTGCGGTTTAATGGTTCTCTTTATTGGTTTAATACAATAACCGCAGCCCTGATACATTTGTTTTTGCGCAATTAAGTCTTCTTATTACAAGCTGAAAGTATCATATTATTCTTAACTTAAAAGAATTACTTATGAGCACTCGGTAGTGTTGTCTTCATGTGACTTGGAGGTTAGGGGTTCGAGTTGTGAGAACAACATTTTATAGAAGTGCAAGGTAAGAATTGTACGTTAGCCCAAAAATGGCCCGAAAGCCGCCCAACCCTGCGCATGTGGGAGCCTCATGCATTGGGTTCCCCCTTTTTTATATGAGCAACTACCACACGTGGAAGATTTTTTTTATGATACTCAAGTTGGATCTTTCTTTGGAATCATTTCAAAACTGCAATAATGTATAAACTAGGATGTCAACTTTTGAAACGACACAAAATTCTTTAAGCCATCAACCCTGTTGACTTGTTTAGCTAAATGACTTTAATAGGTCTTGTTCAAGTTACACATTAGGGTTTTGATATCTTGGACAAATAAATCTATAGGTCTTGTTTGTGTTGAATGATTCAACCCAGTAACCCCATTGGCTTGTTTAGACAAATGGATGAAATAGGCCTTGTTCGGGTTACACGCTACATTATGATATCTTGGACACATCTTTGGGTTTTGTTCGTGTTGAACGATTCAACCCATCAACTCATGACAATCGACTTCCCTAGTACGAACGCCTACATTTATTCATCGAAATTATCAGTTGTCTATAGTTAGTAAAACATTTATGTTATATTTTGAAATTTTTAATTATGTATTAACTGTTAAATGTTTAACTTTATATATAGAAATAACAATGTAATCATAACAAAAGGTTAGGGTATTCGAAAAAAAGTGATTCGGAGTTGTGCACCATATTTCCTTTGGCCTTTGGGTGTGACATTGTGACAATGTGGGTCACTTGGAAAGTTGGAATTCAGTTCTCTTTGTTTCTGGTTGCTCTCTTCTTATTTTCGTTTAGTTAGCTCGATTTAGTCTTAGACAATATGGTTAAAATCAATTGATATAAAATTATGGTTTAACTACGAATGAAAGTTGGTCGGATCGATGGTATGATATGTTGTAGTAATATGACGAGTGATCGTCTGCTCATTATATGTTTGGTAGATGATTTGTAGAATTGTAGGGTAGGGTCATATTGGGTATGATTAGTAACTTCTGCTAAATTTACGCCTAAAGAAAAGTATACAATGGTGAATTATAAGGTATACTAATCAGGGAAAATCATAAAAAAGACCCGTGAACATGTGTTTGCGTAAATGTAACTTTATAAAATATTTCATACAAGACAATGAGGCATCAACGCAGGTTCAAGTACTGATGGGCTAAGTTGTTTGGGCTCAGACTGGGTGCGACACTTTGAGTTAGTTGGGCCTACCCTGAACCGTTTACTCTCTAAGGAACGCGCGAGTTGTGAAAACCTATCAAAACCAGTTTTAGATATGGAGCGCTATTTAATATTTGATGTCACTCTCGTTCAAGAACCCTCTAGAAGTCATAATTGCTTCCTTTGATTCTTTCATTCTCATCACTTGTTGCCTTAGGGTTTTCATTCATGCCATTTTCTGTATTATCACATCTTCCTCGTTTCCATGTTAGTCAACCTGCAACACATTGTTACATATTAATTGACACTTTTTTGTTCGAGAACCCTGTATGTCACATTTGTTTCCTTTGAATCTCTCGTCTTAATCACTTGATGCGTCAATATACACTTTTTGTCCATTTGATTTATATCATTTACAAGTTGTACACTTGAATTCTTGGTCCAATGACTCTCTAATCATTTGGATCTAAGTTGTAATGAGTTGCATAACTTTGGGTTTCTTATGTCGATTTTTCAATCAATAATCATAGAATTATGTTTTGTTCATACTATTGTAATAAGTGATACATCAGTCGTACTCAGTTTGAGACTTACAACATACATGTATGTATAAGCACATATTACATATAATGTAATTTGCAATTTTGCATCATAATTCTTATTAGCATCTACTTAAAAAGATCATGATGGCTTTGGACTAGACCAAAGTCATAGACTATAGATCAAACGGAAGAGCTTAAATAACTTTGTTTGAACTCGTAAACAACATCGTGTCCATGTCATATCATTATATGATGAATTACAAACTTCTAATGTCCTATGGGAAGGATATTGATCTTTATGACAAACTCCTAAGCATACCCAATGCTAGTGATCAAATAAAACTTATCATACTGTAAGACTTGAACATCTAGTGAAAACCATTGATAATTACTGATTAATCAATGAATAAAATAGGTAAATATATGCATTGTTGTAAATAAGAAAATCAGACACTTTTTAACACCATCAAATGTTCAACAAAAGTATCCTAAAAATTCTCTCCCCTTCTCTCTTTGAGGACGTGTTCTAGAATAGGAGTATGTGGAGATGTAAGATTAAGGTTAAAAACATCTAGAGGAGTGTTTAGATATGGTATTATCTAGTATCCCTGCATGTTAGTATTTGATTGCTAATTGTCACTAGCTTAACATTAATGTTTGCTTCCTTTTGATATTTGCATACTATTATTCATTTTGTGTTTTTTGTTGACATTTGTATAGTGTCGTAGTGTTAATCTTTTTATATTGCTTATCATTGTTTGCTCTTTTGATCTAGATATATACTTGTGTTCATCTTGTGCTTGTTGTTGACGAGTGCATAGTCATTTGTCATTGAGTCTTGTATATTTTGGATCACTTCATGTTTTTGTTATGTGTTGCATGATCTTCAATTTTTAGTATATGATTCTCGTGGTCTATTGAATGTTGCTTGCAAGGTTTGGTATCATGTTATCTTTTTATTCTGATTTTTGATACTAGTGTGTAAAGCTGAGAGTCTTGCCAGAAGCAACATCTCTATTCTATGTAATAAGAGTCAGGTTTTCATATATCTCATCCTCCCTAGACCCTCTCGATAGCTTTGCTATGAATAGAAAATAGCAGGTATGGTTGTGATTTTCATATATGCATATGTTTATGAACTTAACGTTCACATAAGGTGATTTTTTTGTAATAACAACTATATAGTAGTAAATGTATATGTACTGTTCATCCAATTGTGTATGACAGAGAGGTACGTTAAATCCACATGAACTAGAAAAATTGAATTATGAGCAAACACAAAGTAATGATATTTAAGGGAAGTAAATAATATATAGAAGACAATAATCATGATTTGCCTAATTGACACAACATGAAATGTATCTAAACCATGACACTTGAAAGGAATCACCGTGGGAATATGGTCATAGACTATAGAGAGTTAAAAAGTATTGTAGAATAACAAAGGTTATGGAATAGATAATTGTAGACTTTGTAGTTAATAGAAAATATCATGGTGGAACAACTAATTGCTCTAAAGTAAAGCTAAACAAAGGAATGTTGGCACCGAAAGAAAAGAGGGATGTTATTCATGGTAGATAGAAATATAAAGAGATACTAAAAGTTAGGTTTTGATACGATTTCTATGTTAAATTACAACAATAGTTTTATGTTATGTATAATCTGATACTCATTTATTATGTGTTATATATGTATCTGACGCTTGAATGACATATTAAAAATTGATACCAATAGACTATTATTGGATCCGTCACTAGCTAGTCACAACGACTTTAGACCTTTTAACTAAAAAAGAGCCTAAACATAATCTCTTTAGTTTTTACGTATTAATACGATTGTCAATTACTAAAATAAAATGTCACACCGTTTTAGAAACAAATAAA